>CM064573.1:8462439-8477439 GCA_032716605.1 Paralithodes platypus
ATTTGTTTACGGGGAGATGGGCGTATTTGTTTACGGGGAGATGAGCGTATTTGTTTGCTCATTTATGGATCTTTTTATATTTTGTTTAGTTTCCTCCCTAGCCCTCCATTGAACTTAAAAACAAACATCCAATAGATCCCTCTTCTAGATTAATTTGTACATTTTTCGGTAGAAAAATTTCCCGGCCTTCATCCAAAATTACAGGCTAACTATTGTTCGCCAGGAAAAAAATCGACACGTAAATAGCACGAAAGGTCTTATTATTGACAAAGAAATGGTGCGAAAGTTCTTAAAATCGACAAACTAATGGGGCAAATGTCTTAAAATCTCGAAACTAACGGGGATGAGCATGAGGAAGAAAGTGGACCAGAAAAACGATCCATCTCCCCTTAATGTAGCTTGTCGTAACATGAACTGCTCCGTGAATAAGCATCAGACACATTAAGGGAGCCCACCTCGTTTTTGTTTTCTCTCATTTTCTCCCTCTCTCTTTGGCTTGTATCCAATCGGCTCCATTCAGCCTACTGTTTTAAGACGTTTACCCCCATCCAGGTGTCAATATTTTCCTGGCGAGCGGTAGCGAGCCAGCATATATGTATTTTTGTTTTGACAGCAAGTTAAATTTGTACATTTTTCGATAGAAAAATTTCTCCGGCGAAGCCGGATTTCTCCATACAATGCTGGCTCGCTATCGCTCGCCAGGAATAAATCGACACCTGGATGGGGATAAACGTCTTAAATCAGTTGGCTGAATGGGGCCGAATGGATGCAAGCCAGAAAAAGAGAGAAAAGGAGAGAAAGATAACAAAACAGCAGGTGATCCCTCCTTAACTCCTTCTGTACCGGCAACGTCTTTTTAACTTTATGCTGGCTATTACTAATCGATTTTATTAAGTTTAGGCAGGTTCTTTAGTAATTATAAGGTTTCGAACTATCTCAATCAACCCTTTTAACCATCACAGATCCTTCCTAAGCTGCATAAACTAATCTAGTTATGGCTAGAATTATATATACTAGAAAACAAATAGGAAAAGTGGGGATTGGGCCTGAGTAAATAGATAGATATATATACTGTATATATATATATATATATATATTTTGCTGGTACATAAAGGGTTAACATCCTCACCCGAGAGAGAGAGAGAGAGAGAGAGAGAGAGAGAGAGAGAGAGAGAGAGAGAGAGAGAGAGAGAGAGAGAGAGAGAGAGAGAGAGAGAGAGAGAGAGAGAGAGAGAGAGAGACAGAGAGAGAGGGGGGATAAGGATAGGGAAATTAAAAATTAATATATTTATCTTTCCTTCAACATGAATAATGAGAATGGGAATACTTTATGTTTAGTCATGTTTCCTATATATAAGTTACCCTATAAAACAGTAAAATATAATATAAATAGAATTGTACACATAAAAAACGGTTTAAATAATACCAAAAATAGTAGTTTATAAAATCATTAATTGGGCCACCTCGCTTTTGTTTTCTCTTTCTCTCCCTCTCTCTTTGGCTTGTGTCCATTTGACCCCATTCAGCCTACTGTTTTAGGATGTTTACCCCGATCCAGGTGTTAATATTTTCCTGGCAACCGGTAGCGAGCCAGCATATACAGTATATATTTTTGTTTTGAGAGCAAGCTAAATTTGTAAATATTTCGATAGAAACATTTTCTCCATACAATGCTGGTTCCCTATCGCTCACCAGGAAGAAATCGACACCTGGATGGGGATAAACGCCATAAAACAGTTGGCTGAATGGGGCCGAATGGATACAAGCCAGAGAAAGAGAGAAAAGGAGAGAAAGAGAAAACAAGTATGTGACCCCCCTTCAGAGGATTATAGACTGTAATAGTTGTTTATGATCACCGTAGCGTTAATTAAAGGTGTATAAGGCAGGTAACTTAAGGGGCAGGTACTCACTTTTAAGGGACCTCCTTCTACCTCATGTTTAGCATACTAGTTTTGACATTTTAAGACGTTCGTTCCGTTAGTTTGTTGATTTGAAGACCTTTCGCCCCATTTATTTGTCAATTTTTAGACCTTTCGTGCCATTTAGGTGTCGATATTTTCCTGGCGAGTGTTAGCGAGCCTGTAATTGTTTAAGGAGCCGGCCTTCGGCCGGGAAATTTTTCTACCGAAAAATGTACAAATTTATCTTGAAAGGGGGTCTAGGGGGGTGCTATTTTAAGCTTGATGGAGGTCTAGCGAGGAAACTAAAAAATAAATAAACAAATAAATACATACACCAAAAACCAAGCACTACCCCCTTAACACAGTATATAATAAACCAAGCACTACCCCCTTAACACAGTATATAATAAACCAAGCACTACCCCCTTAACACAGTATATAATAAACCAAACACTACCCCCTTAACACAGTATATAATAAACCAAGCACTACCCCCTTAACACAGTATATAATAAACCAAGCACTACCCCCTTAACACAGTATATAATAAACCAAGCACTACCCCCTTAACACAGTATATAAAAAACGAAGCACTACCCCTTAACACAGTATATAATAAACCAAGCACTACCCCCTTAACACAGTATATAATAAACCAAGCACTACCCCCTTAACACAGTATATAATAAACCAAGCACTACCCCCTTAATACCGGTACTCTATGAAAACCAAGCACTACCCCCTTAATACCGGTACTCTATAAAAACCAAGCACTACCCCCTTAAACACAGTATATAATAAACCAAGCACTACCCCCTTAACACAGTATATAATAAACCAAGCACTACCCCCTTAACACAGTATATAATAAACCAAGCGCTACCCCCTTAACACAGTATATAATAAACCAAGCACTACCCCCTTAACACAGTATATAATAAACCAAGCGCTACCCCCTTAACATAGTATATAATAAACCAAGCACTACCCCCTTAACACAGTATATAATAAACCAAGCACTACCCCCTTAACACAGTATATAATAAACCAAGCGCTACCCCCTTAACATAGTATATAATAAACCAAGCACTACCCCCTTAACACAGTATATAATAAACCAAGCGCTACCCCCTTAACATAGTATATAATAAACCAAGCACTACCCCCTTAACACAGTATATAATAAACCAAGCACTACCCCCTTAACACAGTATATAATAAACCAAGCGCTACCCCCTTAACATAGTATATAATAAACCAAGCACTACCCCCTTAACACAGTATATAATAAACCAAGCACTACCCCCTTAACACAGTATATAATAAACCAAGCACTACCCCCTTAACACAGTATATAATAAACCAAGCACTACCCCCTTAACACAGTATATAATAAACCAAGCACTACCCCCCTTAACACAGTATATAATAAACCAAGCACTACCCCCTTAACACAGTATATAATAAACCAAGCACTACCCCCTTAACACAGTATATAATAAACCAAGCGCTACCCCCTTAACATAGTATATAATAAACCAAGCACTACCCCCTTAACACAGTATATAATAAACCAAGCACTACCCCCTTAACATAGTATATAATAAACCAAGCGCTACCCCCTTAACACAGTATATAATAAACCAAGCACTACCCCCTTAACACAGTATATAATAAACCAAGCGCTACCCCCTTAACACAGTATATAATAAACCAAGCACTACCCCCTTAACACAGTATATAATAAACCAAGCGCTACCCCCTTAACACAGTATATAATAAACCAAGCACAACTTCCTTAACACACTATATAATAAACCAAGCGCTACCCCCTTAACAGTATATAATAAACCAAGCACTACCCCCTTAACACAGTATATAATAAACCAAGCACTACCCCCTTAACACAGTATATAATAAACCAAGCACTACCCCCTTAACACAGTATATAATAAACCAAGCACTACCCCCTTAACACAGTATATAATAAACCAAGCACTACCCCCTTAACACAGTATATAATAAACCAAGCACTACCCCCTTAACACAGTATATAATAAACCAAGCACTACCCCCTTAACACAGTATATAATAAACCAAGCACTACCCCCTTAACACAGTATATAATAAACCAAGCACTACCCCCTTAACACAGTATATAATAAACCAAGCACTACCCCCTTAACACAGTATATAATAAACCAAGCACTACCCCCTTAACACAGTATATAATAAACCAAGCACTACCCCCTTAACACAGTATATAATAAACCAAGCACTACCTCCCTTAACACAGTATATAATAACCAAGCACTACCCCCTTAACACAGTATATAATAAACCAAGCACTACCCCCTTAACACAGTATATAATAAACCAAGCACTACCCCCTTAACACAGTATATAATAAACCAAGCACTACCCCCTTAACACAGTATATAATAAACCAAGCGCTACCCCCTTAACACAGTATATAATAAACCAAGCACTACCCCCTTAACACAGTATATAACAGGGTTTTCATCACTGGTAGTTTACGATAGTCCGCCGTTCATTATGCATCAATGTACAATATATATATATATACAAGATAGATCGATAGACAGACAGAGAGAGAGAGAAGGGGGGGGGGGGGGCAAGAGTGACTTACAATGACATGTATTATTATATGTGTTGACAAATAAACAGTTAGACCAAATGGATAAACATGAACTGTTTGTAATTAAGATAGTGTGACAAAAAATCATTCCAGTCTGCAACTACTCCCCCAAATCAATTAAGTCAATCATTTCGCACTAATTAATTCTGACTTCCAAAAATCTAATCAAATTATCTCCAAACCATATTACCTAAAAATCTTAAATCCAATACTTTCATAATTCATATTGAACTTGCAATTTAATTTCCTGTAAACACCAAGCTTTTCAACCCGCGTACGCTGTAAAATTATTAAGTAATTATATTTGTTGGAAATATTTGTAAAATAGATTTGCTTACTAACAAAATAATATGGCTCATGTTTATAAACATCTGAATTGGTAACAAGTGCGGCCAATATATATATATATATATATATATATATATATATATATATATATATATATATATATATATATATATATATATATATATATATATATAAGCAATTGACTCTCCGGCAGGGAATCGTATATATATATATAAATACAGATGTTTCTTTACGCTTTGGTGTTGCTCTTCCTTATATATATACAGTATATATAATATATATATATATAGTGTATGTAGAGAATGTAACTCACATCTCTCCCTCTCTCTCTCTCTCTCTCTCTCTCCCCCCTGACTGAGATAGATGAGTGCCAGTACTGTCGGTGCCTCATTGTCTTATATAGCTTCAAAGGTCCCACAGGAGAGAGAGCCACTACTTACTGAGAGAGAGAGAGAGAGAGAGAGAGAGAGAGAGAGAGAGTGAGAGAGAGAGAGAGTGAGATTGAGTGAGAGAGCGAGAGAGAGAGAGAGAGAGAGTCAGAGAGAGAGAGAGAGAGATATATATATATATATATATTTACATATATTGACATAGATACACTGACCACACAGACCTTACGATCCCAGCGAGGTGGTCAGGATTTAATTCTAGTAGAGATGGCTAACCCGAGAGTAAGGGACAGTGGAAGGAAAGGATAGCAAAGAAGAAGTATCTTAGTGGAGAGAGAGAGAGAGAATCAGACAGAAAGAGAAAGAGAGAAGAGAAGATAATTTGTTCATGATATATTGAATTAAAAATAAATTAAATTAAAAACTGATGAATAGGTAAAGAAAAACATGAATTAAAAGAAAATCGCCATAAGCAAAGGGAACAGGAAAAACAATGATGTCTGGATATTTAAGATATAACTGAAAATCGTCTAATAATAGCCGGAAAACAAATGCGTATTGTCTATCGAAAAATTTACAAATTTAGCTTGCTGTCAAAAACAAAAATATATATAGCCTATATTGGCTCGCTACCGCTCGCCAGGAAAATATTGACACCTGGATGAGGGTAAACGTCTTAAAACAGTAGGCTGAATGGGGCCGAATGGATACAAGCCAAAGAGAGAGGGAGAGAAAGAGAAAAAAAAAAGCGAGGTGGGCCCCCCTTAGGCTAACCCAGTGGTCTTCAACCTTTTTGAGACCATGGCCTACTTCTGGCATTCCCAAACACTTGTGGCCCACTTTCCTTCAGATTTTGAATATGATGTTAATGCATTCATATATTACACACTTATGAAATGTTGTTACAGTTTACTTTTGTCTTCAAAAAATGAACCACTGTCCTGTAATCGCTGTAAATAAAACTTGTGTACTGTACTTTAAACTTTAAATATACTTTAACAGCCAAAAGACATATATAACAAAACTACTCTACTTCACCATGTAACTACTAACTAAGTTAGGAAGGTACCGTAATATAATGGCTGTACTTGCTTCGTATCTGTAAGGCTATCAAATCGGGGGGAAATTGCCGTTAAGGCACATTACATATCATCCTCCACCTTTAAGTACTTTCTCGATTTTGTTTTAATTTGAAGTAGGGTAGTAAAGCCTGACTCACACAAATAAGTGGAAGAGAAAGGTAGAAGTGTTTTTTATGCAATCTTTCCTATTCTAGGGTATGATGCACTTACTTGGGCCCTGAATTCCTGTACAGAAAGTTTGTTATGCAATTATTTTACACCTGAACCAATTATTATTTCCAAGTATTCATCTTGGTCAGGGTCTGGAACAGAATCTGGTTCAAGATTAAATGGATTTCTTACAATGACAGATCTATGCCCTCAAGATCATGGAAGGACCTGGAAAAATCTTGGTCCTAATGTTGCAGGTGATTGATTATTTCTTGGAGACAATAATCTATTTTGTTTTTCCTTCTGCAACTTCTCAAACATTGCAAAGTTACCTGCGTTAACTCTACTAGCCCAGTTCTGGATCCTACCAATACAATCATGCAATGGGTCAACATAAGGAATCACTGAAGTTTCAGATTAAGTTGATTAAGCTGGTCAAATAGATCAACTAAGTATGCTAAACTTAATGCCCACAGTGAGTCACTGAAAAAATTAGATTCCTTATATTGCATGTCCAAAAATTTCTTTAGAGCTTCTCTAAGTTCAAAGACTCGACTGAGAACGTTGCCTTTTGACATCCATCGAACTTTAGTGTAGAATAGCATGAATTGATGCTCTGAATCGAAGTCTTTACAGAGCTGTTTGAAAAGACGTGAGTTGTCAGGCTTGGACTTTACATAATTGACAATATGTATGGCACTGTCCAAGACGGCTTGAATTTCCCTAGGAAGGGTTCTGGATGCAAGTGCCTGATGGTGAATCATGCAATGATTCACTGTAAACCCAGGAGTAGCCTCTTAAACTCTGGATGTAAACCCTGACTTTGAACCTAACATTGCAGATGCCCCATCAGTACACACGTCACACATATTCCCCGACGACAGTGCTTCCTAATGCAAACCATGAATTACCTTTTTCATATCTTCACCTTTTATTATTTTTTATGTTTTTTTACATTCTACCTTACTTAGTAGATGTCCGTGGCCCACCTGAGAACCAGCCCATGGCCCACTAGTAGGCCATGTCCCACAGGTTGAAGACCACTGGGCTAACCCTTTGAGGATCATGAAGCATTTTGACATTTTATTCTTGCTATCATTAGACGAATTATTACAGTTTAGGAAGGATCTGTGGGAATTTAAAGGGTAAAGACTATCTCAATTAACCCTCTGACTTCCATATGCCTTTCCTAATCTGAATAATATAGTCTAATAACTCGAATATTAGCCAGGGAACGTAAACAAAAGGGGTAAATACTAATATGCCTTTCTAGGATTATATTATCATGGACACTTTAATTAATCTTGTCATACCCAACATTGTTTTACAGTGCATAATATTGACTTAGCTCTTTGAATCTGTATCGAACCTAACCAAGATAAAACAATAATCTGATATATTAATTTCACTCCCAACACCAAACACCTCCCAATGAAATTAATGAAAGCATGTGATCCTCCCGGGATTCGAACCTTTGGTTACCACATACAGATCTTGAGCACTCTAACCATTACACCATCAAGACAGTTACAGGTTAAGTACATGACTACCATTTTATATCCATATATCGAATACTGGATATCAACCTAATCGTGTACTCAGACCCAATTGCACACTGAATAGCCTAATGTTTAAGGAGCTAGTGGCTGATTTTTTGGTCTATTAACTAATTTATTATTTTAGTTTTTAGTTTCCTCGCTAGACCTCCCTCAAACTTAGAAACACCCCCTTGACCCCCCCCCCCCCCCCTCTCAAGATTTAACATTAAATTTTGACAAAGAAATGGGCAAAAGGTTCTAAAATCGCCAAAATAATGGGCCGAACGTCTTCAAAACTGAAAACTGATCGGGCTAAACCTGAGGAAGAAGGGAAACCAGAAAAAACTACCCATCTTCCCTTAAGCTATAAGAAAGGTACATAAGATAACTGGGTATATTGGTAGGGATAAACCTTTTTAAGCTTATAATAAATGGGTATATTATTGCCTATATTATAGTGATTATACCTATATTATACCTATAATTATACCTATAATATTATACCTATATTATACCTATATTATACCTATATTATACCTATAATATTATACCTATATTATACCTATAATATTATACCTATATTATACCTATATTATACCTATAATTATACCTATAATATTATACCTATATTATACCTATAATTATACTATAATATTATACCTATATTATACCTATAATTATACCTATAATATTATACCTATATTATACCTATATTATACCTATATTATACCTATAATATTATACCTATATTATACCTATATTATACCTATAATATTATACCTATATTATACCTATATTATACCTATATTATACCTATAATATTATACCTATATTATACCTATAATTATACCTATAATATTATACCTATATTATACCTATATTATACCTATAATTATACTATAATATTATACCTATATTATACCTATAATTATACCTATAATATTATACCTATAGTATACCTATAATTATACCTATAATATTATACCTATATTATACCTATATTATACCTATAATTATACCTATAATTATACTATAATATTATACCTATAATATTATACCTATAATATTATACCTATATTATACCTATAATATTATACCTATATTATACCTATATTATACCTATATTATACCTATAATATTATACCTATATTATACCTATATTATACCTATAATTATACTATAATATTATACCTATAATTATACTTATAATTATGTCTATATTATACCTAACTGATAAAGGTCTATCATTATGGATACTTTATACACCTAGTACTTATCGCAGATAGTGCGCAGGATGCTGAGGCCAAGTTCAGAAGATGGAAAGAGGGCATGGCAAGTAAAGGGTTAAGAGTTAATATAAATAAAACAAAGGTTTTACATAATGGATTAGGGCTAGGAGAGGTAGAAAAAAGTGGGGCATACCCATGCGCAGTATGCAGAAAAGGGGTGGGCGCGAACTCAATACAGTTTAGCGTCTGCCGCAGCTGGGTACGTCTGTCGCAGCTGGGTACGTCTGTCGCAGCTGGGTTCATCACAGCAGGAAGCGCTGCACTAGAATAAAGTTACCTCTACCAAGGAAAAAGTCCGAAATTGAGAAATTTGTATGCATAGTAAGCAAAGTTGAGCTTGTATTCAATGACCTGCTCGAGAGTGTTAACTTTGGCAATGAGGCACTGGAGATGGTGGACAAGTTTTGCTACCTGGGAGATACCATCTCTGCCAAGGCTGCCACTATCGCCAGAATAAGATGCGGCTGGGGAAAGTTTAGAGAACTTTTGCCACTACTCACCCTGAGAAGACTCCCTCTCCCCTTGAAGGGAAAGGTGTACGCATCATACGTTAGAAGCGCAATGACGTATGCTTCAGAAATGTGGCCTGTCAAAGCGGATGATACCAACAGAATGGAACGCAATGAGATGAGAATGGTGAGATGGATGTGTGGTGCCAAACTGCAAGATAGGATATCAAGTGTAGAGCTAAGGAGAAGGTTAGGTATCAAGAGTATCAGTGATGAGATGCGTACTAGCAGGCTTGGATGGTTTGGACATGTGGAGAGGATGGATGAAAAAAGCTGGGTGAAAAGATGCAAGTCCTTTAATGTGGAGGGAGCTGCACGAAAGGGTGGACCAAAAAAGACTTGGGATCGGACTTTGCAGTCTGATCTTAAATCAAAGAACCTGACAAGTGAGGCAGCTCTTAACAGGGCTGCCTGGAACGCCGCCATTAGGACGTGAGACCAGAACTGCATTTTGTATGGAGTACTTAGTCTTTAAATGTGTGTATGTATGTATGTATACCCATATTATTTAGACTGTAGAATGTATATCACTAAAACAATAATCCCCGTGCCTTGACTTAATAAAAAGTTATAGTATTTTTGTATATTCTTGGTGTAAATGTAACTGGAGCAAAAAGAAAGGAGATCAAAGGAGGTAATAAAGAGAGTGAGAGTGAGAGTGATTGAGTTTTACATATATTTACCTATATACACATACCACACAGACCTCGAGGTCCTTACTAGGCAGTCCAGCCTTAAAGAAACTGTTTTTTGTATTGTCTTATTTTATGAGAGAGAGAGAGAGAGAGAGAGAGAGAGAAGAGAGAGAGATGAAGAGAGAGAGAGAGAGAGAGAGAGAGAGAGAGAGAGAGAGATGAAGACAGAGAAGGGAGGGACTCACTGACACTTGATTTGAATATTTGGCAGGAAGACTGGAAGAGGAAATGACGAGAGCAGAAGACGGGGACATGTACGAGATTGAGAATGGAGAGTAGACAGAAAGTAAAAAACGAGCAAAGATAAGTTGCTAAATGGATGAATAAGAAGAAAAAGAAAGATATAAGTTGAAAAATGAATGAAACAGAAGCAAAAAGAAGAGAAGTTGAAAATGGATGAAAAGACGAAAACAAAGAGAGATGAGGTGAAAAATGGATGAAAAAGAAACAAAAATAAAAAGAGTTACACAGATACTCAGACCACACAGACCTTGCGGTCCCTACTATAGTCTATTCGCTGTAAGTAGGCGAAAAATCATGACCTCTATCCTTCGTAACTGAAAAGTGATTAGAGTAAATTGGCTGTAAATTTCCACATCGATTCCTTGACTGACTCTTACCAAATGGTAGACATATTAGCTCGATTACTCTAGTCGTTTTTTATTTACTGAGGTTAAAGGTCTTGATTTATCGCCTACTTACAGCGAATAAATAGACTATAAGTGGTCCAGCCTTAATACTACTAGACAGGGACAGTTTGCAGTAGAAGAATATGACAGCTGTGGAGTACTTGATGATTATGTCTTCAGGATCAAATATAGTTCAATTTAACCCAACCTTATTTTACGTCTTGTTACGATAAATGGGTTTAACTTGTAAGGTTCTTGATTATTTCACAACTTTGGTAAATGTTGTGTAATCCTTCTGTGACCTCTCTCAATTTTACAGCACCCTTATTTATCATACGGTAGCCAAAACTGCACACGATACTCAAAAACAGGTCGCATCAACGAGTTATATAACGGTAGACTCTTGATTGTCTTTGTAACAGTTAAAACAAAAACACCTTAAAATAGTAGAAATTCTAGTTCATTCAATATATTATTACTGTATTTAAGCTGAAAACAGGACACCTTGTAATAAGATATGGCTTACTTAATTGAGAGTGTTGTTTATGTATTCCATTAGGTTGATGTAGAGTAAGTGTTTATGATGATAACTGGATAATTGCTTATACATTTGTGTGATTAATATGTGTGTGTTACTCAACAGGGGTGTGGTCGTCTGATGTTGGTGGAGTGTTGGTGTCGGTGATGAGGCAGGAGAGGGGGGCGGTGACTGTGGGTGCCGCCACTACCCCAGGTCATCCACCTACCAGTACCCTAGGTCACCCACCTACCGGTACCCCAGGTCAGCCGTCAACCCACCGCCCCTCCCTCACACCCCTACAGGCAGGGGCGGACCCCACCTGTGTGCTGGCCACACGACGTAAACACAGCACTAGGTCTGCGGGGGGTGCCTTCCCCCCTACTTCACCCTTACCATGGACTGTGGCAGAGCCTCTGGATGTACGGCTGCTAACAGGGGGCCCCTCTCAAGGGCCTGGGTCCCCTACAGGACCACTACATCATAATGACCCAGGACCTCCCCCACTGGGTGACCACCAGTCCCATCCCAGCTGTTACTGTGCCCAGTGTGCCTCACCCAGGGTAAGTCACCCACTTATTTCTATTTATTAGTTCATGGTCCACAATGGAAATACTGTAGTAACCAACACAGAAGAAAACTATAAAGTTATAATATACAACAGTAACACATTCTTTAAGAGTTGTGGTGATGACATTACGAGTTGATAACCTTGTATAAAGAGTACATTACGAGTTGATAACCTTGTATAAAGAGTACATTTGTCGATTTGTAGCTGTTTATTGGATATTATGCTAACATTATTTGGCGTTTCTGGATGGTACTGATTCGTGAAGTTTGGAGATTTGACTCGAGGACAATCTGACTCCTGATACATCTGGGTCTGGATATCTACTATATAAAGGGCACTTCCTGTTTGTCATACTAAGGGGGGGCCAGAATAGGTTTTAAACCCCTCACCCACCGGGGAGGGATACCCAACTTTTCAAGATGGTGAACCCATACTTGACATGCATACTAAGGGGCTGCCAGAATAGGTTTTAAGCTAAATTATTTGTGTCCCCTCATCCTCCAGGGGTGGGGCGGGGGGGGGGGGTTAAAGGGCCCCAACTCTCAGTTTTCAAGATGGAGAGCCCATACCTGACATGCATACTAAGGGGGTACCAGAATAGGTTTTAGCGAAATATTTGTTATCCCCTCGTACCCTGGTGGGGGGGGGGGACTCCTTTAGTTTTCAAGATAGAGAGCCCATACTTGGCATGCATAGAAAGGGGGTGCCAGAATAGGTTTTAACACCTTAAGAGCGGGTGGAGGAGTATATTTGATGTGCCGCCCAGCGGGGGGTTTTACCGTAAACGAGCTTGTTTCCGTGCTCGTTTTCATGCATAAACAAGAGCCAAAGCGTAATACAAGTATGCATCCCAAGGGCGTTAATTCAGCTTTCCAATGACACCAGAACCATCCTTCTACGATCACTGGTTGTCTTGCAACGATCGTGCAACCGAAGGGCAAAATCGGTAAAATACGGTAATTTTCTTACATTATTACGTGTGAAACGAGTGAGAGAGGGTGGAGTACAAAGGAGTACATCTCAGTAGCTCCACGGCCACCGTGGCGAGCGGTCATAAGGTAACCTACGCTCCTCCCACTGCTCCGCTCTCTCTCAGAGCACATTACGTGCTCAAAATTGCACTCGACAATAGCCGTGACCCGCCACATAGGCCACATTTATTTAACTCGACAATAGCCGGGTGCCGCCAGTTAAGGGTTAAGCAATACATATTTTGTCCCCTCATCCCTTGGCCCCCCCAACTCCCGGAGGGGGGAATGGTTTTAAGCAATAATTTGTTTTCCCCTCACCACCCCGGAGGGAGGGCACGAATTATGATGCCTTTTGTATTTTCATGCCTTCATGAAATAATAGTACAAGGATTCGTTTTAGTCTGAGATAGCATCGACAATAAATAGCCAGTATTTATGATCATAAGTTACTGAACATTTTATGCATGATTCATAACTGGTACTGTATTTCATGTTATATATTTAAAGTAATAACTTCCTAGAAGCTGGGTGTGCTCAACCGCCTCAGGGGGTTCTTTACCCCTGCACAGCTTCTTGTCTCTATATAGGGACACAGTGTGTCCATGTATTGAGTATTGTTCACATGTGTGGGGAGGATCCTCTCACACAACACTTCTAGACAAAGTAGAAAAGAAAGCCTTTTGTCTCATTAACTCGCGTCCACTTGCCGATTTTCTGCAATATCTCTCTCTTCGCCTCAATGTTGCATCTCTCTCGCTATTCTATCGCTATTACAATAATCAGTGTTCCTCAGAACTCTCTCAGTGTACACCACCTCCTCTTCGTAGAGTACGTAGCACCCGTCTTGTAACACAATCCCATCCCTACACTGTACAATTCTCCAACCCAAGAGTTAAACGATACTCCCAATCTTTCTTCTATTCAACAGCTGAGCTCTGGAATGCTCTCCCTTCATTGTTTTCTGTTGTGTTGTCCCTATTCTGGCTCTGTCTTGAGTCCCCCCCCCCCCCTCCCCCCAAAAAAAGGAATATAGAAGAGTATATAGTATATAGAATAAATAGATAGATAAAAAAGGGTTAAGTGAGATAGTTGGAAGCCTGTTAGTCGCTGGAGGCCATTTTTAAACTGAATACGATAAATAAAGTTAAAAAGTCGGTACCGGTAATGCAAGGGTTAAGAGTGACATTAGTGAGAGATTGAGTGCACCATCTTCTTACCTTAGTGATCAATAAACCTCTCGGGCTCTTTTAAGGGGGGTCACCTGTTTTTTTTCTCTCCTTTTCTATCTTTCTCTGGCTTGTATCCATTTGCCCCATTCAGCCTACTGTTTTAAGACGTTTATCCCCATCCAGGTGTCAGTTTTTTACTGGTGAGCGGTAGCGAGCCAGCATATTTTTTATTTTTGTTTGACAGCAGGCTAAATTTGTACATTTTTCGATAGAAAAATGTCTCCGGCGAAGCCGGATTTCTTCATATAATGCTGGCTCGCTATCGCTCGCCAGGAAGAAATCGACACCTAGATGGGGATAAACGTCTTAAAATAGTTGGCTGAATGGGGCCGAATGGATACAAGCCAGGGAAAAAGAGAAAAGGACAGAAATATCAAAAAGCAGGTCACCCCCCCTTAACGGGAGATTTATTTACTTATTCATTTGTATATTTAGGTATTAAAAAAAAAACGGAAAAAAAGGAAAAGAGGATTTTTTTTTTTTTTTTGTGGAAAAGTGTGGATTGGGCCTGAGTATATTGATAGATAGATAGTTATTTTATACTGTCCTCCCTAGACCTCAA
>CM064573.1:8482439-8688394 GCA_032716605.1 Paralithodes platypus
ACCGTATATATATATATATATATATATATATATATATATATATATATATATATATATATAATATATATATATATATATATACTGTATATATATATATATATATATATATATATATATATATATATATATATATATATACTGTATATATATATACCGGTATATATATATTATTATTATTATTATTTTTTGTTTTTTTTATTATTTTTTTTTTTCAGTGGAAGCCGTATAAAATCGTCTGATATTAGCACGAATAATGTGAAAACGACACCCTGATAATGAGATGGTTAATGGAAGTGTATATTATCGCTATTAATATCTTCTATCAAAAGCCGAAAATGTAAGACAAATTATGGAAACACAGAAGTACATGATTTATGATAGTGACTGTACAGTCGCTGGCTCGCTCCCCCTCTCGCTCTCTCTAAAAAAATGGAAAAGAAGAAAAGAAAACCTGCTTTGCCACTTTTTGTACAGAAGTGGCTTATATACATGACTGCTTTGTCTACACGGATCCCCCCCCCCTCTCTCTCTCTCTCTCTCTCTCTCTCTCTCTCTCTCTCTCTCTCTCTCTCTCTCTCTCTCTCTCTCTCTCTCTCTCTCTCTCTCTCTCTCTCTATGTATATATATATATATGTACCGGTATATATATGTACATATATATATATATATATATATATATATATATATATATATGTATATTATATATATATATATATATATAATTCATGTGTGTGTGTGTGTGTGTTGATTAATTAAGTTTATAGGATAAAGGAAAGACAGATTGAGGGAGACAGTTCCAGGGTTTACTTGTTGAGTAGAAGAAAGACTGGGACATCGGGTTCACTTTTGGATTAGAGAGTTGGACAGAATAGGGGTGGGAATGTCTTGAAATGCGGGTGTCACTAACTCTTCATAAGGGAGGAGGTATACACTGACAAAGTAATTATTAAATATTGAAATACCAATATAACAGTGAGAGAGATGCAACATTGCGGCGTGTAGAAGAGGATTGTAAGGCAGTAGTTGATGAGACGAACTGCTTTTGACTACCCTTTCGAGTAGTGTGGTATGGGTTTAACCCTCCATAGGCCTAAAACAATACCCCTAGAAGTTCTTAATTTTCAAAAAATATCCTGGGGGAGAGTTACCCCCCCCCCCCATACACCCCACCCCCTTCTCATTAAGGGGGGTCACCGGCTTTTTATATCTTTCTCTTCTTTTCTCTTTTTCCCTGGTTTGTATCCATTCGGCCCCATTCAGCCAACTGTTTTAAGACGTTTATCCCCCATCCAGGTGTCGATGCCTTCCTGGCGAGCGATAGCGAGCCAGCAATGTATGGAGCAATCCTGCTTCGCCGGAGAAATTTTTCTATCGAAAAATTTACAAATTTAGCTTGCTGTCAAAACATAAATATATATATGCTGGCTCGCTACCGGTCGCCAGGAAAATATTGACACATGGATGGGGGTAAACGTCTTAAAACAGTAGGCTGAATGGGGCCGAATGAATACAAGGCAAAGAGAGAGGGAGAGAAAGATAAAAAAAAACGAGGTGGGTTCCCTTAACCTATGACCCCCCCCCCCCACCCCCCCCTACTCAAAACCCTGGATCCGCCCCTGTATTTACCTATTAGTTGCATTTCGGAGGTTCGGTCGTACTGTTAAGGGGCCGGTTCTCCCAAAATTACAGGCTCACTATCGTTCGCCAGGAAAACAAAATCAACACCTAAATATCACGAAAGGTCTTAATACTATTGACAAAGAAATGGGACGAAAGGTCTGAACATCGACAAACTAATGGGGCAAGCATCTTAAGATCTGAAAACTAATGGAGCTAAACATGAGGGAGAAGGGGGACCAGAAACTCGGCCCCATCTCCCCTTAAAGTTCAAAAAATCCCCCCCCCCCCTAAATCGTGGGTGTTTTATCCTCGGACCAAGCACTCCAAGGCAGGGTGTCAAACCAAAGCCGAATCCATTCTTTGTAGTCTTTATTATTCTATATGCACAGACAATATTATGGTGTATAGTTCAAATTATGTCTTTGGAAGTGATAACATGGCCAAACAATATTTTGTATTTCTCCTCATATGGCCACAACAGTACTATTTCATGTTGATGTTCTTGTATTTCCCCTCATATGGCCACAACAGTACTATTTCATGTTGATGTTCTTGTATTTCTCCTCATATGGCCACAACAGTACTATTTCATGTTGATGTTCTTGTATTTCTCCTCATATGGCCACAACAGTACTATTTCATGTTGATGTTCTTGTATTTCCCCTCATATGGCCACAACAGTACTATTTCATGTTGATGTTCTTGTATTTCTCCTCATATGGCCACAACAGTACTATTTCATGTTGATGTTCTTGTATTTCTCCTCATATGGCCACAACAGTACTATTTCATGTTGATGTTTTTGTATTTCTCCTCGTATTCGTTCAGGTCTTCAACCAAACTCGTGGGTGTTTTATCCGAGGACCAAGCAGCACTCCGCGGGCTGCGCTAATAGCCGGGTGTATCATGTTCACGTCCACTGCCACACCCTAGACCACACGCTCGTTTACTACATGCAACCTACTTCTCACTATAGACAATATTAGAACATTTTGTTATGGCAATTAGATGATAGTTGGAGGTTTGAAAGCAGTCACCCTTTTTTGGGACAGGTTGAATGAACAATTAGTCCAGCATATATATATTTTTGTTTTGACAGCAAGCGAAATTTGTACATTTTTCGATAGAAAAATTTCTCCGGCGAAGCCGGATTTCTCCATACAATGCTGGCTCGCTTTCGCTCGCCAGGAAGAAATCGACACCTAGATGGGGATAAACGCCTTAAAACAGATGGCTGAATGGGGCCGAATGGATATAACTAAGAAAGAGAATAAAACAGGTGACCCCCCTGAATTAGGAGGCACATTTTAAGCTGAATAGAATCGTCGAATAGTTGGCAGACTATAATGAAAAGGATGTCACCGGTACTGAATGGGTTAAAGTTCAACAAATAATGAAAAGGATGTCACCGGTACTGAATGGGTTAAAGTTCAACAAATAATGAAAAGGATGTCACCGGTACTGAATGGGTTAAAGTTCAACAAATAATGAAAAGGATGTCACCGGTACTGAATGGGTTAAATTTGAACAAATCCCCCAGCAAACTCGTGGGTGTTTTATCCGAGGACCAAGCACTCCGCGGGCTGCGCTAATAGCCGGGTGTTTCATGTTCACGCCCACTGCCACACCCTAGACCACACGCTCGTTAGTACATGCAACCTACTTCTCACTATAGACAATATTAGGAGATTGTTAAGGGGAGATATCCACTTGAGGGAGTTTTTTCTGGACTCCTTTCTCCCTCATGTTTAGCCCCATTGCTTTTCTAATTTTAAGACGTTCGCCCCATTATTTTGATGATTTTAAGAACTTTCAACCCATTTCTGTCTATTTTAAAACCTTTCGTGCAATTTAGGTGTCGATTTTATCCTGGCGAGCGATAGCGAGCCTGTAATTTAAGAGGAACCGGCTTTCAGCCGGGACATTTTTCTACCGAAAAATGTACAAATTTATCTTGAAAGGGGCTCAAGGGGGTGTAATCCTAAGCTTGATGGATATCTAGAGACCAAACTAAAAACCTCCCCTTAAGGGAAGGGTTTTAGTTGCTTCCCTAGGCCATCATCAAGCTTAAAATTAGACCCCCTAGACCCTCTTTCAAGGTAGATTTGTAAATTTTTCGGTAGAAAAATGTCCCGGCCAAAGGCCTGTTTCTCTTAAATTACAGGCTCGCTATCGCTCGCTCATTTACTACATGCAACCTACTTCTCACTATAGTCGATTTTAGTTCAGCTGACGGTAAATTGAATTCCTTAGTAGCTGATTTCTCGATACTCAATGGATTACTGTTAAACGGCGAAACTGCTCTGTTTCTGAGTTATATTTATACTAAGATCTCATAATTAATAACAATTACCTACAAAGTATGTATTATGACTTGAGTCATTTAAATGAAGACATGACAAATTTAAATGAAGACATGACAAATTAAAATAAAGACATGGCAAATATAAATGAAGACATGGCAAATATAAATGAAGACATGACAAATATAAATGAAGACATGACAAATATAAATGAAGACATGACAAATATAAATGAAGACATGGCAAATATAAATGAAGACATGACAAATATAAATGAAGACATGACAAATATAAATGAAGACATGGCAAATATAAATGAAGACATGACAAATATAAATGAAGACATGGCAAATATAAATGAAGACATGACAAATTAAAATAAAGACGTGACAAATTAAAATAAAGACATGACAAATTTAAATGAAGACTTGACAAATTAAAATAAAGACGTGGCAAATATAAATGAAGACATGACAAATATAAATGAAGACATGACAAATTAAAATAAAGACATGGCAAATATAAATGAAGACATGACAAATATAAATGAAGACATGACAAATTAAAATAAAGACATGACAAATTAAAATAAAGACGTGACAAATTAAAATAAAGACATGACAAGTTTAAATGAAGACTTGACAAATTAAAATAAAGACGTGACAAATTAAAATGAAGACATGACAAATTAAAATGAAGACATGACAAATTAAAATAAAGACGTGACAAATTAGAATTAGGACATGACAAATTAAAACCCAAGAATAGATTAAAAACAAGACAAAACACATTTAAAACAAGGCAGGACAAGTTAAAGTGAAGACATGACAAATGACGGTTAGTTAGGAGTGAATCGAAGTTGGGAGCACGAGAGATGCAAGATTGTTGTGCACATATACGCAACATCCACCTTTGGCTTGAAACTGTGGATAGAGATAGTAGGAGGATACAGAGAAGGCTTTGCTGTCAGTGGCCCCAGACAACTGGGTTTTTGGTGAGAAAGAGAAGATCAGGGTTGGCCGAGGAGAGGTGGTGTTCCACAGAGTGGAAGTTATAGGCAAGGTGTACAAAGGAGTACAAAGGAAATCAAGCAACAACAGGTCTAGTGACCCTTCTAGGCTGCTTGTTCTCCAAAACACTGAGGATCAAGTGTCCAAACAGTGGTTTAGAGTGGGTAAGGGAACATTGGAAAGGGAACTACTGCCCTGGAACTAATGTCCGTGGCAGGACTAGGAAGTTAGTAGGGGACATATCGGTTAGTAACTGAGGGGAGGATAACATAAAGTTATTCATTTACAAATGCAGTCAGTCGCGGGTTTGATGCGAGATATTTGTCTAGGCGGAGTTTAAATGAATCAACGGTGCTGCAGACTATAACGTCTTGGGGAAGCCCATTCCACAAGTTGACAACTCGATTGAAGAAGAAATTCTTAGATTCGTGTGAGTTAAAAGATTTACCAATAATTTTGCAACCGTTTCCCCCCGTGTAATTAGATTGGTCGATAGTGAAGTACTTACTACAGTTCATATTGTCGATGCCTTTGATGATTTTGAACACTTGAATTAAGTCACCTCTTAATCTGCGCTGGGTTAAAGGAAATAGATTTAATTCTCTAAGACGCTCTTCGTATGGTTTGTTCTTTAGGCGAGGTATCATTTTGGTAACTCTACGTTGAACTCGTTCTAGCTTGTTTATGTCTTTTTGGTAATAAGGGCACCAGCATTGAACGCAGTATTCCAGAAGAGGGCGGACTAAGGAATTGTAAAGGGTTAGGATAACGTCTTTGGATTTATGCTCAAATGACCTGCCTATAAAGCCAATTATTTTGTTTGCCTTCTTAACAACTTCTGAACATTGTTGACTCGGTTTTAGGTTACTCGATATTGTTACTCCCAGGTCGGTTTCTCTGTTTACATTCTTAAGCTGAGTGCCATTCATCGAATAGTTTGCTTTCTCATTTAGGTATCCGATATGTAGTACTTTACATTTATCCGCATTGAAACTCATTTGCCAAATTTAGGCCCAATGTGACAATTTATCTAGATTGTGTTGCATATCGTCAACTTGATCTTTTGAGAGTACGCTATTTGCAATTTTTGTATCGTCAGCAAATTTTGAGATTGTACAGGTGAGACCCTCATCTATGTCGTTGATGTAAATTAGAAAGATAATTGGTCCTAGTACCGATCCCTGGGGTACCCCGCTACTTACATTGGTCCATTTAGATGCCTTACCGTTTATGACTACTCTTTGCTTTCTGTCGCTGAGCCAATTTTCTATCCATTTCAACACACTGTCTTGTATTCCATGCGCTTTTAGTTTTAGCAGTAAACGTTTGTGGGGAACTTTGTCAAAGGCCTTTTGAAAATCAAGGTATATAATATCTACAGCTTTACTCTCATCGTAGAGGTTGAGGATATCGTGGAAGAAAGAGTCAAGAAGGTCAAGAGTGTTTCAGAAATTGATAGTAAGCGTTGAAGGTAGTGTTGCAGCTACTTGCGTGATCACCAGGGCCAAAACCAATAGCGGAATTTCTGGTGGGGGGGGGGGACTCCGAGGCGGGTCGGCCATTCTCAAGAATTTTGAAAAGGTTGTGTAGTATGCGAGATGTGTGTAATATAGTGTATTGAATGGGAGAGAAGGTGTTTATGGCGGCAAACTGGGGTTGCCCTTTGTCTTGGTGAGGCACGGGAAGGATCAGCAAAGGAGGCCAGGTGGTGAAACAGGAAATCCAGTTTTCCTTAACATACACCTATAGCACTAAATAGTTACTAAGTTAACTGTTGTAGCCTATGTAAGGACTATTCATTAGGCATTTAATCATCATAGTGCACCTAATCGAATTATGTTTTTGTTTTTTTCCTATGTGAGTGAGGGAGACAAAAGGCAGAACTGCCTGTAGCGAGTGCCTTCCCCATAGTTGAAAGAGTGACAAGGCCAAAATTAAGGGACGTTCGAGCCAAAATGCCTGGACACAGAGAGTTTGAAGCAATTTACATTATAGGAAGGGGGAAAGACTTATTCTGAGAGAGAGTTCCAGAGCTCGGCTGTTGAAGAGGAGAAAGATTGAGAATAACATTTCACTCTTGGGTTAGAGAGTTGCACAGAATAGGGGTGTGATTGTGTTGAAAGATGGGTGCTACGTGCTCTACGAAGAGGGGGTGGTATACACTGAGAGAGCTCTGAGGAACATTGATTATATTGTAGTGGCGGTAAAATAGTGAGAGAGATGCAACATTGCAGCGAAGAGAGAGAGACTGCAGAGAATTGGTGAGTGGACGTGAGTTAATGAGGCATAAGGCTTTCTTTTCTACTTTGTCTAGAAGTGCTTTGCGAAAGGATCCTCCCCACATGTGTGAACAATACTCAATACATGGACGCACTGTGCCCCTGTACAGAGCAAGAAGCTGCACAGGGGTAAAGAACCCCCGAAGGCGGTTGAGCACACCCAGCTTCTAGGAAGCTGTTTTAGCAAGAGTGGTAATATGATCTTTCCAAGAGAGATCAGAAGAAAAAGAGACCCCGAGAATATTAAGAGAGGATGAAGGGTTAATTTGTATGTTGTTGAAGAGTAATTCATAATTTTCTGGAAGGGAGCGACAGATGGATTTTTTTGTTTTCTGCCCCATTTAGAGATAGTAGAGAGATCAGAAGATAGGTGCTTTATGGCCTCCTTACGTAAGTTTTGGAGTTCCTGCTGTGAATGGTGTTGTGGAAGGCTAGTTGAATAGTGTAATGTAAAGTCGTCAGCATATTAGTTAATGGGGCTGGAGGTACATTTGATAAGGTCGTTAATGAATAATAGGAAGATAATTGGAGATAGGGCAGAACCCTGAGGAACACCGGAGTTGATAGGTTGAGGAAGTGAACGGTGGCCGTCCACAACCGCAGCTATGGAACGGCCGGAAAGAAAATTAGAGACAAAGTCACGGATGGAGGGATAAAAACTGAAGGAGGGTAGTTTGGAAATAAGGGATTTTTGCCAGACTCTATCGAAGGCCTTTGATATGTCGAAGGCCTTTGATATGTCTAGCGCAACAGAAAAAGAAAATAAGGGACGTGATTCAATGTCGGTGGGACTTGAACGGGAAAGCTAAAAAAAAATCATCGGCGTGCCACAAATGTTTAGTAAAATATGTGCCATTGCTCATTGTATTTGAGTGTATGAATGGTGAGAAGTAGGTTGCATAAAATAAAGTGTCCTACCGTGCACGCCAAGGGCAGGAGGATACCAGTGCATATATAGCCAAGAGTCACGCTATACCTGTGGCTCTCACTAACACATACTAACATACTCACTACAAACACAGGCACTCTCATACCTTGACATTAAATTATGTTTTATAGCACTACAACACTCACTATCACAGGCACTCTTATAAAACTACAACACTAACTATCACAGGCACTCTTATAGCTTACCAGTATATTTATATCACTACTACACTCACTATCACAGGCACTCTTATAGCTTACCAGTATATTTATATCACTACAACACTCACTATCACAGGCACTCTTATAGCTTACCAGTATATTTATAGCACTACTACACTCACTATCACAGGCACTCTTATAGCTTACCAGTATATTTATAGCACTACAACACTCACTATCACAGGCACTCTTATAGCTTACCAGTATATTTATAGCACTACTACACTCACTATCACAGGCACTCTTATAGCTTACCAGTATATTTATAGCACTACAACACTCACTATCACAGGCACTCTTATAGCTTACCAGTATATTTATATCACTACTACACTCACTATCACAGGCACTTATAGCTTACCAGTATATTTATATCACTACTACACTCACTATCACAGGCACTCTTATAGCTTACCAGTATATTTATATCACTACAACACTCACTATCACAGGCACTCTTATAGCTTACCAGTATATTTATAGCACTACTACACTCACTATCACAGGCACTCTTATAGCTTACCAGTATATTTATAGCACTACAACACTCACTATCACAGGCACTCTTATAGCTTACCAGTATATTTATAGCACTACTACACTCACTATCACAGGCACTCTTATAGCTTACCAGTATATTTATAGCACTACAACATTCACTATCACAGGCACTCTTATAGCTTACCAGTATATTTATATCACTACTACACTCACTATCACAGGCACTCTTATAGCTTACCAGTATATTTATAGCACTACTACACTCACTATCAAAGGCACTCTTACAGCTTACCAGTATATTTATAGCACTACTACACTCACTATCACAGGCACTCTTATAGCTTACCAGTATATTTATAGCACTACTACACTCACTATCACAGGCACTCTTATAGCTTACCAGTATATTTATAGCACTACAACACTCACTATCACAGGCACTCTTATAGCTACCAGTATATTTATATCACTACTACACTCACTATCACAGGCACTCTTATAGCTTACCAGTATATTTATAGCACTACAACACTCACTATCACAGGCACTCTTATAGCTTACCAGTATATTTATATCACTACTACACTCACTATCACAGGCACTCTTATAGCTTACCAGTATATTTATAGCACTACAACACTCACTATCACAGGCACTCTTATAGCTTACCAGTATATTTATATCACTACTACACTCACTATCACAGGCACTCTTATAGCTTACCAGTATATTTATAGCACTACTACACTCACTATCACAGGCACTCGTATAGCTTACCAGTATATTTATATCACTACTACACTCACTATCACAGGCACTCTTATAGCTTACCAGTATATTTATAGCACTACTACACTCACTATCACAGGCACTCTTATAGCTTACCAGTATATTTATAGCACTACAACACTCACTATCACAGGCACTCTTATAGCTTACCAGTATAT
The DNA here is from genome assembly GCA_032716605.1 of Paralithodes platypus. Classification (NCBI taxonomy): domain Eukaryota; kingdom Metazoa; phylum Arthropoda; class Malacostraca; order Decapoda; family Lithodidae; genus Paralithodes; species Paralithodes platypus. Next base: position 8,492,249 of record CM064573.1, read on the forward strand.
TTATAGCACTACAACACTCACTATCACAGGCACTCTTATAGCTTACCAGTATATTTATAGCACTACTACACTCACTATCACAGGCACTCTTATAGCTTACCAGTATATTTATAGCACTACAACATTCACTATCACAGGCACTCTTATAGCTTACCAGTATATTTATATCACTACTACACTCACTATCACAGGCACTCTTATAGCTTACCACTATATTTATATCACTACTACACTCACTATCACAGGCACTCTTATAGCTTACCAGTATATTTATAGCACTACTACACTCACTATCAAAGGCACTCTTACAGCTTACCAGTATATTTATAGCACTACTACACTCACTATCACAGGCAGTCTTATAGCTTACCAGTATATTTATATCACTACTACACTCACTATCACAGGCACTCTTATAGCTTACCAGTGTATTTATAGCACTACAACACTCACTATCACAGGCACTCTTATAGCTTACCAGTATATTTATATCACTACTACACTCACTATCACAGGCACTCTTATAGCTTACCAGTATATTTATAGCACTACAACACTCACTATCACAGGCACTCTTATAGCTTACCAGTATATTTATATCACTACTACACTCACTATCACAGGCACTTATAGCTTACCAGTATATTTATAGCACTACTACACTCACTATCACAGGCACTCGTATAGCTTACCAGTATATTTATATCACTACTACACTCACTATCACAGGCACTCTTATAGCTTACCAGTATATTTATAGCACTACTACACTCACTATCACAGGCACTCTTATAGCTTACCAGTATATTTATAGCACTACAACACTCACTATCACAGGCACTCTTATAGCTTACCAGTATATTTATAGCACTACAACACTCACTATCACAGGCACTCATATAGCACTACAATACTCACTACCACAGGCACTCTTATAGCTTACCAGTATATTTATATCACTACTACACTCACTATCACAGGCACTCTTATAGCTTACCAGTTTATTTATAGCACTACTACACTCATTATCACAGGCACTCTTATAGCTTACCAGTATATTTATAGCACTACTACACTCACTATCACAGGCACTCTTATAGCTTACCAGTATTATTTATCAGCACTACAACACTCACTATCACAGGCACTCTTATAGCTTACCAGTATATTTATAGCACTACAACACTCACTATCACAGGCACTCTTATAGCTTACCAGTATATTTATAGCACTACAACACTCACTATCACAGGCACTCTTATAGCTTACCAGTATATTTATAGCACTACACACTCACTATCACAGGCACTCTTATAGCTTACCAGTATATTTATAGCACTACTACACTCACTATCACAGGCACTCTTATAGCTTACCAGTATATTTATAGCACTACAACACTCACTATCACAGGCACTCTTATAGCTTACCAGTATATTTATATCACTACTACACTCACTATCACAGGCACTCTTATAGCTTACCAGTATATTTATAGCACTACAACACTCACTATCACAGGCACTCTTATAGCTTACCAGTATATTTATATCACTACTACACTCACTATCACAGGCACTCTTATAGCTTACCAGTATATTTATATCACTACTACACTCACTATCACAGGCACTCTTATAGCTTACCAGTTTATTTATAGCACTACTACACTCATTATCACAGGCACTCTTATAGCTTACCAGTATATTTATAGCACTACTACACTCACTATCACAGGCACTCTTATAGCTTACCAGTATATTTATAGCACTACTACACTCACTATCACAGGGACTCATAGCTTACCAGTATATTTATAGCACTACTACACTCACTATCACAGGCACTCTTATAGCTTACCAGTATATTTATAGCACTACTACACTCACTATCACAGGCACTCTTATAGCTTACCAGTATATTTATAGCACTACTACACTCACTGTTTACCAATGTGACCAAGTGGGGCGATACTCTTACTTCACACTCCGGACATGACTTGTATACGAACTTGCAAGAGAGTTCGCTTTATCAATTTGTTCGAATGCCGACCCGTGGTAATAACGTTCTTGACATTGTACTTGCAACAAAAGAAGAATTGATAGAGAATTTGAATGTTGGTGATGAATTCAGTAACAGCGACCATCGTACGATAACTTTCACTTTAAAGTTTACTAGTAACGAACCAAATAGTAGCATCGAAAAAGTCCCTAATTTCAAGAAAGCAAACTTCCATAAACTTAGAGCTATGTTTAAAGAAACTGACTGGAGCTTTTTAATTAACAATAACGACATAAATACATCTTGGAAGTTATTCGAAACCACTTACCTAAAAGCAGTGCAAGACTGCATACCATCGAAAATACGGCGTCCAGGCCATAATAATAAGCCCAAATGGTGGAATAAAGATTTTTCAAACTGCCTGCTTGCTATAAAAATTTGCTAATGATAGATTAAAATCCTCACAAAATGACGAAGAACGGGTGAAATTTGTAGAGCTACGACGCAAAGCCAAAAAGTTAATTAAGCAAAGTAAAAAGACCTTAGAGTTACATATTGCGAATCAAAGTAAAACAAACCCGAAAGAATTCTATAGTTATATCAGAAAGAAAAAAGTAGTTACTTCAACTGTTGGACCGTTAGTCGATGAAAAAGGAGAATACACCAAAGACGAAGTACAAAAGAGTAATGCCCTCAATACCTTCTTTGCATCAGTTTTTACAACAGAAGACCTCAGTGATATCCCTACACCATCGCCGATTCAGATTGATAATTCAGATGTTCTAAGCAATATCACCGTTACAGAGAGAGAAGTATTGAATTGTTTAGATAAACTCAAGGTAAATAAAACGCCAGGACCTGATACAATCTCGCCTAGAGTTCTAAAGGAAGCTAAGAATGAGCTCTCCAAACCACTGACATTACTATTCAATAAATCCTTGCAGTCTGGAACTATGCCTGATCAGTGGAAGCTAGCCAACGTAACACCGATATTCAAAAAGGGCAGCAAATCCCTACCCAGTAACTATCGTCCAATTAGCTTAACCTCAGTTGTATGTAAAATGCTAGAAACGGTCATACGAGACAGACTCGTAAATCACTTAGAGGAAAATAACATACTTAAAGATACTCAACACGGCTTTCGTAAAAAACGTTCCTGTTTAACAAACCTCTTAGACTTCTTCCACGATATCCTCAACCTCTACGATGAGAGTAAAGCTGTAGATATTATATACCTTGATTTTCAAAAGGCCTTTGACAAAGTTCCCCACAAACGTTTACTGCTAAAACTAAAAGCGCATGGAATACAACACGGTGTGTTGAAATGGATAGAAAATTGGCTCAGCAACAGAAAGCAAAGGGTAGTCATAAACGGTAAGGCATCTAAATGGACCAATGTAAGTAGCGGGGTACCCCAGGGATCGGTACTAGGACCAATTCTCTTTCTAATTTACATCAACGACATAGATGAGGGTCTCACCTGCACAATCTCAAATTTTGCTGACGATACAAAAATTGCAAATAGCGTACTCTCAAAAGAACAAGTTGACGATATGCAACACAATCTAGATAAATTGTCATGTTGGGCCCAAATTTGGCAAATGAGTTTCAATGCGGATAAATGTAAAGTACTACATGTCGGATACCTAAATGAGAAAGCAAACTATTCGATGAATGGCACTCAGCTTAAGAATGTAAACAGAGAAAATGATCTGGGAGTAACAATATCGAGTAACCTAAAACCGAGTCAACAATGTTCAGAAGTTGTTAAGAAGGCAAACAAAATAATTGGCTTTATAGGCAGGTCATTTGAGCATAAATCCAAAGAAGTTATCCTAACCCTTTACAATTCCTTAGTCCGCCCTCTTCTGGAATACTGCGTTCAATCCTGGTGCCCTTATTACCAAAAAGATATAAACAAGCTAGAACGAGTTCAACGTAGAGTTACCAAAATGATACCTAGCCTAAAGAACAAACCATACGAAGAGCGTCTTAGAGAATTAAATCTATTTCCTTTAACCCAGCGCAGATTAAGAGGCGACTTAATTCAAGTGTTCAAAATCATCAAAGGCATCGACAATATGAACTGTAGTAAGTACTTCACTATCGACCAATCTAATTACACGCGGGGAAAACGGTTGCAAAATTATTGGTAAATCTTTTAACTCGCACGAATCTAAGAATTTCTTCTTCAATCGAGTTGTCAACTTGTGGAATGGGCTTCCCCGAGACGTTATAGACTGCAGCACCGTTGATTCATTTAAATTCCGCCTAGACAAATATCTCGCATCAAACCCGCGACTGACTGCGTTTGTAAATGAATAACTTTATCCTCCCCTCAGTTACTAACCCATATGTCCCCTACTAACTTCCTAGTCCTGCCACGTTAGTGGCAGGGCAGTAGTTCCCTTTCCAATGTTCCCTTACCCACTCTAAACCACTGTTTGGACACTTGATCCTCAGTGTTTTGGAGGACAAGCAACCTAGAAGGGTCACTAGATCTGTTGTTGCTTGATTTCCTTTGTACTCCTTTGTACTCTTTTGTACTATCACAGGCACTCTTATAGCTTACCAGTATATTTATAGCACTACTACACTCACTATCACAGGCACTCTTATAGCTTACCAGTATATTTATATCACTACTACACTCACTATCACAGGCACTCTTATAGCTTACCAGTATATTTATAGCACTACTACACTCGCTATCACAGGCACTCTTATAGCTTACCAGTATATTTATAGCACTACTACACTCACTATCACAGGCACTCTTATAGCTTACCAGTATATTTATAGCACTACAACACTCACTATCACAGGCATTCTTATAGCTTACCAGTATATTTATAGCACTACAACACTCACTATCACAGGCACTCTTATAGCTTACCAGTATATTTATAGCACTACTACACTCACTATCACAGGCACTCTTATAGCTTACCAGTATATTTATAGCACTACTATACTCACTATCACAGGCACTCTTATAGCTTACCAGTATATTTATAGCACTACAACACTCACTATCACAGGCACTCTTATAGCTTACCAGTATATTTATAGCACTACTACACTCACTATCACAGGCACTCTTATAGCTTACCAGTATATTTGTAGCACTACAACACTCACTATCACAGGCACTCTTATAGCTTACAAGTATATTTATAGCACTACTACACTCACTATCACAGGCACTCTTATAGCTTACCAGTATATTTATAGCACTACTACACTCACTATCACAGGCACTCTTATAGCTTACCAGTATATTTATATCACTACTACACTCACTATCACAGGCACTCTTATAGCTTACTAGTATATTTATAGCACTACTACACTCACTATCACAGGCACTCTTATAGCTTACCAGTATATTTATAGCACTACTACACTCACTATCACAGGCACTCTTATAGCTTACCAGTATATTTATAGCACTACAACACTCACTATCACAGGCACTCTTATAGCTTACCAGTATATTTATAGCACTACTACACTCACTATCACAGGCACTCTTATAGCTTACCAGTATATTTATAGCACTACTACACTCACTATCACAGGCACTCTTATAGCTTACCATTATAATTTGTTTTGTAGCACTACCACACTCACAATCATAGGCACTTTCCTAGCTTAAGGCCGCGTCATACAGAGGCCGAACGTACTAGGACAAAGTCCCGAATAGGATGACTTGCAAAAAATATTCAAATTTCAGGCGGGTCGGGTATATTCTGCACAATTCGGCATACGTTCCTGACTATTCGTGGGTTGGTCTGATGTTGGTCTGATGTTGTTCATGTATGTTGCCGACATTCCGGAGAGTCAGGAAAAAATTAGTGGCTACACTAAATTTCCACGAACATTCGGGTAAAAAAACCGTTACAAAATGGTCGGATGTTGGTTGGGAGTTATTCGTAACTCGTTCGGTATTTGTTCGGATTAATTCTTTGTTCGTTCTTCTGATTCGGGACTTGTTCGTTACTTTTTTCCATTGCCGATGTTGTTTGGACTACCCGAACAAATCCCGAACAAATCCCGACAAAACTTCGATAAATTCACGATGAATCCCTCGTATTGCAGAATAAAACCCGCACGAGTTACGATATTTCAGAACAAGTTACGATCAAATTCAGACAAATATACGAATATTTTTGGATGTCTGTTCGATGTACCTTGTTTATCTCAACTCAACTATAATCTTGATGATTATATAAGTGTGTGTTAAGTGTGTTTGGTGTAAACACTTACAGTATATTGGTTAGTGAGATATGTGATTGGGAATTAACGTTAACGCTACTATTATGTACTTAACTATTTTAGTTGACTGACTTGTGGACTGAAGCAACTCTTTAAGTAATTGGGTTATGATAAAAGTAATACTATTGTTTTATATTAATACTTACGAGTTCTTTAATTTTCTTTTAATTAAGCTTACATTGCTGGTTAGAAAAAGAACGGTGATACTATTGTCTCATATTAGTAATATCGCCTTAGACTAACATGGCTGTTTTAATGTTACTTCTAGTGATTTCCTAAGCTGAAGAAAATTCTTTTAGCTTCAAAATATTATTTTTGCTTTTCATATTATTTGAGTGAGACCTGAATCGAATCTATGAAGCGATCCTGTAACTTAATTTACTCATAATCAAACTTCAATGTTACGTGGTTAAGAAATACATTTATCTAATTATTAAATATATATATATATAACTTTTTATGTGACTTTGATATTAATCCTGATAATAATAATATAATACTATTAACGTAAGACAAGAACCAAGAATAATAACTACATTAAATATAAATAAAAGGACATGATATAAGAAAACTATCTATTTATTTCAAAAAGGGTAAGAGACAGAAATATTCTTACCGTAATATTTATCTTTCAAGACTTGATATATAATTAATAGTCCTTCTTTCGATAATTATAACTAATTCGGTTCATAACCATAGCCTACTAAGCTTTGGTTAAATAATAATTCTTTATAAATACTACATGATTTTAATTAGTTTCAGTATTTTTTCATAATTAAAGAGTATCAGTCAATAAAGGATACCTAGTCCTAAGATCCAAAAGGAAAGGAAGCAACAACAGGAAATAATTGTATTAGATTTTACTTTCGTTTTGCCTTCAGCTGACTGATACCTTAATATATATCTCTGTGCTATCTAGATTCATCAAGTTAACCACTTGAGGATCAAGATACGTAACAGAAGAGTTGAGATTGGTGGGGTGTGAGCCAACCCATCTCTTTATATAGGGCAGGTAAAAACATTCTTGCTACAGTCGTAAAACAGTCTGATGTTGTTAATAATGTTCTTCTCTATCGGTTGTTTGTCGACATCTCATCGGTTAAGTTCGGTTAATTATCCTAAAGCATTCCAATGTCATTCGGATCTGTGTCTGATGATTCGGGTATGGTCGAAAATCATTCTTTGCATAACGAGTTTATGTTCGGTTCTTGTTCGGTAGTTGTTCGGGAGTTTGTCGTAGGTCGTTCTTGACTATCGTATATTATTCTTAACTCGTTCGGGCCATGTTCGTAAACTTCACCATTCGGGAGGGTTTCGGCTTAATTCGGTAAAAATTTGCAAGTCATCCTATTCGGGACCTTGTCGCACATCGGTCGGCCCTCTGTATGACGCGGCCTTTACTTTCAAATGTTTATAGCACTACCACACTCACTATCATAAACACTCATAGCTTACCGTTATATGTGTTATAGCACTACCACACTCACTAACTACTACTCACTCTACTAACTTCCTAATCCTGCCACGGACATTAGTTCCAGGGCAGTAATTCCCTTTCCAATGTTCCCTTACCCACTCTAAACCACTGTTTGGACACTTGATCCTCAGTGTTTTGGAGGACAAGCAACCTAGAAGGGTCACTAGATCTGTTGTTGCTTGATTTCCTTTGTACTTTGTACAATCATAGGCACTCCCATACCTTGCCATTATATGTTTTTAGCACTACTAAACTCACTATCAGAAACACTCATAGCTTATCGTTATATATGTGTTATAGCACTACTACACTCATTATCATAGGCACTCCCATACCTTGCCATTATATGTTCTAAAACACACACTACCACACTCATAACGAACATAGGCACTCGTATATCTTACCTTTATTGGTTTTAAGGGGAGATAGGGCGTTTTTATTTGTTCATTTATGTATCTTTTTATTATGTTTTTAGTTTCCTCCCTAGACCTTAATCAAGCTAAAGAAATACCCGCCCAAGACCCTCCTTCAAGATAAATTTGTATATTTTTCTATTGACAAATTTCCCGGCCAAAGGCCGGTTTCTCTTAAATTGCAGGCTCGTTATCGCTCGCCAGCACAAAAATGGACACTTAAATGACACGAAAAGTCTTAATATTGACAACAAAATGGGACGAAAAGGTCTGAAAAACGCCAAACTAGTGGGACGAACGTCTTAAAATATGAAAACTAAAGGGGCTTAGTATGAGGGAGAAGTGTGTCTAGAAAAATGGCCCATCTCCCCTTAAAGCACATACTAACACACTCACAGCAACCATGGGCACTTGTATATAATGTGTCAGTAAGCACACACTGTCAAACACGTAATGTACACACATAAACGCTATTTGTTTTGAAACACATATTGCTTTGCCCTTTGTTTTCTTCATAAGCGGTTCATCAAAAATAGCTAGCCAGTGAATCATAATTACACCAATAAATGTCCAGATATTTCTGTTCGTGACTGTACGGTTGGCCAAATAAGTCATGTCTCCGCTGTCGTTACGTTTTGCTCGTTGTGTGCTGTATTAATGTCTGTCAGATGTTGAATAGGGTGTGTAAAGATAGTAACATGTTTGTATATCTCACTCGAAACGATGAATTAATGCTTAGATAGTGCTTATACCAATTATTAATCGAAATATACTTGGTGCCGCGATCACTTATTTGGCCGACTGTACTAAACGGCTATAAAGATAATCCAATATGTTCCCAACAAAATATATGTGCCCGGCTGCCAACCTACCAATATATGTGCCCGGCTGCCAACCTACCAATATATGTGCCCGGCTGCCAACCTACCAATATATGTGCCCGGCTGCCAACCTACCAATATATGTGCCCGGCTGCCAACCTACCAATATATGTGCCCGGCTGCCAACCTACCAATATATGTGCCTGGCTGCCAACCTACCAATAGCCAGTAAGTCATACATTCACACACACTCTATCAAACACGGCGGACGCTCTCTCACTCACTTACTCTCTCTCTCTCACTCACTTACTCTCTCTCTCTCTCACTCACTTACTCTCTCTCTCTCACTCACTCACTCACTTACTCTCTCTCTCTCTCTCACTCACTTACTCTCTCTCTCTCTCACTCACTCTCTCTCTCTCACTCTCTCTCTCTCTCTCTCTCACTCACTCTCTCTCTCTCTCACTCACTTACTCTCTCTCTCACTCACTTACTCTCTCTCTCTCACTCACTTTCTCTCTCTCTCACTCACTCACTTACTCTCTCTCTCTCTCTCACTCACTCTCTCTCTCTCTCACTCACTTACTCTCTCTCTCTCTCACTCACTCTCTCTCTCACTCACTCACTCTCTCTCTCTCACTTACTCTCTCTCACTCGCTTTCTCTCTCTCACTCACTTACTCTCTCTCTCTCACTCACTCTCTCACACACACTCACTCACTCTCACTCTCTCTCTCGAATTTAATATTTATCGCCCCATTTCTTTGTCGTTTCTGTCATTTATGTGTCGATTTTTTCCTGGCGAGCGATAGCGAGCCTGCAACTTAGGAGGAGTCGGCCTTCTGCCGGGACATTTTTCTATCAGATTAATGTACACATTAATCTCGAAGGTGGGTCTTAGGGGTATTTGTTTTAAGCTTGAAGAAGGTCTAGGGAGCAAACTAAAAACCTCCCCTTAAGCGGTTTATCAAAATAGCTAGCCAGTGAATCATAATGGCACCAATGAATGTTCAGACATTTCTGTTCGCGACTGTACAAACGGCCATAAAGATAATCCAATATGTCCCCTACAAAATATATGTGCCTGGCTGCCAACCTACCAATAGCCAGTAAGTCATACATTCACACACACTCTATCAAACACTGTAGACGATCTCTCTCTCTCTCTCACTCACTCTCCCCCTCTCTCTTTCTCTCTGCCCATGTCAGCAGTAATGAGAGGTTAGACGATAATTTCCGCCGCCATAAACTTGAAATGGAGTCGATCTCCCTCGACTTCTCTTCACCAGACACATTTGATTATAATGCATGCTTTACTATGGATGAATTTGAACATGCACTCTCCAATTGTCCTAACTCCGCTCCTGGCCAAGATAACATAAGTTTTTCCTTACTCACTAACTTAGCCCCCCTTGCTAAATCCTACCTCTTGCAATTTTATAATCAGGTGTGGATCTGTCATCAATTTCCTACCTCATGGAAACATGCTATTGTCGTCCCAATTTCAAAACCTGGAAAAGATCCGAGCTTGCCCTCGAGTTATAGACCAATATCCCTTACCAGTTGTCTTTGTAAATTAATGGAGAAATTGGTCAATACTAGACTTACTTGGTTCCTCCGTCAACACTATTCTCACTCCGACCCAATTTGACTCTCAGAAAGATCGATCTACTCTGGACTCGCTTACGTTATTAGAATCTCATATCAAGCGTGGCTTTGAAAGTAAGTCCATCACCGTCGCCGTTTTCTTTGACATCCAGTAGGCATATGATACCACGTGGCGGCGTCCCATCCTGCAACTACTTCATGATAGTGGTGCCCGTGGCCATCTACCTTTTTTATTTCCAACTTTCTTTCTGATCGAACATTCCAGACTCGAGTGGAGGGAATTCTTTCTAATGTCTTTCCACTCGTCAATGGTGTTCCCCAGGGCAGCGTTCTCAGCAGCAAACTTTTTGCCGCGGCCATAAATAAAGTCATTCAACAATTGCTGCCGGAAGTCCATGGCAGCCTGTACGTTGATGATTTTTACCATCTATTGCACTGCCCGTACCCTCAGACATGCTCAACGTATACTCAACATCTCCATCCAACGGGTGATCGCCTGGGCATCTTCAGTTGGCTTTCAGTTTTCGGCTGAGAAAACTAAGGCAATAGTCTTCTATCGAGACAAACGCTGGCTCCGTGGCCAGTCAATATCGCTTCGAATGGGACCCTCTCAGATTTCTTTCTATCCCAGTGTTAAATTCTTAGGCGTAATCTTTGACCAACATCTCAACTGGAGAGACCATGTTCAGTATACTAAAGGTAAAGGCCTTCGTGCTCTCAACCTCCTCAGGAAACTATCCCATACCACTTGGGGTGCCAGACGTACCACTATGTTGATGCTCTACAAGGCGGTGGTTCTTTCCATCCTCGACTACGGCTGCCCCATTTATGGGTCTGCCTCTGCTTCCGTTTTGAAGATGTTGGACCCTGTTCATATGCAGGGTATGCGTCTCTGTACTGGAGCTTTCCGTTCCTCCCCAAATACCTCCGTCTTAGCTGAGAGTGGAGAGCCCCCGCTCTCCCTCCATCGCGATTTAGTTACTATGCGCCGTGCATTAAAAATTAAACATAGTGACTCTCCCACTAATTCCCTTTTCAGTGATATCTTCATTCCTGATCCGTGTCCATCTTCCCCCTCCTTTCCGATTCGTGCTACAATTCTCCTCAACTCTCTTGACTTTCACATTGCTGTTTCGCCGCCTGTTGTCTCCCCTTCCCCCCCATGGGTTATCTCTCTCCCCAATGTTTGCACTCACCTCTCCTTCCTCTCTAAGAGATATCCTTTTGTCCCTAGCCATCACTGCCAACACGCACTCGAACACATACGTCGTAAAGGCCCCCATTTTGCCATCTTCACTGACGGGTCTAAGACTGACTCGGGGGTGGGCCTCGCTGCTGTGTCCTCTACTAAGCTCCTTCAGTTTTCTCTCCCGCCCCAAGCCTCTATCTTTACTGCTGAACTTTTAGCTATCCAATCCGCTATTGACATTATACGTGACACCCCTCAACAGCCCTTTATAATTTACAGTGACTCTCGTAGTGCCCTCGAAGCGCTCCGTACTTATTCGGACTCCCACGTAATAGTTTTAGCCATAAAACACGCTCTCCACGAGATGAGCCTACGTGGATTCCAGGTCCAGTTATGTTGGATTCCTGCTCACATCGGTGTCCGTGGCAATGAAGACGCCGATGCTGCGGCTAAGGATGCTATTTTAATGATCCCTCGCCAGCCCCACCTTCCGTTAGGTGATTGGCTGTCCTTACTCAAGCCTTCTATTCTTTGCACGTGGCAACCTCATTGGGATGCTCTACCCTGCAATAATAAACTCCGTGCAATCAAACCTTCTGTCCATCCTTGGCCCTCGTCTTCCAGGTCTCACAGGTGTGAGGAAGTTTTACTAACTAGACTTAGTCTAGGCCATTCCCGGCTGACTCACGGTTATTTGATGTCCACTCCCCGCACTCCGCCCCCTACCTGCTCCTCCTGTCATTCCCCTCTAACTGTTCGCCACGTCTTTGACTGCCCAGATACTGCCCGTCTGCGTACGGCTTGTTTTGGTACTAAATCATTCACCGACCTTTTATCCGATTCTCCGTCATTTTCCTTCCCCCCCCATCGTCCGTTTTTTGCGTCGCCTTAAGCTCCTTTCAGTAATCTGATCTAATCCTTCGGGCCAGACCTATGAGAGTTCCGTATGGAGCTTAGTGGTCTGGTTAATCTGCTCTACATAACTCTCTCTCTCTCTCTCTCTCTCTCTCTCTCTCTCTCTCTCTCTCTCTCTCTCTGGATCTGGATCTCTCTTGGATCAAAAAACGCCATCCGAGAAGAAGCAGCAGTGACATAAATCATCCAACGCCAAGAAAAAAACAGAGGCAACCGAGGACCACCAGCGATAAGGACCGAAGACAGCGAGGACCGAGGACAGCCATGAACATAAATGTAGATCCGACAAGAACCAAAAATATTATTAAAGAGCGTTCCGTGAGTTCTAAAATAACAAATTTAAAGGTTTTCTATGCAAACGCTCGTAGCATACGCAATAAATTTTCAGATTTAGAGGAGCTAGTGTTTACAGAAATTATGATGTGATTGGCATAACAGAATCTTGGCTCAATACAGAAGATAGAGACTTTTTAGCAGAGTATTCACTTCCCGGTTATGTAATGTTTGAGAAAAGCCGAATAAATCGAAATGGAGGTGGCGTTTTACTTTATATCAAAGAAAGTCTTAACCCTACCCTCTTGTCAAAACCTCAAATTGTGAACGTCGACGCATCCTTTGTGCTAATAAAGAATAATAAAGGTACCAAAATAATACTTGCATTAATATACAGACCTCCAGCTCAATCAGTGCAAACTGACCGAGAAATTTACGAACAAATTGCAGATGTAAGTAACTCACAAGATACCGTAATTTTTGGTGACTTTAATTTACCTGTGACCAAGTGGGGCGATATTCTTACTTCACACTCCGGACATGACTTGTATACGAACTTGCAAGAGAGTTCGCTTTATCAATTTGTTGGAACGCCGACCCGTGGTAATAACGTTCTTGACATTGTACTTGCAACAAAAGAAGAATTAATAGAGAATTTGAATGTTGGTGATGAATTCAGTAACAGCGACCATCGTACGATAACTTTCACTTTAAAGTTTACTAGTAACGAACCAAATAGTAGCATCGAAAAAGTCCCTAATTTCAAGAAAGCAAACTTCCATAAACTTAGAGCTATGTTTAAAGAAACTGACTGGAGCTTTTTAATTCACAATAACGACATAAATACATCTTGGAAGTTATTCGAAGCCACTTACCTAAAAGCAGTGCAAGACTGCATACCATCGAAAACTCGGCGTCCAGGCCATAATAATAAGCCCAAATGGTGGAATAAAGATATTTCAAACTGCCTGCTTGCTAAAAAATTTGCTAATGATAGATTAAAATCCTCACAAAATGACGAAGAACGGCTGAAATTTGTAGAGCTACGACGCAAAGCCAAAAAGTTAATTAAGCAAAGTAAAAAGACCTTAGAGTTACATATTGCGAATCAAAGTAAAACAAACCCGAAAGAATTCTATACTTATATCAGAAAGAAAAAAGTCGTTACTTCAACTGTTACTTCAACTGTTAGTCGATGAAAATGGAGAATACACCAAAGACGAAGAACAAATGAGTAATGCCCTCAATACCTTCTTTGCATCAGTTTTTACAACAGAAGACCTCAGTGATATCCCTACACCATCGCCGATTCAGATTGATAATTCAGATGTTCTAAGCAATATCACCGTTACAGAGAGAGAAGTATTGAATTGTTTAGATAAACTCAAGGTAAATAAAACGCCTGGACCTGATACAATCTCGCCTAGAGTTCTAAAGGAAGCTAAGGATGAGCTCTCTAAACCACTGACATTACTATTCAATAAATCCTTGCAGTCTGGAACTATGCCCGATCAGTGGAAGCTAGCCAACGTAACACCGATATTCAAAAAAGGCAGCAAATCCCTACCCAGTAACTATCGTCCAATTAGCTTAACCTCAGTTGTATGTAAAATGCTAGAAACGGTCCTACGAGACAGACTCGTAAATCACTTAGAGGAAAATAACATACTTAAAGATACTCAACACGGCTTTCGTAAAAAACGTTCCTGTTTAACAAACCTCTTAGACTTCTTCCACGATATCCTCAACCTCTACGATGAGAGTAAAGCTGTAGATATTATATACCTTGATTTTCAAAAGGCCTTTGACAAAGTTCCCCACAAACGTTTACTGCTAAAACTAAAAGCGCATGGAATACAAGACGGTGTGTTGAAATGGATAGAAAATTGGCTCAGCGACAGAAAGCAAAGAGTAGTCATAAAACGGTAAGGCATCAAAATGGACCAATGTAAGTAGCGGGGTACCCCAGGGATCGGTACTAGGACCAATTCTCTTTCTAATTTACATCAACGACATAGATGAGGGTCTCACCTGTACAATCTCAAAATTTGCTGACGATACAAAAATTGCAAATAGCGTACTCTCAAAAGAACAAGTTGACGATATGCAACACAATCTAGATAAATTGTCATGTTGGGCCCAAATTTGGCAAATGAGTTTCAATGCGGATAAATGTAAAGTACTACATATCGGATACCTAAATGAGAAAGCAAACTATTCGATGAATGGCACTCAGCTTAAGAATGTAAACAGAGAAACCGATCTGGGAGTAACAATATCGAGTAACCTAAAACCGAGTCAACAATGTTCAGAAGTTGTTAAGAAGGCAAACAAAATAATTGGCTTTATAGGCAGGTCTTTGAGCATAAATCCAAAGAAGTTATCCTAACCCTTTACAATTCATATAGTCCGCCCTCTTCTGGAATACTGCGTTCAATCCTGGTGCCCTTATTACCAAAAAGATATAAACAAGCTAGAACGAGTTCAACGTAGAGTTACCAAAATGATACCTAGCCTAAAGAACAAACCATACGAAGAGCGTCTTAGAGAATTAAATCTATTTCCTTTAACCCAGCGCAGATTAAGAGGTGACTTAATTCAAGTGTTCAAAATCATCAAAGGCATCGTACAATATGAACTGTAGTAAGTACTTCACTATCGACCAATCTAATTACACGCGGGGAAACGGTTGCAAAATTATCGGTAAATCTTTTAACTCACACGAATCTAAGAATTTCTTCTTCAATCGAGTTGTCAACTTGTGGAATGGGCTTCCCCGAAACGTTATAGACTGCATCACCGTTGATTCATTTAAACTCCGCCTAGACAAATATCTCGCATCAAACGCGCGACTGACTGCGTTTGTAAAATGAATAACTTTATTTTAATCCCCCCCTCAGTTTACTAACCCCATCTGTCCCCTACTAACTTCCTAATCCTGCCACGGACATTAGTTCCAGGGCAGTAATTCCCTTTCCAATGTTCCCTTACCCACTCTAAACCACTGTTGGACACTTGATCCTCAGTGTTTTGGAGGACAAGCAACCTAGAAGGGTCACTAGATCTGTTGTTGCTTGATTTCCTTTGTACTCCTTTGTACTCTCTCTCTCTCTCTCTCTCTCTCTCTCTCTCTCTCTCTCGAATTGAATACCTATCGCCCCATTGCTTTTGTACATTTCACGTGTCCTGGCGAGCCTTATAGCGAGCCTGTAACACAGGACCGAAAAATTACACATTAATCTCTTACACTTTGTATTAAGCTTAAAGGAGGTCATAAACTATAACCTCCCCTAAGCTTGGAGGATGTCACTCTAAAAACCTCCCCTTAATCGGTTTATCAAAATAGCTAGCCAGTGAATCATAATGGCACCAAAACATGTCCCGATATTTCTGTTCGTGACTGTACTAAACGGCTATAAAGATAATCCAATATGTTCCCAACAAAATATAATTATGTGCCCGGCTGCCAACCTACCAATAGCCAATAAGTCATACATTCACACACACTCTATCAAACACGGCGGACGATCTCTCTCTCTCTCGCTTTCTTCCTCACTCTCACTCTCTCTGTCTCACACACACACACACACACACACACACTCACTCACGTTTGTTCACGTTTGTTCCCCACAAACGTTTACTGCTAAAACTAAAAGCGCATGGAATACAAGACGGTGTGTTGAAATGGATAGAAAATTGGCTCAGCAACAGAAAGCAAAGGGTAGTCATAAACGGTAAGGCATCTAAATGGACCAATGTAAGTAGCGGGGTACCCCAGGGATCGGTACTAGGACCAAATTCTCTTTCTAATTTACATCAACGACATAGATGAGGGTCTCACCTGCACAATCTCAAAATTTGTTGACGATACAAAAATTGCAAATAGCGTACTCTCAAAAGAACAAGTTGACGATATGCAACACAATCTAGATAAATTGTCATGTTGGGCCCAAATTTGGCAAATGAGTTTCAATGCGGATAAATGTAAAGTACTACATGTCGGATACCTAAATGAGAAAGCAAACTATTCGATGAATGGCACTCAGCTTAAGAATGTAAACAGAGAAACCGATCTGGGAGTAACAATATCGAGTAACCTAAAACCGAGTCAACAATGTTCAGAAGTTGTTAAGAAGGCAAACAAAATAATTGGCTTTATAGGCAGGTCATTTGAGCATAAATCCAAAGAAGTAATCCTAACCCTTTACAATTCCTTAGTCCGCCCTCTTCTGGAATACTGCGTTCAATGCTGGTGCCCTTATTACCAAAAAGATATAAACAAGCTAGAACGAGTTCAACGTAGAGTTACCAAAATGATACCTAGCCTAAAGAACAAACCATACGAAGAGCGTCTTAGAGAATTAAATCTATTTCCTTTAACCCAGCGCAGATTAAGAGGTGACTTAATTCAAGTGTTCAAAATCATCAAAGGCATCGACAATATGAACTGTAGTAAGTACTTCACTATCGACCAATCTAATTACACGCGGGGAAACGGTTGCAAAATTATTGGTAAATCTTTTAACTCACACGAATCTAAGAATTTCTTCTTCAATCGAGTTGTCAACTTGTGGAATGGGCTTCCCCGAGACGTTATAGACTGCAGCACCGTTGATTCATTTAAATTCCGCCTAGACAAATATCTCGCATCAAACCCGCGTCTGACTGCGTTTGTAAATGAATAACTTTATCCTCCCCTCAGTTACTAACCCATATGTCCCCTACTAACTTCCTAGTCCTGCCATGTTAGTGGCAGGGCAGTAGTTCCCTTTCCAATGTTCCCTTACCCACTCTAAACCACTGTTTGGACACTTGATCCTCAGTGTTTTGGAGGACAAGCAGCCTAGAAGGGTCACTAGACCTGTTGTTGCCTGATTTCCTTTGTACTCCTTTGTAATCACCGGGTTCTGGTAGGAAATTGTTCACTCTAGTGAGGTTACCCTATCGGAAGGTTGTTGCCAACATTCCCCAGATACCGGTGTAGTCAATTTATTTCTCACAGATTGGGGCCCGGCGAAGTATGATGTGTCGCATCATGTTATATCACCTGCGGCTAACAAATCACGCCAATTTCTTCTAGACCCCGCAGCAGCAGCTCGTGGTGGTCTTGGGCTCCCTATTACTATGGGTTGCTGTTCTTCCGGTGGGATGGCGAGTTTCATAGGTATGAGACGATCTACAGTTCGGAGAGTGGTTTGTCCTCGAGATACAACCTTAACGGTTCTGATAACTCCTTCGGAATCAGGATAGACTTCTTGGATCCTTGCTAAGGGCCATTTAGAGTGAGGTTGGTCCATTTTCAACAAGACTATGTCTCCCACTATCGGTTTGTGACGGTTACTAGCAGAATTCGCACCATAATACCTCTCCCGTAAGCTCAAGATATACTCTGATGCCCAATGTTTGTTCCAGGCATCCAGTATTTTGCAGAGTTTATGGTAGCTTCGTCGCAAGTGTGCATCTGCTTCATTAACGGAGGGATCCACTAATTCCTCGGTCACGTACAAACGGGGGACTGGGTCCAATCGTCTACCATATAATAAATGAGCCGGTGTTAAGGCCTCAATTTCCAGATTGGAGTCATCTTGATACGTTAGTGGTCGATTATTTACTCTGGTTTCTATTTCGGTGACAACAGTTCTTAACTCATCCAAGGTGACCTTGGACTTGTGAAGAACCCTTTTCAGGCACGATTTTACAATACCTATCATTCTCTCTGTAAATCCATTTTGCCAAGGGGCTCTGGGAGTTGTGAATGACCAATAACAATTTCTAGAATCTAACATTTGCTGTACTGCGTTGCTCTTTAATAGTTCAGAAACCAACGGTGATGCGCCCACAAAATGTGTCCCATTGTCACTAATGAAACGTCTTGGACAACTTCGCCGAGCGGCAAATCTTCTAAATAAATTAATAAAGGTTTCCGAGCTAATGTCCTCCGCTATTTCCAAATGGATAGCCCGAGTGCTGGTACAGGTGAATAGACAAATGTAAACCTTCTTGGGTGGACCATCATCTCCTGTGAGAGTGATGGCACCAGTATAATCAATACCTGTTACCTCAAACGGTGTCCTTTGGTGAATGCGGTCTGGCGGAAGAGCTGGTGGTCCAGGGTAAGGAATAGCGATAGCTGTATACCTCTTGCAAATAATGCAATTCTTGATACAGCGTTTAACAGCTTGTCGTCCCTGGGGTATCCAATATGTTTGTCGCATATAGGCTAGAGTGTCTGCTACCCCACCGTGTTTAGTGGTTTCATGCGCTTTTAAAACCATCAATTTGCTGAGGTCGCAATCCTTGGGCAATAGGATCGGATGCCGAGTTTTTAGGGGTAGATCAGCTTTACCAATACGACCTCGACAACATATTAATTCTTGATTGTCTAGATACAGCCCAAGGTCCTTCATTCTTTTGGTTGGCTTGGGATTGGGTTTACGTAGCTGTGTTAATTCCTCATCATACTTTTCAGCTTGTATCCTTCTGATCCAGTAGGTAAGTGGATCTAATTCATCCATCTTTACCTTCTTGCTCAGGAACTTAAACACAAATTTAGTTACAGTTAATAGTTTGTCCAAATTGGAGAACTTGGTGATGTCAATCACTGAAGGCTCTTGGATAATTATTGGGTCCATATGAACTTTATCATCATTAACCTTCTGGTATGATTTTTGTTCTGGCCAATCACTCTGACGTAGCCAAACCGGACCCTGAAACCACAGAGTTTCATTAATCAGTTTCTTGACACCAACACCTCGGCTCACCAAGTCAGCCGGATTATCCTTGGACTTAACATGCATGAATGTATAGTTCATTTGCAGTTCCTTTATTTTGTGTACTCTGTTACGCACATAAACTATGTGACTATCATCCTTAGCTATCCAGTGCAAACATATCTCACTATCTGTCCATATATATGTCTCACCTAAAAAGGGAAACATACCATTCAAATATGTAGCTAACCTAGTTCCCAATTCAACAGCGGTCAGCTCCAACTGTGGAAGGGTACGTTGTTTTAATGGCGCTACTCGGGATTTGGACATAATCATAGTAGATCGGACTTCAGTGACACAATAAGCTACTGCACCATACGCCTTAGATGAGGCATCACAAAATATGTGCAATTGAGCACACTCATTATCAGAGGTAGGATCACATCTTCTAGGAAACTTGACTGAGGGTACCTTCTCATATTCCACCTGCAATTTGTTCCACTCTTCTGTATACTTTTCAGGTAATGGAGTATCCCAACTCAGTGCTTCTCTCCAGGCCTCCTGAACTAAAATCTTCCCTTTAATTGATATGGGACTAAATATGCCCAATGGGTCGAACATCATAGAGACCTGACTTAAGAGTGTACGTTTTGTGAGTTTTACATCGGGAAACTTGAGGGGCTTTAGAGACATCTCATCAGTAGTTGTTTTCCACAGCAATCCTAGTACTGGTTGATATTCTGGTATTTGATAGTCAGGATAGTCTCTTCTTATCTGGTCCAAAAGAATAGGAGAGTTTGAATTCCAA
Source organism: Paralithodes platypus (assembly GCA_032716605.1). Taxonomy (NCBI): domain Eukaryota; kingdom Metazoa; phylum Arthropoda; class Malacostraca; order Decapoda; family Lithodidae; genus Paralithodes; species Paralithodes platypus. Next base: position 8,512,741 of record CM064573.1, read on the forward strand.
CTTTGTAGTGGCATATTGGCTTTATTACATTCTTGCCTTGCCAAATTGTAGATTTCAATCACCTCTTCTCCACTGTCGGCAACGCCCTGAAGATTATCAATGTAAAACAGTTGACCCATTTTCGGTGTCTCTGTCTTCTGGAAATGATATCTCAGAGTGCTGCACAACAAGAAAGGACTAGAGCAGGAACCAAACAACACTGACCAAAAGCGGTATTCTTTTATCCGCCCACCAGGCTGAAAAGGATCTTCAGGCCAAAGGAACTTTGTGAATTTGCGGTCCTGCTCCTTTAACCCTATTCTCAAAAAGGCTTTGGAGATATCTGCCACAAACCCAAATTTCTTCGTCCTGAATTTTAATAGTACATCACCCAGTATTTCAGTCAGATTTGGTCCTACATAGAGACAATCGTTTAGACTTGCTTCATTCTTTGCTGCTCGAGAACTGCAGTTAAATACCACTCTTTTTTTGTTCAATGTGATTGAGGGAGGCAAAAGGCATAACTGCCTATAGCGAGTGCCTCCCCCATAGTTGGAAGAGTGACAGGGCCAAACTCAAGGGACGTTCGAGCCAAAATGCCTGGACACACGGAGTTTGAAGCAATTTAAGTCATAGGAAGAGGGAAAGACTGATTCTGGGAGAGAGTTCCAGAGCTCAGCTGTTGAGTAGAAGAAAGTTTGAGAGTAACGTTTCACTCTTGGGTTGGAGAGTTGCACAGAGTAGGGGTGGGATTGAGTTGCAAGACGGGTACCACATGCCCTACGTAAAGGAGGTGGTATACACTGGGAGAGCTCTGAGGAACACTGATTATTATAGTAGCGATAGAATAGCGAGAGAGATGCAACATTGCGGCGGAGAGAGAGAGATTGCAGAGAGTTGGTGAGTGGACGGGAGTTAATGATACGAAAGGCCTTCCTTTCAACTTTGTCTAGGAGAGCGGTGTGAGAGGAACCTCCCCACACATGTGAACAATACTCAATACAAGGGCACACTATGCCCCTGTACAGAGCAAGAAGCTGTGCTGGGGAAAAGAACCCCCTAAGGCGGTTGAGCACACCCAGCTTCTGGGAGGCTGCCTTAGCAAGACTGGTAATATGGTCCTTCCAAATGAGAGCAGAAGAAAAAGAGACACCAAGAATATTGAGAGAAGATGAAGGGTTGATTTTTGTATTGTTGAAGAATAAGGGATAGTCCGCTGGGAGAGACTGACCGGTAGATAGATGGAGAAATTGGGTTTTGGAAGCATTAAAGTTAACAAGGTTTTCTCTGCCCCAATTGGAAATAGTATTTAGATCAGAATTTAAGAGTTCTATGGCTTCATTACGTTTGTCGTTGAGGGATTGCTGGCTTGGGCGTTCTGAAAAACTAACGGAGTAGTGTAAGGTTGAGTCGTCTGCGTATGAATGGATGGGAATTAAGGTACAGTTAAGGAGATCATTTATAAAAATTAGAAAGAGAATAGGAGATAGGACAGAGCCCTGAGGAACACCGGAGTTTATAGGGTGAGGAAGTGAACAATGGCCGTCCACAACCGCGGCTATGGAATGGCCGGAAAGGAAATTAGAGACAAAGGCACAGATGGAGGGATAGAAACCGAAGAAGGGTAGTTTAGAAATTAAAGATTTATGCCAGACTCTATCGAAGGCTTTCGATATGTCTAGTGCAATAGAAAATGTCTCACCGAAGTCCCGAAAGGAGGATGACCAAGAGTTAGTAAGATATGAAAGAAGATCACCAGTAGAGCGACCCTAAATGAAGCCATACTAGCGATCTGAGAGCAGATTATGAGAAGAGAAATGCTTAAGAAATTTGGAAGCAAGAATAGTTTCAAAAACTTTAGAAAGACAAAGATAAGAGCAAATGGACGATAGTTGGAGGGTTGAGAGCGGTCACCCTTCTTTGGGACAGGTTGAATGTGAGCAAACTTGCAGCATGAAGGGAAGACGTTAGAGGATAGACAGAGACGAAAGTGTTTGCCTAGGCAGGGAGTCAGCACGGAAGCACAGTTTTTGAGAACAACAGGAGGAACACCGTCCGGACCGTACGCCTTATTAGTGTTAAACCCAGAGAGGGTAGAAATTACATCTTTAGAAGAGATTAGGATATTAGGCATAAGTAAGAGAGAGGAGGGCGGAGAGGGAGGAATAGCACCGGAATCATCCAAGGTGGAGTTTCTAGCAAATGTTTGAGCGAAGAGTTTAGCTTTGTCAGAGGAAGAAGTGATAGTTGTGCCATCAGAGTGGGAAAGGGGAGGGAAAGACGAGGAAGAGAAATTGTTGGAGAGGTTTTTGGCTAGATGCCAGAAAGCTTGGGAAGAGCTAGAGTTGGATAGTTCAGTGCATTTATTATTGATGAAAGAGTGTTTGGCAAGTCGAAGAACAGATTTGGCTTGATTCCGGGCAGAAACATATGAAGAATGAGAGTCTTGAGTTTTAAGGCGTCGGTACCGTTTGAATGCTTCCTCCTTATTGCGGACAGCAGTAGAACAGGCGTGAGTAAACCAAGATTTTTTAGCATTAGACTGAGAGAAAGAGAATGGAATGTATGCTTCCATGCCCGATAGGATTACCTCGGTAATGCGTTCAGCACTCTCCTCGGGTCCTCGGCCATGGAAGCAGAAATCATTCCATGGGAAATCAAAGAAGTACTGCCGAAGATCCTCCCAGTCGGCAGCGCCAAAGTGCCAAAAGCACCGCCGGCTAGGAGGATCGGGTGGCTGTACTGGAGAGATAGGACAGGTGACAGAGATAAGTTTATGGTCGGAGGAGCCCAAAGGAGAGAAAAGATCGACAGTATAAGAAGTAGGGTTAGAAGTTAGAAACAGGTCAAGAATGTTGGGCCGATCTCCGATGCGATCCGGGATACGGGTTGGTTGCTGAACTAACTGCTCTAGGTCATTTAGGATAGAAAAGACGTAGGCTTGTTCACCAGGTAGATCAGTAGTGTGAGAGGAGAGCCATTGGCGTTGGTGAACGTTGAAATCTCCTAAGATGGAGATTTCTGAGAAAGGAGAAATGGATAGAATGTGTTCCACTGTAGAGTTTAGATAGTCAAAGAATTTGGGAAAGTTTGTAGAGTTAGGGGAAAGATAGACAGCACAGAAATATTTAGTAAGAGAATGACAGGAAAGTTTGAGCCATAATGTTGAGAATTCAGAGGAGTCGAAATCGGGAACACGAGAGCAAGTGCGTTTGTTGTGCACATATGCATAACATCCGCCTTTGGCTTTGAAACTAGGATAGAGAAAGTAGGAGGATACAGAGAAGGGGTTGCTGGATGTTGCTACAGACACCTGAGTTTCGGTGAGGAAGAGATCAGGTTTGTAGGAGGAGAGATGGTGCTCAACAGAGTGAAAGTTAGAGGAAAGTCCACGAATGTTGCAGATATTAATAGAAAGAGTAACAGGCCGAGGTCCAGGTAATTGTGTGGGGTCGTCAGGGGATGGTCGGTCGGGTGAGGGGGCATTTATGCCCCCCCCCCCCCCCCCCCCCCCTGGGGACTCCGAGGCTGGGCTAGAATTCATAATTTGGTTTTTTGTTAATTTTGGTGTGGAGGAATGAAGTGTGGTGTGCATGTTTAGTCTAGTGAAGTGGATAGGAGGAGGAGATGTTTGTGAGAGCTAGCTGGATTGCTCTCAGTGATGGGGGTAGTACTGGAGTCCTTACTTACAGCATGATGAGGAAGGTAATGACCCTCTTTATGGTTTATTTCACCTGGGATCTCCTCAATAAAGTCATTTTCCAACTGCTCTTGAATTATTTTATGATAAATATCCAGTCGTTCAGGATGTTGACGCAATCTCTCCACCATTTTATTTAATTGACATCTTGAACTCTGGTAGTTAGTTGGTAATTCAGGGGCATTTATCATCCATGGAAGTCCTACCCAGTACTGGCCATCCTTATACTCAACTGTGTCTAGGTAGTGGTTATATGTTAAGATGTCTTCAGGGGTGGGAAGATCTGCTTCTATACCCACAGTGTCCAGTTCCCAAAGTTTGTGAACAGGTTCTTGTTGCTCTTCTAGAATGTCTCCTAGTTGTGATGGTATTAATTCTGCACCAATTCTAGCCACCACCAGAGATTGTGCCGGAGTCACAAAGACTGGATCCATCCGGTTGTCTGATTCACTTGGGCCACATATTGGTAGAGATCCCATGATTTTTTTTTTTTTTTTTTTTTTTTTTTTTTTTAGAGACAATGAACGGAGGAAGGAAAAACACAGATAAAACAAAAAGGTCCATGTGCCTAAAGGCATCCTCCATTCATAAAATGTTTGTAACAACTGGATTTAAACATTTGCAGATTGTAAGTTTGTGGAAAGCAATTCGAGGGAAGTGAATTCCAAAGAGTAGTAGCTCTGGGGATAAATGAATTCTGATAAGCAGAAGTTCTGCATTGTGGAGGAGAAAGTGTAAATTCATGGGCGCTCTCAGCTGCCCTAGTTCTACGCGGAAAGATGTGGAGAGGCGGCACAATTGAAGCAAGTTCCTCGGAAGTATTGCTGTGAAAATATCTGTAGAATAATGCAAGGGATGCAACGTTTCTTCGTATGGATAATGTAAAAATAATAATAATAATAATAAACGGTTTATTAAAGAATGGCAGCCTCATGAGCTGAAAATACACATTTTACAATTTAGTGGATGAACATGAGATGTACAGATATGAGGATGGTAAGCTCAGTTTACAAACAAAATAAATAAATACAATAATGATGCATGTGCAGAATACAAATTATCATAAGGTCCTGTGTGATTGCAGGGTTATTGATTAATCTAATAGCTTTATTTTGAATTTTGTCCAACTGCCTCAATGCAACCACTCCACTTCCTCCCCACAGAGGTGAACAGTAATCCATCTGAGAACGCACATGACTTTTATATATCACGGCCAACTGCTCGCCAGTGAAGAATTCTCGAACTCTGTACAGGAGTCCCAGTTTTTTAGAGGCATTCTTAGCAATGCTTCTAACATAATGTGTCCAGCTCAAGTTAGTAGTTAATGTTACACCGAGAATGTCAATACTAGGGGAAGTGGGAATATTTACATCATTAACAAATATATGGGAGTCAGTGAGATTCTGTCGGTTAGAAAATTGAATGTATTTGGTTTTCTGTGCATTAAAGGAAACTAGATTCTTTTGTCCCCATCCATTAATTCTAGAAAGGTCCTGGTTCAGAGAAATTGCAGTGTTTATTTTTGAATTTATAAGATCGGGTTGGGTGAAAGAATTGGTAAATGTGAAGGAACTGTGGAGTGTTGAGTCATCTGCGTAGGAATGTATTGGATTATGAGTGGTAGATATGAGATCATTGATATGAATGAGGAACAGAATTGGGGCCAAAACTGATCTCTGGGGAACACCAGCATTTATTGAGTGAAATTGAGAATAAAGGCCATCTACCATTACACATATTTGTCTGTTATGAAGATAAGAAGAAATTAGTGGAACTAATGATGCAAGGCCGTAGTGTGACATCTTCGACAATAAGGATTGATGCCAGACTCTATCAAATGCCTTTGATATATCCAGTGCTATTGTATGTGTTTCACGATGTTGGTCTGTAGCTTGGTTGATTTGATGCGTAAGAAGGCAAAGCATGTCTGCAGTTGATCGACATTGTCTAAAACCATATTGCCTATCACTGATTAATTTATTATTCTCAAGATGCTTAATTATGTGATTATTTAATATAATTTCAAAGACTTTACCAAGAGTGGAAGTTATAGCTATTGGTCTGTAGTTTGATGGATCTGAAGAGGCACCTTTTTTAGGAACTGGATGGATGTTTGCTTCTTTCCAGGGTACTGAGAAGCATGAGGTATGAGTACACAGACGGAAATTTTTTGCCAATACAGGAGCGAGCACCAAGGAGCAATTCTTAAGTACTATTGGATGAATTTCATCTGGACCAGGAGCCTTATCTACTGAGAGATTCTGCAAAATAGTTTTGACATGTCTGGTGTGGATCTTAAGTGAGGGAATTTCAGGCGAATTAAAATTAAGTACAGGGACATCTTGATTTATTTCATCTAAGGTTGAGTTGGTGGATTTACCTCGTGGGTCACTTACAAGATTGCCAGTCGGAGACTTTAATGGTGGAATGGATGAAGCAGTAGTGAAGTTGGATTTAAATGAGTTAAGAGTAGACCAAAATATTTTGTTATCATTTGGATTATTTAGAAGTTTATTTGCCTGCTTGTGGAGAAAGTTTGATTTAGTTAGGTCTAATACAGTTTTGGCATGATTTCTGATGTTTCTAAAGTAATTAAAGGCTTCATGAGTTTTTTATCTTGTGTATGCATTGTAGGCTATTGCTTTTTGTTCAGTTACTCTAGCACAATTATGGTCAAACCATTTAGGTGAATTAGATCTTTTACTGTACTTTTGATGAGGTAAGTTTCCATTCCAATTTTTACAAAATCTTGTATGTGGCTCAAGGTGGAGTGTGCATCATTAGAAAAGAAAGAGGTCCAGGGAATATCAATAAAGAAACCCTGAAGACCCTCAGGTGGATTATATATCCACCTGATGAAGAAATTAACTGGATACCGTGTTTCCGAGTCATTTTTCGCAAGAAGCGACCACAATAGTCGGAGCCGATGATCAGTTGAATTGGACCTATTACGTCAGACTCTATAGTTCGGTCTGTTAGTTGAACACCCTTCTTTGTTAAGAAGTTACATGCTTCCTTTAAACCCTTATTTGGTGGTGAGATTAATACAAATAATATTATTAGTAGGTTTAGGAATATTTCTTCGAGAGGCCGGTCTATATGATCTGTGCCCCATGAATATTCTTTCCTCTCACTTAAACAGTAGGCTACCATAGTGCGGTTGGGAATATGAACATGATTAGATTAATATCCAGTATTCGAGAATGGATAATAAGTCGTAGGCGTGTGCATAAACCTTTAACCGTCCTGGTGGTGTAATGGTTAAGGTGGCAAAAATATGTGTGTGATAACCCGGGTTCGAATCCCGGTGGATCATATATACTTTAATTAATTTCATTGGGGGTGTGGTGGTGAGATTAATAAAAATAATATTACCACAGAAGTGTTCATGTCTTCCTTAACCACTGCAGTCACTTTACATTTATATTTGCCCAATTTAATCAGAGGTTTAACCACGTCAAATGTTTGTGTTTCCTTATTTGACAAAAATCCAGTTATTGCCATGTTCACTCTTCCTACTGTTGGCAAATTCATGGCTCTGACAACATTTCCGGCAATGAAGGTCTTTTGCGCTCCAGTATCAAAGAGTGCTTTGACCGGCATAACCTCTTTTCCTCTGATCAGTTGAATCACGGCTGTAGGAGTAGCTGCCGACGTATGCATTGGGTTCCCAGTGGTCAGGGTCATATTTACACTTGTCGGTTTGGGTTGTACTTCACTGATCTTGGGACACAACGCGGTATGATGTACACCAGTCTTGCACCGAAAACATACATTTAATTTAGTGGCACATTCCTCAGTAGAATGTCTTGTGCTAAGGCAAACAAGACACTTACCTAGTTCGATGAGTCGTGGAAGTCTAGCCTTAAGATTTGGGTAAGTCCTACAATACACTGTGGAATGTTGTTCTGAACATAACATACACACCTTCCGGTTTTCTTGGTTTATCCCTGGTGTGTGGTTAATATCTCTGGTTACTTCTTGGGTCACTGGAGAATTGAGACAGGAATTTTTTCTCTCCCAAACACCTTTTGTTTTAGATACTGTATTAGTTTGATTATTCTGTTGGACGGATGTCACATAGGTACCAACCTCTTCCTTCTTGAACGGTTTTGCTTTTTCCTTAGTCCCTGTTGTAGACACTTTTGTGTATTTAACCTTGTTGTCTCCTTCCATGATACCGCTATCCTTCTTGGAAACCTGCATGTGTTTGCACAGCTCTCTTAAACTCTTTTCTATCTCTTGATACGTGAAGTAGTTCTTCTTATACCTGTGGTACAATTCATCACAGGTTTTCTGAGAGCCTTTGTTGTACAATATGGTTCAAGAGCCAAGAAGCTGAATCAAGATCTTTCTGGGTACTAAGTGATTTCAAAACACAATTCAAGCTGATCCGGAATGACTGAAGACCCTGGTACGTATGCTTTGGTCCTGATAACTCCAGCAATTTGTAAACTAGGCGCTGTAGAGTCAACTCCGTATCTTCAAAATTCTCCTTGAGTACATTTAGAGCTGCTGTATAATTTGCATCTGTTATGGGAAGTTCCTTGATAAAATCCAATGCAAAACCCTTAAGTTGACCCAACAAGTATGAACATTTATTTGCTGCAGCAATATAACAGTGATGTATGGGGCTGAGACATGGGCTCTGAAGAAAAAGGAGAAACGAGGGCTGGATGTGATGGAGATGAGCTGCTTGAGGAGTATGTGTGGAGTTACTCGTAGAGACAGATTGAGGAATGAAGAGATACGTAGGAGAGTGGGGCAGCAGGAACATTTGTCAGCCAGAGTGGACAGAAGGGTGCTGAGCTGGTATGGTCATGTTGAACGAATGGGAGATGAAAGGCTTACAAAGAGAATATGTGAGTCAGGTACAAGGGGAGATAGAAGGGCAGGAAGACGACCATTGAGAAGGAGAGACTGTGTAAGAAAGGCTTTGGATGATAGAGGAATGACTATAGATCAGGCAGGGGAAGTGGTGGTGGACAGGAGTGAATGGAGAATACTTGTGAATAGTTGAGTGAACACGTGGTCATTTGGAGTAAGGGGTCGGGCGCAAGTTGGACTAGATAATAGTCCATCAGGCGCCTGGCCCGGGGAGACGATTAATATGAAGGGTGCGCCTGGAAGTGTGGTGGGAGGGCTTGTGGCTTTGGCTCCGCTGCATGTCTGCCTGCCGAGATCGGAACCTCTCCGGGTGGTCGGGGGCCGGGGGAGTGCTGGAGCGACCTTGGTGACCCTGGTCTCTGGGTCTTCTCCTGGGTGACCTGGATGTGTGTGAGTTTGTGCTTTTTATCTGTGTTTATTTGTTGTTTTATGTTGTTTTTGTGGTTTCCCTGTTCTTGCTCTGTCTTGAGTCGGCTACCCCCAAAATGGGGATTGGGCCTGAGCATATAGATAGATAGATAGATAGAAATATCTAACCTGTCATGAACTAAACCTTTAAATTTGTCCCAAAAGGTATTCCAATCAGATTGCCCATCAAATTCAGGTAAGGTTATAGGTGGCAACTTAAAGCTTTGTTGCCCCGGAGCCGCAGTACCATTACTGGTACCATTACTCCCTGTTTCGGTAACTGTCTCTGTCGCCAAGGATTCGAACCCAGCTAGTTGATCCAAATAATTTTCACGGGCATTTGCATAGGCTTGCTGTAATTCTTCAAACCTTTCAGATTGTTCTTGTTTGATGCAAAAGTCCTCCAATTTATTGCAAGACTCTTCATAATTAGCCCACCGGGTTTTAAGATCTTGGATTTGAGATTTTAACAGCTCCCTTGGACAGGGGTCACGTCTTTTTACCTCCTGGCAATTATTTAATGCTCTAGTTACCCAGCCTAATTTCCCCACCATAGATTTTCTCAAGAGTGTATCAGTCATTTTGGAAAATGGGTAATTATTTTATGGACTATTATTAATGTTTATACTGAAGACTAATTTTCAACAATCAAAATTATATTTAGATATAGCCTAACACATACTCAATTTAGTTGTTAATCTTTAGCATTATATGCATACTGTACCATTATTTGCTACAAATTCAGATGAATAATTAGTTGAAAACATTAAATCCACAATATAATTATTTACCTAATACGTGGGAACGCACGCTAGTAGGGGAAGGGAATATATTTATTATTGAATTAAATGTCATATATGCTCCGTCCCGAGCATTTAGCTGGTCTACTTGGTCTTTCAGACGCAGGTGACATTAAAGGACAGAAACATAAAAATGGCCTAAATCATCAAATAATAGGGAGAATTTAGGTACAATAATGAAGCTAAAGCTGTAAATATTTAGTTAATCATTGATTTCTTATCACAGATGTTAGTGGGTGGGTACCTGTGGTAGTAGCATTTTTCTAAAAAGGGGGTGGGGGGGGACACATTTATTATTTATTAAATTTGGTATAATTATGCTCCGTCCCGAGCATTTAGCTGGTCGACCTAGTCTGCCAGACGCGGGTGACACTAAGGGCGGAGACATAAAATGGTCTAAATAAGAAAAATATGGGGGAAATTTAGGGACTGCAACGAAGCTCAAGCTCCGAGTTTCACAAACGCCAGAGAACTCAACGTTGCAGACCCTCCTACCAGTCCTCTACCACAGGATTTAAACGCCATGCGATTTTATCTTATTATTAATTGAAATGCCACTCACCCAAGGCCATCGCCTCACAGATAGGGACCTCATAACGGCGGGGGATCAATCTATGTCTCACAAAAACGACCTTAAACATTAGCCTGCCGCTGCAGCTTAGCAGGGACCCTAACTGTTGAAAACTGGCCCTAACTCAACCCCTAGTCTACACACAGATCGGAATCCTCACTCGGGGCTCCAAAATGTGGGGGATAATATGGCCAAAGGTTATCTCTTACCACACCAATCGAAATATAAAATTAATCGACATAAATAAAAATAAAGTCTGAGATCGCCTACCTTATGGTATGAACTATGGTAGCCTATCTCTCAGGATGCCCTAACTAAACATTGTATAAATGGCCATATATATCAATGACTTAGGTATAACTAGGGTCCTGGTTTAGTTCAGAGGATTCCGGCTTCGGTAGATAATGGTTATAGGTCAGGACCCAGATTCACTAACGGTCGTAGCGTGCGATGTCTTACAGCAACCTACGATCGTTCCTAAGGGAGTGCGGAAGGTGTATTCACGAACGCATCGTTGAGCTCCCTTACGGCTCCCTTTCGGTTATTTTCACCGAGGCTTCTCTTGACCAATCAGGCGCTTGGCCTTTGTAAATAAACAATATGTCACCCACATGATCGAAGCGCCAAGAAGAACCTAATATACTTTAATTTATGAGCTTGTCATTGTTTAGCATGGCTAATTCGATCCACCACAGCCAGCAGGAAGAAGAATAGAGTATCTTGTGAATTGATGATAAGAAATTAGCCTAGCTAGGCTACAGGGAAGCCTGTTAGTGGCCCAAGTTAAAGGATTTTCGACGGATTGATCATTGATAATCATATGTTAGGCTAGTTGGGAGTGTATTATTTATACCTTAACCACAGTATATTGTTCTACTTTACCATGTCTACACCTAGACAGGGCGAGCCAAACCAAAATGCCAGACTTTACTATGTCTATGCCTACACAGGCAGTTCTAGCCAAGCCAAAATGCCAGACTTAGCCTAGGCCTAATTTTTCAAAATTGGCCTAGGCTAGGATATTTTTTTTGTATTCACAACACCTCAAGGCCTATCTACCTTTTCAAAATAGGCCTAGCATAGGCCTCCTCAATCTATTATCCAACAGTTGGCCATGGGAAATAATGATAGGTTGAGGGGGGCTTTGTCCCCCTCACCTCCCATGACTTATTGCCATCATCAAATATATTACCAGCATGGGACTAATAACAGCTAGTTAACAATGAGGACGGTACGCCTGCAAACACCATCTTAACATGCTAGGCTTCTACTTTACCATGCTTAGGCTACACCAAGCTAGGCATTGCTAGCCTAACCAAAATACCATACGTAGGCCTAACTTTTCTAGCCTAAGTAGCCCTAACTTTTTCAAAATAAACCTAGGTTTTATCCTAGGCTAGGCTAAACAAAAATATTCACAACACCATATAGGCTAGCCTATTATATTTTGTTTAGACTATGCCTAGGGTAATTCTTTTCATAATTTTTTTCCTGTGATACTTTCCAATTTGTTGAGGAAATAGGCTACCCTAATCTAACCAAGCTAGGCATTGCTAGCCTAACCAAAATACCATACATAGGCCTAACTTGTCTAGCCTAAATAGCCTAACTTTTTTCAAAATAAACCTAGGTTATAGCCTAGGCTAGGCTAAACAAAATTATTCACACAGCGTTTATTATTTATTAATTTTTTAGGCTAGGCCTAGGGTAATTCTTTTCATCATTTTGTTCCTGTGATACTTTCAAATTTGTTGAGGAATAGGCTACCCTAATCTAACTCAGAGGTGGTGGGGAGTTGGAATAAAAAAAATCCGCAATAAATGAGGGTTAAAATCTACTAATGGTAGGCTACGTGTTGTCGCAGCACATGCATTTGTGCATCAATTAACCTTGACTAGGTCTAGGCTGGCATATGTAGGCTATTCATAGCTTAATTCGGCCTGTCATAAGACATTAAGGATACAAATATATTCATACTTTGTATTAAATGCCTTAATGGTGTTGTAAACACAAGTTAACAATCATATTGCGCTATTATTGCCTCAATAATGACTTAGTGTGTCATAAAGAGCTATACTGCAGACGAATTTGTTATGGTCGCGGGTTGTGTTATCGATATTTGTGTACCTATATCCGGGTCAAATTCATGTAAGGGTGGTCTAGACCACCCTTTGCGAAAGGGGATTTTAGGGGCTTCCTACGATCAAAGAAGGCCGCTACGACGCTTCGTGAATACCAGCGTTGAGACGTAAGGGACCGGTAAGGGAGTTTTCGGATCGTACGACCGTTAGTGAATCTGGGTCCTGGAGGACTCCGGGCCGGGCGTGGGAATTGTGGTGGAGGAGATCACGGGACACTTCTCTACCGTTCAGATGTTTACTAGCGTCTGATCGTAACTTCAATTTCCGACTCTTAAATAAACTATATATTAATTCGTTACCAAGGGTTCATTCCCTCTTCACGAAATCATATAAATAATTATCAAACTTTAAATTATATAATTATAAAGGTGAACATCGTTTCACAACGATTTAGTGAACATAATATCAAAATATTAACGACCCTAAAGCAAACGGTGGATCGCGAATGCGGTCGCGGGAATATTTAAACTGATCCTCTTTACAGTTCTTTTAAACTGATTTCTACAAGGTTTTATAACTAAATTAACTTGATCAAGGTAATCTTATACAGTACTAAATTACCTAACATTAATTAATCTCTACAATATAATACAATCACCGGGTTCTGGTAGGAAATTGTTCACTCTAGAGAGGTTACCCTATCGGAAGGTTGTTGCCAATTCCCCAGATACCGGTGTAGTCAATTTATTTCTCACACTCCCCTCAGTTACTAACCCATATGTCCCCTACTAACTTCCTAGTCCTGCCACGGACATTAGTTCCAGGGCGATAGTTCCCTTTCCAATGTTCCCTTACACACTCAAAACCACTGTTTGGATACTTGATCCTCAGTGTTTTGGAGGACAAGCAGCCTAGTAGGGTCACTAGACCTGTTGTTGCTTGATTTCCTTTGTACTCCTTTGTACATGGAGCTTCAAAGCACCACACTCCGAGCCTGCTCAACCCTTCCTGAAGCCTCATCCAACCAACTCTACCTCTACATGGAGCTTCAAAGCACCACACTCCGAGCCTGCTCAACCCTTCCTGAAGCCTCATCCAACCAATTCTACCTCTACATGGAGCTTCAAAGCACCACACCAGCGCCATGAACCTTTGTATATACTCTTCAATGATCGTTAACTCGCCCCACACCACTAGGGGGCGAGTTTCTTTTCTTAGTGACCAGCTCTTTCCCGAGTCTATTAGTGATCTTATTTTTAGACTAACTTCAGTGTTACTTGGACTATAGCTCGGGGTGGTGTCTCTGTGAATACCTGGAGTACAGTCGGGTTGTTACTTACCTTCTCTTCAACCTACCAACTAGAGAGTGTGACGCCTAGGCTAACAATCCTCATTAACCGGGATTGAGCACGTGACTAATTTCAATGTCATAATTTCATGTTTTTAGTTTATAATATTTGTTTATATATTTATATTTATTTGTTTTTTATTTGTAAGAGTTATAACTAATATTTTACTTTTAATATTTAATCCCTCTGTAAATAATTCAATTAGTAATTCAAATTTCTTGTAATTATATTAATCTTTAACTTTACTTTACTTTAATAATAATTATAATAATAATTAAATTATTTCTTGGTTTTGAAATCCTATTAGAATAGGCATTAATGAAGCTTGGTTGGTTAACCCTTGAACATAATACTATAAAACTAGATAAGAACTGGAATATTAATGAAGTAACTCTATAAGAGTAATATCCCTATAAGAAATCCTATTAGAATAGGCATTAATGAAGCTTGGTTGGTTGACCCTTGAACATAATTATACTATAAAACTAGCTAAGAACTGTAATATTAATGAAGTAGCTCTATAAGAGTAATATCCCTATAAGAAATCTACCCATACCATATCTACTGAATACCTACCTATCAAATTCAGTCTCTTGTACGGTTTGAAGTTCCCATATATACCTCTAGAGTCTTGAGGCCAAAATAATTTAAGATTACAATATCTGTTGATCAATACTTCGAGATGTTACAAGTGGGAGCCTGTCCGGGATCTCTTGTTCATTTGATCAATTAATCAAGTTTCATTAAGTCTAATTGATATAATTGTATTTTTGTTTTTTTCTTAAGACTTGAACATTGAAATTTATCGCTATGCTATAGTCCTTTTTGTTTTAGTGTTCACGCTCCTTAAATAATTCCTTTAATGTTGGTTTACGTAGCTGGGTAATATTACATTATTGTACAAATTTAAGAGACTATCATTTGTTCACCATTTGTAGTTTCAAAGTGACACTCATCAAATCCCTCATACTCATCTATACCTGTTTATATATTAACACCTAACGAGCGGCCTAGGCGGTAATTTATATGTACCGCCCAGCGGGGTGTTTTTACCCTAAATAGGGTTGTTTACGTGATCATTTTCATGCCTAAATAAGACCCACGGCATAAAACAAGTATCTATCCCTGAAAGGGCATAAACAGAGCTTTCCAATGACACCCCAACCATCCTTGTACGACCGCTAGTATTCTTGCAATGATCGCGCAACACGAGTGCAAAAACCATGTAATTAGGTAGTTTCCCTACATAATTCCCTGTGTAGCGAGTGCGTGAGGGTGGGGGAGGGTGGAATTCATGTCAGTAGGTCCGCCGTGGTGGTCTGGAGCAGTCATACGCTTGCTACTCTCCTGCCACCACTTATCTCTCTCTCTCAGCAACATTACGTGCTGAAAATGGCACACGACATAAGTTGTGAACCGCCACTTAGTCCAAATTTCTTTCACACGACATAAGTTGCGCGCCGCTAATAAAGGGTTAAATACCTTGACAGACGGTAGCGGGAATATCCGAGTATCCTCACGTGACGGTAGTTAACCCACCGCACATCGGTCATCCACCTGAATCCCCATTTAATATCAGAGTAGGATGTACCTCTCATACTCGTCTTCCATAAGAATACGAAACTATTGTGACGCATGTCCACGTGTGAGCATGCTGTACAGAACACCTAGTCATGCCCCACTCTCGCTAGGATCGTCAGGGCAGGAACTTTGGCTGTAGTCTATGTAGAATTTCCTAACTTAGTTCATGTGAGCCATTGTACTATAAGTATTATGAATATGTATTTTGTTTTCATCTGAGTCAACGAGTTCTATTTTATATCATTAGTTATAAGTATTGTGTGTAAAACTTATTTGTAATGATGGGAAGAGAAGCAGCCACAGTTGGGGGTCAGTGGGTGCGCCAGGCGGGAGGTGGGCCTAACTCACTCGCATTCCTCCCTCCCTCAGTGCTAGGGGAGCCTTTGTGTATCCCAGAGGCGAGAGAGAAATTACGTAATGGTTGTCAGTGGGCGGTCCTTAGTAGTTCACGTTGGGCTCACTAGAGGGCCGGGTATAAAAGGGAAGTCTAGCCATTTTTTCATCAGAACTCATTAGGCAGAGCGACTTCTCATTTCCCTTGCTAACTATATATATTCTTCTGACTGATGGGAACTTTCTCTACTACCTTACATTCTTATCTCCTCTTTTCCCTGCCCTGTTTAACTTCCATGGTCCCGTTGGTGCAGAGCTAGTCAGCCAACGTATTATCGCTTGAGTTCTCACGAGATACTTGCCTATTAGATAGCCTATTTTGGAAGGGTTGACTTAGAATAGGATTGATTTATGTTTGTTGCACTTGTATATGCATTTCCCTGTGTGTTATTATTATTATTCCTGTTTTCTGCTAGTCTAGGTAATGCTAGACTGGGGTAAGGCTTTTCTGTGTTACGAGTTGTTGTTTGATGCAGTGGTTAAGCGATAAACCTGCATACTCGTTTCGGTTCAGTGAAGCCTAGGTTGTCTTCGCGGCTGACTGTGTTGAGTTAATAATTTACAGTGCGTGAGGGCAAGAGCCTAACCACCCTGTATTTTATTAACAGTTTGTTTTTTACTTTGTCAAGGAGCCGGGAGAAAACCAGATACAAGGGATCTGAATTTCTCAAAGTGCACTTGTTAGTTTTAATGTAATACTTTAAACAGTCGTGAGGACTTCGCTAGGCTACGAGCCGTTTTTGCTCAGTCACTGCTACCTTTTTGCCTACAGTACCCCAGCTAGACTTTACTCGATTAGTAGATACAGAATAGTATTGAAGCTTTCCTTATGTACGATATTGTTTATGCACTATTGATTTCATGTGTTGCAAGCTTGGCTACTTTAGTGAGCACAATCCGAGTAGGCTATTGCCGTTGCATTTGCGGAGTACTTCCTTTTAATGTTTGCCATTTACTATTGCATATTCTTTTAATTATTCTTATGCCAATTTAAGCCTTTAATAGTATTTAATTGCCAGTGTTTTTGCTTATTGAATTACTGTTCAAAATCCGATACGTACTTCTTACGAGCATCCGAGAAGCATCTAACTTTTTTCAGAAGATTCCTTGCTCGATGCTTAAGGACTATTAATTAACGTAACGTAATAGTGCCGATCCGAAGTAGAGGGTGGTGGACTTCTTAAGTTCATAGTCAAGGGTGGATTACTTCGGCTTCGGCCAACACTATTCTTTTGTGTTGTTGATTTTAACTTCATTGTTTGATTGTTGACCATTCTAGATAATTCCTGTCTCTTTATTAATCTGTTGTTGAACACTAGTACCGAGTTCTTGTATACCCCGTTATAGCAGATTGAACTCTGGAGGGTATTGGTGTTTTTTGTTCGGCTGGCAGAACTCAGGGGTTGGGATCGTGTGTTTCCGTTGTGGCAGCGAGCCGTATTCGAGTCCTGATTGAGAGCCCTTGTGTACCCGAGTGCCAGTTCGTAACAAATGGCGACCTTGCTTAGGATTTTGTGAACAGTATACATTTTTGCAGAGTTGTACAACATTTGTTTGTTTGTATTTTAGCGTGCATATTGAAGAATATTTGTTTTGTATGGCAATTAGTAAAGCATTTAAGAGACTCCAGTTAATTTAGTAATTAGTGCTTGCATAGGAAGTTTAACACTTTTGTCTCGAGAATTTTTTTGTGGACTTCAGTATGTCGTGCATTAGCACTGACGATGAGCGAGAGATGTCATTTGAAGGTGTGCCGTTAGTAACCAGTGAGGAGGATGCTAGAGTTTTTGCGAGTAAGCGGTACCACGTGACGGAGGAGAGGCTGACTGGGGTGGATGTTTGTGGCTTGCACCTGATAGCCAAGGTTTTGGGCATTTCCAATGTAGCAGGGATGTCCAAGGGGGAGCTGATTTCCTGGGTGTTGCGTGGGCGACATGGGGTTTCGGAGGAGAGGGCGTTTGGGGGGGTTCCTCCCCAGATCCCCTCTCACTCGACTCCCACAGTGCCGTCCACTCAGTTACCGGAGGTTAGCACTCTCCCACAGAGGGATGAGAATTGGCAGATTGGAGTGCCCTCGGGTGGTGCACGTGGTGGTTCCCCAGTTTTTGCCCCCCCTCCTTCAGTAGTGGCAGCTCCCTCTTCCTGCCTGTCTCCAGATATGGTATTTAGACTTGAGCTTGCTAAGATTGAGGCTAGGAAGCAGGAGAATGAGATTAGGAGGCATGAGATTGAGGTTAGGAGGCAGGAGGATGAGACCAGGAGGCATGAGGCTGAGCTTAGGTACGACTCAGAGAAATATTGTGCTAAATTTGATTTAGATAAGACTCTTGCAGAGTCGATAGGGACTCGGATGGGCCGTGAGGGCCAAGTAAGAGAACAGTCCTTAGCCCACTTAGTCAAATTGGTGCCGGTATTTAGTGAAACTGAAGTCACAGAATTTTTTAATCGTTTTGAGAAGAAGTGTAGGGAGCATAATTGGCCTGAAGAGAAGTGGGCAGCTCTAGTCTCCTCAAGACTTACGGGTAAGGGTCTGAAGGCTTATGATGCACTGCCTTTAGAGTCTTGCATTGACTACCCAGAATTGAAGAGAGCTGTCCTACGGGCATACAAGTTGCAACCGGAAACATATCGATTGAAGTTTCGGGGTGTTCAAAGACTAGGGAGGCGACCTTTCTTGAACATGCCCGGGACTTAAAAGATGCACTTAAAAACTGGACACGTTCTGAGAAAGCTGAGACGGCAGAACAGTTGACTGAGCTGTTTCTGCTCGAGCAGTTTTATAAGTGTACTGGTGCAGAAATGACTTTAAATATTAAAGAAAAGAACCCAAGAACTCTTCAAGAGGCAGCTGAGATGGCTGACCTCAGGTTGTCGCTAATCAGGGGATGTGAATCTGTAAAGCGTGTTGATGCAGTTCCCAAGGGGCGCGATACTCTAAACCCTCGAGCTCAGGACAATCACTATAGATATAAACCTCAGTTTAAAAGCCAAGATACCAGGACTGAACCAAAGACTACAGACGTCCCATTACAGAAGGGTCAGAACTCCGCCCCTTATCGGAAGAGACCGATAGGGGAAGTGGAATGTTTTCATTGTAGAAAGAAGGTGCATTATGCAAAATCTTGTCCTAGTAAGCCGCCAACTGCAGCCGTGTCTTTGGTGCGCAGCATAGGTGTGGCTGAAATGTCGTCTGGATTTACCCAGGGTAGTTTGCCAGCGGCAGGGTCACAGGCTATGTATAAGACTCAGGAAGGCTCGTCCCCTGTCCGTGATGTCTTTTGCGCCCATAGAGGGACCGGTAGGGTAAGTTGGAAGGGTTGCCAGCATGAGGTGGAAGTTTTGCGTGATACTGGAGCTTCACAGATACTTTTGAAGAATTTCACGGGGCGACCAATTAATGCGGCACGGGTGGTTGTTGTTCAGGGTATTAATGCGACCAGGTCATACCCGTTGGTTCGTGTGGAGCTGGAAGTTGATGGTGTGATTAAGGACTTAGATGTTGGGATCGTTGAGAAATTGCCAGTGGAGGGCGTCGTCCTTCTTCTCGGCAACGACTTTGCGGTGCCTACTTTAGAAGTTCCACCCTTAGTCGTTGCCGAGAGGCCGGCCGACGTGAGTAGGGAGGAACAAGAGTGGGTAGTGAGTTGTCAACGCCAACAGATGGCATGTGTGGTAACTCGTTCCCAAGCATTTAAGGTATCACAGCCTATTTCCCAGGCCACAGAACAGCGGAGGAAGGGAATTAAGGAGAAGCGGAAGGCTGGGAAAAGTTTGAAGAGTTTAGAACCAGTGGCTCTCCCAAAAGACCCAATAGCAGGACCTTTGACCGAGTCTGTTGTAACTCCAGTGCCTAACACAGTTGATAAAGTAGTGGAGGAGGCAGAGACTCAGAGACAGCACCGTTACCTGCAGCGAGAAAACCGGATGTCTAAGTTGGATGTTGGGGGAGGGCATGAGTTGTTGACCAAGCAGTTAGACATGTTGGCTCCCACAGACATTCGAAAGTTGCAATTAGAGGATCCAGAGGTTTTGCAGTGTCCCAATGGGGCTGTGGACTTAGAAGAAGATAGGGATGCAAAGGCAGGGGATTTTTTTTTCGTTAATGGAATTTTATACCACCGATATCAAGATCCTAAAAGGAACTGGGAGGGCGGATCAGGTACAGTTGACCAGCTGGTCGTGCCAGAGGGCTGCAGGGAAAGTTTGCTTAGGTTGGCTCATGATTCTCCATTATCAGGACATTTGGGTGCCAAGAAAACGGTGGCGGCTTTGGGGAAATTGTTTTGGTGGCCGGGGATGAAGTCTCATGTGCAGTCATGGATAAACTCATGTGATATTTGTCAACGTGTCGGGAAACCGAACCAAGTTATTCCTAAGGCTCCGTTACACCCTATTCCTGTGATTGGGCCACCCTTTAGTAAAATTATTGTTGACATGGTTGGTCCACTCCCTCCCACTAAGGCTGGAAATAAATTTTTGTTAACCATAATGGATGTTGCCACTAGATACCCCGATGCATACCCTATGAAAAATGGAATGGCTAAGACGGTAGTCAGTAACTTGTTCTGGTACTTCTCAAGGTACGGGTACCCGGAGGAGATTCAGTCTGATCAGGGATCTAATTTCACCTCCAACATGTTCAAACAAACAATGCAACAGCATGGGATACGAGCAGTAGTATCGTCAGCGTATCACCCTGAGAGTCAAGGGGTGCTTGAGCGGTGGCATGCTACACTTAAAAGCATGCTCAGGTGTTATTGTGCTGACAACGGTATGGATTGGGATCTTGGATTGCCTTATGTGCTGTTTGCTGCTCGGGAGGTACCTGGTGAGAGCCTGGGATTTAGTCCAAACGAGCTGATTTTTGGACACCGTGTCAGGGGCCCCCTTAACATGCTGAAAGAAATTTGGGAGGAGACTGTGCAGCCTTGTCCATTATTAAAGTATGTGCTTGAAAGCCGTGAGCGCATGCTTAAGAGTCTGGAGATGGCAGGTAGAAATTTGACAGAATCACAAGCTTTGATGAAGGACAGGTATGATCGCAAAGTGAGGCTCCGGAAGTTCACTGTAGGACAAGAGGTATTAATTTTGTTGCCTTTGGTTGGTAACCCCTTCTCTGCGAAGTACACTGGACCTTATAAAATTGTAGACAAAATTTCAGACTTAGATTACCTTGTTGCCACTCCAGACAGGAGGAAAAAGAACCAGTTATGTCACGTAAACCTTATTAAAGAGTATGTGAGACGCCCCTCTGAGCCTCTCACTGTCCCTGTGTTGGCTTGTTGCGGCCGTGGTGGAGAAGGAGAGGGGGACAGTCAAGCTTCAGAGGAGGATAGCTGGGATCAACATGTTTCAGCGGATCAGTGGGCGGGGAACTCGAGCCTAAGGGCTGACAAGGCTATAGCTCATTTGCCTGAGCCGCAGTTTGATGCTATCCGTCAATTGTTCGGGTCATACCCCACTGTATTTGCTGAACACCCAGGCCTCACTACTCAGGCTATGCATGATGTTGACGTGGGGGACCATATACCCTTTAAGTCAATCCCGTACCGTGTGCCCCCCATAAAACTACCAGCTCTGAGGGATGAGTTGGAGTATATGCTCGGTAGAGGGTTGATAGAGAAAGGCACAGTTAAGTGGACTTCCCCCGTAACACTGCAGCCTAAGCCAGGTGGCAAGGTACGCTTTTGTATTGATTTCCGTAGGTTAAACGGTTTGACTCCAACTAACCCATATCCTCTTCCTCGGGTTGATGATAGTGTTGACAAAATTGGTAATGCTCGTTTTTGTCTAAAGTAGATTTAGTAAAAGGTTACTGGCAAGTACCTTTGTCCGAGCGTGCTAAAGAGGTTTGTGGTTTTGTTGTGGACGGGAGTACCTACCGGTGCAATGTTATGCCTTACGGACTTAAGAATGCACCAGCAACATTTCAGAACCTGATGAATGAAATTGTAAAGGACATTCCAAATTGCACCGTATATTTGGACGATGTAATCATTTATGATGACGACTTTGAGAGCCATTGTGAGCACCTTGAGACCTTGTTCCGGAAACTTAGTGAAGCAGGTCTGGTAGTAAATTTGGCAAAGTGTGACTTCGTAAAAGCCACTGTGCAGTACCTTGGGTTTGTAGTGGGAAGGGGACAGGTGTGCCCTCCTCAGAGCAAGGTCAGGCTATCAATAAATTTCCGCACCCAACAACCAAGAAGCAGATTATGAGATTCTTGGGTATGATAGGCTACTACAGACGCTTCATAAAAGGTTACTCAACGGTGTTGGCACCTCTCACAGATTTGTTATCTAAAGACAAAAAGTTTTTGTGGGCACCTGAGTGTGAAAAGGCTTTCACTTTGGTGAAACATTTGCTATGTACTCACCCGATACTCAGGGCCCCAGACTTTAACAGGCCTTTTCAGCTGGCAACAGATGCTAGTGGTGTAGGGGCTGGTGCAGTCTTGCTACAGACAGACAATGAAGGTGTGGAACACCCAGTAAGTTTCTTTTCTAAGAAGTTCAATGCTGCACAAAAGAACTATTCTACAATAGAAAAGGAATTACTGGCGATTGTGCTGTCGCTCAGGCACTTCGAGGTGTATGTTCCAGCCTATGGCCCAGTCGTGGTTATCTACACTGATCATCACCCTTTGAGATTCCTGAATCAATTTCACAATCGCAATATGAGACTGACCAGGTGGTCTTTGATGTTGCAGGAGTATAACCTGGACATCCGTCATATTGCTGGATGTGACAATGTGATCGCGGATTGTTTATCAAGGGTGGATGATCAGTCGTAGGCTATCACAGGTGTGTGGGTTTGAGTGGAGGAAAATAGGCTGCCCTTATAGTGCAGCCGGGAAAAACATATTAAAATATAAAAATCATATAAAAACTCTTTCTTTTGATATAGGTAATCGTATAAGTTTGTCATAGCCTATAGAGTTTGAGTAGTCCACAAACTATCAAACGGCTGAGCTGCTGTAAGCTCGCTCTGGGAGCATGATATTGTGTCTTTTGCTATTGTTGGGAGGAGTTATAAAATGTGATTTTTTTTTTAATAATAAGATGTGTTTTGGTGATAAACTCAGCTTTGTTTTAGTGCCATGCGGTCGCTGGGTGTGCGGGGCTTGATGGGGTTCTGTGTTTGTCAGATTTTAGCTCAGGGTTGAGCGAGTAAAATCTTGGGGGAGGTGTGACGCATGTCCACGTGTGAGCATGCTGTACAGAACGCCTAGTCACGCCCCACTCTCGCTAGGATCGTCAGGGCAGGAACTTTGGCTGTAGTCTATGTAGAGTTTCCTAACTTAGTTCATGTGAGCCGTTGTACTATAAGTATTATGAATATGTATTTTGTTTTCATCTGAGTCAACGAGTTCCATTTTATATCATTAGTTATAAGTATTGTGTGTAAAACTTATTTGTAATGATGGGAAGAGAAACAGCCACAGTTGGGGGTCAGTGGGTGTGCCAGGTGGGAGGTGGGCCTAACTCACTCGCATTCCTCCCTCCCTCAGTGCTAGGGGAGCCTTTGTGTATCCCAGAGGAGAGAGAGAAATTACGTAATGGTTGACAGTGGGCGGTCCTTAGTAGTTCACGTTGGGCTCACTAGAGGGCCGGGTATAAAAGGGAAGTCTAGCCATTTTTTCATCAGAACTCATTAGGCAGAGCGACTTCTCATTTCCCTTGCTAACTATATATATTCTTCTGACTGATGGAACTTTCTCTACTACCTTACATTCTTATCTCCTCTTTTCCCTGCCCTGTTTAACTTCCATGGTCCCGTTGGTGCAGAGCTAGTCAGCCAACGTATTATCGCTTGAGTTCTCACGAGATACTTGCCTATTAGATAGCCTATTTTGGAAGGGTTGACTTAGAATAGGATTGATTTATGTTTGTTGCACTTGTATATGCATTTCCCTGTGTGTTATTATTATTATTCCTGTTTTCTGCTAGTCTAGGTAATGCTAGACTGGGGTAAGGCTTTTCTGTGTTACGAGTTGTTGTTTGATGCAGTGGTTAAGCGATAAACCTGCATACTCGTTTCGGTTCAGTGAAGCCTAGGTTGTCTTCGCGGCTGACTGTGTTGAGTTAATAATTTACAGTGCGTGAGGGCAAGAGCCTAACCACCCTGTATTTTATTAACAGTTTGTTTTTACTTTGTCAAGGAGCCGGGAGAAAACCAGATACAAGGGTTCTGGATTTCTCAAAGTGCACTTGTTAGTTTTAATGTAATACTTTAACCAGTCGTGAGGACTTCGCTAGGCTACGAGCCGTTTTTGCTCAGTCACTGCTACCTTTTTGCCTACAGTACCCCAGCTAGACTTTACTCGATTAGTAGATACAGAATAGTATTGAAGCTTTCCTTATGTATGATATTGTTTATGCACTATTGATTTCATGTGTTGCAAGCTTGGCTACTTTAGTGATTAGTGGCCCACGAGCACAATCCGAGTAGGCTATTGCCGTTGCATTTGCGGAGTACTTCCTTTAAATGTTTGCCATTTACTATTGCATATTCTTTTAATTATTCTTATGCCAATTTAAGCCTTTAATAGTATTTAATTGCCAGTGTTTTTGCTTATTGAATTACTGTTCAAAATCCGATACGTACTTCTTACGAGCATCCGAGAAGCATCTAACTTTTTTCAGAAGATTCCTTGCTCGATGCTTAACCTCTGAAGTGCGCATGGGGGTAATTGGAAACGTCCCCCTGTGCTGACGTATTTGAGGTGTTTCCGTCACTAAAATATTCATTGTGCCATTAATAGCATTAATACTTATCCATATGCGCCTATTATTGGTTGATTATAAAGGTATTAACCTGAAACAACAATAAAACGAGTTAAAACAGCGTTTGGATGGTCAAAATCGTAGATATAGCCCGCGAGTTGTATAATGTATGGGTGAGGCAATCTGCTTTCCCGCCAATTTCCCCCAAGGCCACTGAGACACAGTCGATCGATACTCTCTCTCTCTCTCTCTTGCACTCGCTTGCCATCAGTGATGACAACACCCTGCTTGCAACTCGCTAATGTTAGCACGAAATAAGGGAATAACAGGGAAAATAGGTGATAACTGAAGGAGAGGAGGAAAGTGGGGAAGGAGGGGAGGTAGAGGACTGAGATTTTGCATGGCCCAGGGGCCAAACAAAAATAAAAAAATAAAAAAATAATTTTTTTTTTTTTTTTTTTTCGATGTCAAAAGTTAATTTTTTTTCTCACTCACTCATAAGAGTCTCCCCGCAGTGCGCCGGGGGAACTCTTATGAGTCTCCCCGCAGCTCCCGGGTTAAGGACTATTAATTAACGTAACGTAATAGTGCCGATCCGAAGTAGAGGGTGGTGGACTTCTTAAGTTCATAGTCAAGGGTGGATTACTTCGGCTTCGGCCAACACTATTCTTTTGTGTTGTTGTTTTTTACTTCATTGTTTGATTGTTGACCAGACTAGATAATTCCTGTCTCTTTATTAATCTGTTGTTGAACACTAGTACCGAGTTCTTGTATACCCCGTTATAGCAGATTGAACTATGGAGGGTATTGGTGTTTTTTGTTCGGCTGGCAGTACTCAGGGGTTGGGATCGTGTGTTTCCGTTGTGGCAGCGAGCCGTATTCGAGTCCTGATTGAGAGCCCTTGTGTACCCGAGTGCCAGTTCGTAACACTATGGATAGACCGAACATGATAACCATCTTCTAATAATTTGAATAAGTAGAAGTAGGATCTTGCTGCATATAGCTCTCTCATGCCACTCCTCTTATTCTATTGTTTTGGGATTGTGTATCACTTTTATACTTTTGTTTAAGAAATGCGGGATAGTTCAGAGTTTACTTTCATGCGTTCTTGTCTGTCGGTTTTCACATTAATTATCTTTGATTGGAGGAGATTAGTGTCTTTGCCTGAAACATTAGTATGAAAATCATTACTGGTATATACTTGCCCAATATCCTGGCCTCTGACCCATAGTTTTCGTAGCAACTGTTGAGTATCTAGTATGTACCAGTCTGTGCTGCTCATATCCAATTCATGTGTAGGTTTTGAGATTTTTTGTTTTCTTATTTTTGCCACACTCTTATGTTTAGTTGAGCGCTAGCCTTCGCAACCCTAATTAAATCTTTCAAAATGACTGAAAAGTTTAGATTAAAAGCGTTTGTAATGAGCCCTCTCTTGACAAACTCTTAAATCAAGTGATTTCTAAGGATAAATGGAAGTATATTGCTTTTCACTTTGACATACCTTTTGAGAGTTCACATACTAAAGAAATTATCAAAAACATAGTCATAGAAGAATTAGTTTCTAGAGAATTTTTACCGTCTGAAGCCGTAGACGAGTTTACTCCAGCTAGTCTTTCTATGCATAAATCTATGATAGATGATGAGGATACACAAAGTGAAACACCTGAGAGACTTGATAGATCAAATCAGGGTGTATGGTCAGGAGAGCGCCTAGCCTTTGAAAGGGAATGGTTAGACATACTTCAGCAGGAAAAGGAAAAAAGATAGGCAGTTATAATTGCAGGAAACAGATAGGCAGTTAGAATTTCTTAAGCTACAAAAGCAGGAACAGTTTGAGAATGCAAACCGACAGTTAGAAATAGCAAAAATCCAAAATCTAGAAGAAACAATAAAACTCAGGCAGAAAAGCTAGAGCTAGAGAAACTGAAGAAGTCTTTCAACTTAGCTAAGAATATCTCTTTAGTTCCAACTTTCAATGAGAAAGATCCGGAAGCTTCTTTCCAGACTTTTGAAAAGACCGCTGCACACCTTAAATGGCCTAAGGAGGAGTGGACGTGGATACTTCATCCTAAATTAGTAGGAAAAGCTTACACTATTTTCTCTAACCTTGAAAACATTGATGATTATGAGTTTGTAAAGAAAGCTATTCTTGATGCATATTCTATAACCCCTGACAGTTATCGTATACAGTTTAGAAACTACTGCAAGCCTGAAACGCACACATACTTAGAGTTTGCAATGGAAAAGTTTCGAATGTTTAAGAAGTGGGTGGACTCTTCCCGTATCACCACATTCACAGACTTAGTTAACCTGATGGTCCTTGAAGAATGGAAGCGAAGACTACCACTCAATATCCTGGTGTACGTTGAGGAGAAGGGTGAAATTGACCTCACTGAGAGTGCCAAGTTGGCAGATTCTTATGCTTTAACACCTTATGAGCGGCCTAGGCGGTATAAAATATGTAGCCACCAGCGGGGTGTCTTTAGCCAAAATAGGGCTGTTTACGTGATAATTTTCATGCCTAAATAAGACCCAGAGCGTAAAACAAGTATCTATCCCTGAAAGGGCATAAACAGAGCTTTCCAATGACACCATAACGATCCTTTTATGAAGGCTAGTTTTCTTGCAACAACCGCGCAACACGAGTGCAAAAAGCATGTAATTCGGTACTTTCCCCATACAATTCATTATGTAGCGAGTGAGAGAGGAGGGTGGGATTCGTGTCAGTAGGTTCGCCGCGGTGGTCTGGAGCAGTCATACGCTCGCTACTCTCCTGCCACCACTTGTCTCTCTCTCTCAGCAACATTACGTGCTGAAATTGCCACACGACCTATGTCGCGTGCCGCCAGATAGTCCAGATTTATTATACTCGACTTATGTTGCGCACCGACATTTAGGGGTTAATTCACAGGGGCATTCCAAACCGAGACAAGTCTAGGACACCAACTGTTAGATTCCCCTCTAGTAATTACCCCGTGTCTGAAGTCAGCTCGCTGCAAAGTTCTTCAAATCCCACACCAAAAGATAAAAAAAGAAATGAGGAATTTTGTACATATTGTAAAAGGACAGAGCATAACATCCTTCAATGTCAACACCCTAGCTGTAAAACTTCATCTGCCTACAAACTCACTATTGCCACTTCTCGTTCACCATCAGTCATATCTACTGGGAAACCAGTGACATGCATTCAATCAATCGAGTCATCTGATCTGTTCTCTGCTTTCAAGGTTCCAGGAACCGTCTCCACTCTTGAACATTCCAGGGAATATCCAGTCACAATTCTGAGGGATACAGGCTCGGCCCAGAGCATATTAGTAAATAAAGCTTTGCCCTTCGTTGAGACTAGATATACAGGGGAAGTTAGCCAGCTTAATTTCTTGAATTCAAATAAAGTAGTTAACATGGCTGAAATCGTGCTTAACAGTGGGTTACTCTGGGGAACGATTAAAGTAGCCATCCTTGAGCAGGACCTTCCTGTGCCTGGAGTTTCCTTCCTTCTGGGAAATGACTTGGCTGGAGATGGGCTGATTCCTGCCTGGAAGTTGAGAGAAGCTCCCTTACTTACCAGTCCTACAGAGAGGATGGATAAAGAGACACCTCATTTATTCCCTGTATGTGCAGTTACTCGTTCTCAAAACTTAGTATCCCATGACTCTCCCTCTACATCAAATCAGGAGACATTGTTCACTCAGATCATGTCTAAAGAGAATCTCATTAAAGCTCAAGAATCTGATGAAACTCTTGCAAAATTTAGACATGTTGCTGATTATACTTCTGTAAATGGAAAGAATCCAAGCATTTACTATCATGATGGAGTTGTTTTGCGTAGGTTCCACACACCTGATAAGCCTGACACAGATACATGGTCTCCTACACATCAAATCATCATCCCTTCATCCATCCGTTCTTCTGTCATGGAGCTAGCTCATGATAAACTAGCAGGACACCTAGGTCAAAACAACACCTACAGGAAAATACTAACTCATTTTTTTTGGCCAGGAATGAAGAAAGATGTGTCTAACTTTGTCCGTTCTTGTCACACTTGCCAACTGGTGGGTAAGCCAAATGAAGTAATCTCCAAAGCACCTCTTAAGCCTATCCCTGTCACGTCAGAGCCCTTTGAAAAAATAGTCTTAGATTGTGTAGGACCCCTTCCCAATACAAAGAGGAAACCAATATCTTTGACTGTCATGTGTGCCGCTACCCGATACCCTGAAGCTTTCCCTTTGAAGAACATTAAGGCCAAAACCATTGCCTCTCACTTATTGCATCTTTTCACTAAAGTAGGCATTCCAAAAGATATCCAAAGTGACCAGGGATCTAACTTTACCAGTGAGCTGATGTGTCAAGTAATGACAGAGTTAGATGTGCAAAAACATTTGTCCACAACGTACAGACCTCAGACACAGGGTTGCCTTGAACGTTTCTATCAGAGTTTTAAGAGTATGATAAAGAAGTACTGTTTTGAGACGGAGAAAGAGTGGGATGAAAGCATTGACTTTCTTCTTTTTGCTGTCAGGGAATACCCCCAGGAGTCGCTAGGTTACTCCCCCTTTGAGTTGTTGTATGGACGTCAGATCAGAGGCCCTTTGAAGGTCCTGAAAGATCAGTGGTTCAATACAGTTTCTGATAACCCCTCACACACTGTGTCAGAGTACATACATGCTTTGAAACTTAAAATATCTAAAGTGCGAACTCTTGCCCTAGATAATTTGGATAAAAATCAGTCAAAAATGAAAACTCGCTATGATCTCAAATCTGAATACCGTACTTTCAATTCTGGAGAAAAAGTGCTCCTTTTTCTGCCCATTCCAGGTCATCCTCTTAAACGTAAATATTCTGGACCATACATCATAACTCAGAAGTTGTCTGATCTCAATTACGTAGTGAAAACTCCAGATCGTCGGAAAAATAGCCGGCTTGTCCATATCAATCAAATCAAACCTTACGTTGAAAGGTTACTAGAGGATAATACACCTTGACTAATTGTACACACTGCAATGAAGTCTGAGGAGTTGCCTGAGGAGAGTGATGCTGAAGTGATTGAGGTTTATCTTCCTTCCCCTAATTACCAATACTTTGTCCAGGAGTACGTCCATAGTCTCAGAGTCTCTCCCTCCTTCTTATTTCAGTCCTCTTCAACACCTTTCAGGGACTTAGGGGGGAGGTGTTACGTCCCTCGAAACTCCGAGCCTGCTCAATCCTTCCTGAAGCCTCATCCAACCGACTCTACCTCTACATGGAGCTTCAAAGCACCACACTCCGAGCCTGCTCAATCCTTCCTGAAGCCTCATCCAACCGACTCTACCTCTACATGGAGCTTCAAAGCACCACACTCCGAGCCTGCTCAACCCTTCCTGAAGCCTCATCCAACCAACTCTACCTCTACATGGAGCTTCAAAGCACCACACTCCGAGCCTGCTCAACCCTTCCTGAAGCCTCATCCAACCAACTCTACCTCTACATGGAGCTTCAAAGCACCACACCAGCGCCATGAACCTTTTGTATATACTCTTCAATGATCGTTAACTCGCCCCACACCACTAGGGGGCGAGTTTCTTTTCTTAGTGACCAGCTCTTTCCCGAGTCTATGAGTGATCTTATTTTTAGACTAACTTCAGTGTTACTTGGACTATAGCTCGGGGTGGTGTCTCTGTGAATACCTGGAGTATAGTCGGGTTGTTACTTACCTTCTTTTCAACCTACCAACTAGAGAGTGTGACGCCTAGGCTAATAATGCTCATTAACCGTGATTGAGCACGTGACTATATTTCAATGTCATAATTTCATGTTTTTAGTTTATAATATTTGTTTATGTATTTATATTTATTTGTTTTTTATTTGCAAGAGTTATAACTAATATTTTACTTTTAATATTTAATCCCTCTGTAAATAATTCAATTAGTAATTCAAATTGTAATTATATTAATCTTTAACTTTACTTTACTTTAATAATAATAATAATAATTAAATTATTTCTCGGTTTTGAAATCCTATTAGAATAGGCATTAATGAAGCTTGGTTGGTTGACCCTTGAACATATACTATAAAACTTGCTAAGAACTGGAATATTAATGAAGTAACTCTATATAAGAGTTATATCCCTATAAGAAATCTACCCATACCATATCTACTGAATGCCTACCTATCAAATTCAGCCTCTTGTACGGTTTGAAGTTCCCATACCTCTAGAGTCTTGAGGCCAAAATAATTTAAGATTACAATATCTGTTGAGCAATACTTCGAATTGTTACAAAGTAAATTCAAACCAGAATTAAATACATCAACTTCATTTCTAGGAAGCTTAAGTGTTTTGTTTTTCACGGTATTGTTTTCTGTGAGTATTTTTTTGTTGAACTAAGTTTCTTGAGGTCTAGGTGTTTGTTTTTGTATTTAGTTTGTTCATTTCGGTAACTTTTGTAAATTCATAGTTGGCAGCTCATATTTTGTGTGTACAGTATATAAACTAGGAGTTAATTGTGTATTTTTACGTCAGTCACCACCTACACAGCAGTTTCTCAACATCATACTAAGCTACATGTGTGTATGCACTTCATATAACCTTTTCAAAGTTATATTCTAGGTTAGATTAATATATATTATAAATAGTCTTATCTTTTATGTTCACATACATTTTTGAATGTCCTTATTCGTTTGGTTAAGTGTAAAATATAAACTTATAAGGCTTGCCTATGTATATATATCTAATATATATATTTTCATTTTTGGTGTGTTAGTCAACATAATGTAAACATGATTTTACTTTTGATGATAAATTTTCCAATTTTCACAAAAATCGTTAGTGTGTTTTTGCATAATTTTGTCGTAGGCACTGTCAAGTGTGCAGTGATATTCTGTATTATGTGATTGGATATGCATAGGATCATACAGTGTTTCCACAATCAAGGACATTTCCTCATTTTAAGGAAATTATGAACGCACAAGGAAAGTTTTAAGGAAATAGAGATTTTGAGGAAATTCTAAGGAAATCCACAGATTTTAAGGAAATTCTAAAGAAAATGTCATTACAATGTTAAGGGAGTGAGAGAGAGAGGGATGGAAACATGGTGCATACAATGATACAGAGCGTACAGGATCGAGACTTGATTTAGATCATGTTGGTCCCTACAGGATCGGTACGAGAACCGTTCAAAACAACAGATGATTGGGGAGAGTGTGTCTGAATGAACATGATCGGTTCCTGTCCAAATGATTAATTACATTTCCTGCCACTCCATATGACTTATGTTGGAATAGCAGCATCCAGTACAATACAGAGCATTGCTGGTGATATATGGCATGATCATGATATAAAGTTGTTCTATAACCAGTGCAGATTTTTTCTAATTGAGTGTATACGCCAGATACGGTCCAGATTTGATAGTATTGGTCATTTTGACTTTCTCGCATGCTTATCCCCTGAAGTAGCTAAAAATCGGAGCTTTCCCGCGTTGGCACCTGTTTTGAAGAGGCTACCTTATATGAAAGATGTTGATGTTCAACAGGCTGATCTAGAATGGAGACCAGTATCATTATGTTCTTTTGTCTCACAGACTATGGATGTGGGGACATTATGGCAGTCCATTTTTAATGCTAAAAGTGCAGTAGGTTGTCCCCTATATCCTCAATTATCTAAGATTGTATCAATCATTTTTCATTTCCCTATTCCAATGCAGCAGTAGAAAGGATTTTTAGCCAGCTGAAGCTTATTAAAAACGAACACCGGGCTGCCCTCAAAGACAAGCTTATTGGCCCTTATGTCCACAGAGCTTACTTTCCAGAGGAAAGGAAGGAATCAAGCTGCAGCTTTAGATCCTCCAAAATCAATGATCAGACTTCATGCTAGAATGACAGCCAATGCAGATGATACTCAAGTAACTAGATTAAGACAGGAGTTTCTAAGGGATATGGCACAGGGAAGATAACAACCAAGCCAAAGTAATTCATGAGCTTATTTTTTATAACCGGTATGACGTCATATGTATATACTGTATAGTAATAATTGTATTTTCAAACTATATTACTTACTTACTTATTTGTTACTTGGTGTGGAGTTTCTCAGCCGCGCTCCGTCACTAGATGTGACGCTCGTCGCAGCTTCCCTTTAAACCATCTAGCACTTGTAGTCTTGTCTCACAGTGCCATCTTCTAAGTCATAACACTCCCTGAACAAATGTGTTTTAAGTGACTTTTTAAAGGCCTTTATGTTCGCACACCTTTTCACATTTACTGGTAGATTATTATAAAGTCTCGGTGCACTCTTTTCGAAGGCCCTAAATCCAAATTCATGATTGCACCGTGGCTCATTCAATTGATGCAGCACGTTGCCATGTCTCAGCATCATATCAGTGCCAACATTGAAGTCTTCCAATAAGTCTCGCACATATTCCGGCTTTCCAAAGTTCAAAGTTTGATACACTATAACACACAGTTTGAATATGATCCTCGCTTTCACCGGCAGCCAATGCAGGTCAATTAATGCTGGCGTTATACTCGCACGGAATGGTAAACTCTGTATTAATCTTGCTGCTCTATTCATTATAAGTTGTAGCAAGTAATTTGGTAGTCGATAATATAGAGAATTACAATAGTCTAATTTACTAATCACATGATTGTGGATCAACATTTTGGTTGTATTAATATCCAGATATTTTCTCACAAAAGCAATATTCCTCAGATGATAGGCAGAGATTCGCACTGCTTGATTAATCTGGTTTTTAAATGACAGTTCACTATCAACCAAGACTCCCAAATCCTTCACCACACTACTCACAGTCATCACACTATCATTGATATTGAGGCTTTGCACGCCCAGTCTCTCAAGGTTCACCCGTCTGCCTACTAATAGGCATTCAGTTTTATTTTCAGTTGCTTTGACTCCATCCACTTCCCAATGTCTTTTAGTAAACCACTAATCTTCTCCTCAACATTCACCACGTCACTTAGTGCCAGATAGAATTGGGTGTCATCCGCAAACAGCTTGAATTTCACTCCATGTTTCATTAATATGCTAGATAGTGCAATTGCATATATTATACAGAATAGAATTGGTCCAAGAACACTCCCCTGAGGGACACCCCTCTCTAGATGCTTCATCTCTGAGAATGTATTACTTATTTGCACACAATAAGTTCTGTTAGTAAGGTAACTTTAAAGGTATTCCAGCACATTACCATCAATACCAATAGCTTTACAGTCTTCTATTAGTAAGCTATGCACCACTGTATCGAACGCAGCACTCAAGTCCAACAAAATTAAGATTCCACACTTCGCATTGTCCATTTGCACGAGTAAATTATTAATCACAGAGCACATCGTGGTTTCCGTAGAGTAAAGTCTTCTATATGCGGACTGGTTGTCTGGGAGAGTCTTCACTAAACTCAAGTGATCCCATAACTGACCCAGAATTACATTTTCAGTAATTTTTGATAGAAATGTTAAATTGGAAACAGGCCTAAAAGAGCTCAAGCATTGAGAATCAAGGCTCCCTTTAATAATAGACTTCACAATCGCATTCTTTTCAGACGATGGAAATACATTATTTGCAATGCTACAGTTTATTATGTCAACATATATGTCCAGAAAACTGTTACATTTTTTACTGTGCACTATTTCACGTATCGGTATAGGATCATTACTACAATGGGTAAGTTTTGCTTTCGTAACTATGGATTTAACTGTATTCAGATCCGTCATAGTGAATTATGTTAACTTAGTCACAGTAGGCTCAGCTACAACAACGTCTTGAGTCTCGACTACTCCAAAATTTCCAACAATGGCATTAATTTTATCACAAAAAAGTCAGAAAAATCATTCGCCAATGTCATATCCGGAATCCCTTCTGGTAACTTATTTTTCTTCTTGTTTCCCGTCAAGTTGTCAAGTACCACATACAGCTTATTCATGTCAGATCCAGCTTCTTTTGCTTTATTCATATAGTATTCACGTTTTCTAAGCACAATGAGCCTGTTTTCTATATTCCGAGCTCTTTTATAGTTATCTCTTGCCTCTTCGGTTCGTAGACGTCTCCATAGCCTCTCATATTTCTTCTTGGCCTTTTTTGCTCTTTGAATATCAGCATTAAACCAAGGCGCACTATCAACTATTACTATTTCCTTTTCAATAATGGGGCACATATCTTCGTATTTTTCTCTAGCAATGCTGTTATACAGATTAGTGAAACATGACGTACAGTCATCTATTAATTCACCGTGAGCACAGTGTTCTCTTTTCTTAATTAGTATTTCATTCGCAACAGTCGATATTAGTAGTTGTGGCTCAAATTTTCTTTTTGACCTACACTTTATTGTCTTAGATTGTCTAGGTTTACTTACAAACGGCATGTTAATAGTAACTAGTTTATGGACCGGCGAAATACAACACTCATCTTCAACATACAGCTCATTTATCATATCGCTTTCTCTATTCGTAAAAACCAAGTCTAATGCATGACCACCTCTTGAAGTTGCAGTATGCACTTTATTTATCAAGTGGAAAGACTCCATCAATTCTATAAAGATAGTAGCATAGTAATCATTCGGAACATCCACCCACAGATTAAAGTCACCAAAGACGAATGTATTCGTACTAACCATATCAATTGTTTCCAAGTATAATCTAACATCATCAATAAATGTACTGGCACTTAAATTTGGGGGTCTATAAACAACAATAAAAGTACATTTCCAGCCTCCAATCTCACAGCCCACCTGTATATGTTCAAAACTACCGAACCTTGCAGATTTACATATTTTCGTCTTCTTAAACGTGTTTGTAAGACAAATTCCCACACCACCACCTCCCTTCCCTTTTCGTGGATTGTGCAAGAAGGTATGCGTTAAAGGAGTCATTTCAAGTATTTTAGCAGTATCGTATTCACTCAGCCATGTTTCAGTTACCGCTAGTACATCATATTTTGCCTCATTAATTAAGTCTCGAATTTCATAGGTTTTATTTCCCACTGATTGAATGTTTATCAGTCCCCCCTTTATCTTTATTAAAGCACTAGATTCCATGATCAGTTAGGTCTCTCACCTTGACTATCTCACTCGAAAAGACCGGGCACCGGGTATCTGATGATGAATGATACACGTCTTGTTTCCCGTATCTCATACAATTTATGCACTTTCTCACAGTCACCTTACAATCCTTCGACCTATGTGTTCCAGCACATTTAAAACAAACAGGCACATCACTGTTTAGTTTAGCAGCACACTTATTTTCTGCATGCCCAAATCTCTGGCAATAGAAACAAGCCAATGCATGGTACCTGTCTCTTATATTATATATTCCCCATTGAAGTTGCACCTTGTCTTTATATTTGTAGAGAGCCGCACGGACTTCAGGCTCACATTTCAGGATATAATGGACTGTACCTCAAGCAGCTGGTTTATCAAAAATCATGGCAATCTTTCCTTTAATATCATCAATCGAATCCAGAAAATCATTCCTTGCAATTAATGTATCAATTATCTCACTCTTGGACTCTTCAGGATGAACATTGCAAATCATCACTTTTGGTTTTAATTTTGTCACACTCCTTGTAGTAACAGCCGGCACCTCTACAAACTTTTTAACTGCATCATTCAGCATATCCACAGTGCCAAAATTCATCACCATGTTCCCTTTAGGGGTAAACTTCGTATCCTGAATTTGAATCCCCTCTAGCGCCTGAGAAATTTCTCCTCTCTTGTCAGTTGCCTTTTCATTCTCATCCGTCGCCTTCAGAACGAGTAGATTCTTCTTTTCTTTCTTCTTTCTTCTCCCCGCCACCACATCCGACCACCCAGGCGAGTCAGAAACCGCTGACGTTTGCGCGGGGTCAGCGCTTATAGCATCAACAACATTTCCCATACCACTAGTGACTCCTTGCATCTCCATCTTCACTACTTTCAATTGAGTTGAAAGTTCTTGAGTTATACCGTCTAGTCCTTGGGTCATCTTATAATTTAATACACTCCTGATGTTTTTTATTACATGGTAATATTTTTATTTTCCAATAACCTTACATAGTAATAAATATATTATCCATCAAATCTTCCCATGCCATTGGTATAATCTGTCAAAAGAAAATGTTCAATGGGAACAGTACCTTAATGTAGTATCTATATAATGTTAACCAATATAATGTTAATCTAGCTTACAGTATTTCCCTGTATTTTACTTTTTACTTCACCAATTAGCTTAATGTCTTTAATAAAACAATTATACACAACTCAGTGTCCTCAACTTAAATGCTTCTTCTGAAATCACTGTGTTGGGTGACTTTAATGTCCATAATGTTGAATGGCTCTCTCATTCAGCCAGGACTGATGATGCTCGTCTTGAATGTGAGCTATTTGCAGACTCATTTAATCTCACTCAACTAGTCAACCAACCCACCCGTGTACCAGATAATCCTAATCATAATTCCCACCTACTGGACTTATTTTTAACAACCAATTCAGAAAATTATGATGTTACAGTGAGGTCCCCGCTTGGATCTTCTGATCACTGTCTGATACAGGCCACCTGTCTATCACCTACCACACCTTCCCACTCTGAACCTGTTTTGGTGACTAAATGGCATTACGATAGGGCAGACTGGGAGGGTCTTCAAGGTTTCTTTATTGATATTCCCTGGACCTCTTTTTTTTCTAATGATGCACACTCCACCTTGAGCCACATACAAGATTTTGTAAAAATTGGAATGGAAACTTTTATTCCTCATCAAAAGTACATTAAAAGATCTAATTCACCTAAATGGTTTGACCATAATTGTGCTAGAGTAACTGAACAAAAAGCAATAGCCTACAATGCATACACAAGATCAAAAACACATGAGGCCTTTAATTACTTTAGAAACATCAGAAATCATGCCAAAACTGTATTAAACCTAACTAAATCAAACTTTCTCCACAAGCAGGCAAATAAACTTCTAAATACTCCAAATGATAACAACATATTTTGGTCTACTCTTAACTCATTCAAATCCAACTTCACAACTGCTTCATCCATTCCACCATTAAAATCTCCGACTGGCAATCTTGTAAGTGACCCACTAGGTAAAGCTAACCTTCTTGCGGATATTTTCTCCACCAACTCAACCTTAGTTGAAATAAATCAAGATGTCCCTGTACTTAATTTTAATTCGCCTGAAATTCCCTCACTTAAGATCCACACCAGACATGTCAAAACTATTTTGCAGAATCTCTCAGTAGATAAAGCTCCTGGTCCAGATGAAATTCCTCCAATAGTACTTAAGAATTGCTCCTTGGTGCTCGCTCCTGTATTGGCAAAAAATTTCCGTCTATGTACTCATGCCTCATGCTTCCCAGTACCCTGGAAAGAAGCAAACATCCATCCAGTTCCTAAAAAAGGTGCCTCTTCAGATCCATCAAACTACAGACCAATAGCTATAACTTCCACTCTTGGTAAAGTCTTTGAAATTATATTATATAATCACATAATTAAGCATCTTGAGAATAATAAATTAATCAGTGATAGGCAATATGGTTTTAGACGATGTCGATCAACTGCAGACATTCTTTGCCTTCTTACGCATCAAATCAACCAAGCTACAGACCAACATGGTGAAACACATACAATAGCACTGGATATATCAAAGGCATTTGATAGAGTCTGGCATCAATCCTTATTGTCGAAGATGTCACACTACGGCCTTGCATCATTAGTTCCACTAATTTCTTCAATCTTCATAACAGAAAAATACGTGTAATGGTAGATGGCCTTTATTCTCAATTTCACTCAATAAATGCTGGTGTTCCCCAGGGATCAGTTTTGGCCCCAACTCTGTTCCTCATTCATATCAATGATCTCATATCTACCACCCATAATCCAATACATTCCTACGCAGATGACTCCACACTCCACAGTTCCTTCACATTTACCAATTCTATCACCCAACCCGATCTTATAAATTCAAAAATAAGCACTGCAATTTCTCTGAACCAGGACCTTTCTAGAATTGAAGAAGGGGGACAAAAGAATCTAGTTTCCTTTAATGCGCAGAAAACCAAGTACATTCAATTTTCTAACCGACAGAATCTCACTGACTCCCATATATTTTTTAATGATGTAAATATTCCCACTTCCCCTAGTATTGACATTCTCGGTGTAACATTAACTACTAACTTGAGCTGGACACATTATGTTATAAGCATTGCTAAGAATGCCTCTAAAAAACTGAGACTCCTGTACAGAGTTCGAGAATTCTTCACTGACGAGCAGTTGGCCGTAATATATAAAAGTCATGTGCGTTCTCAGATGGATTACTGTTCACCTCTGTGGAGTGGAAGTGGAGTGGTTGCATTGAGGCAGTTGGACAAAATTCAAAATAAAGCTATTAAATTAATCAATAACCCTGCAATCACACAGGACCTTCCTACATTATCCATACGAAGAAACGTTGCATCCCTTGCATTATTCTACAGATATTTTCACAGCAATTGTTCCGAGGAACTTGCTTCAATTGTGCCGCCTCTCCACATCTTTCCCCGTAGAACTGGGGCAGCTGAGAGCGTCCATGAATTTACACTTTCTCCTCCACAATGCAGAACTTCTGCTTATCAAAATTAATTTATCCCTAGAACTACTACTCTTTGGAATTCACTTCCCTCGAATTGCTTTCCACAAACTTACAATCTACAAATGTTTAAATCCAGTTGTTACAAACATTTTATGAATGGAGGATGCCTTTAGGCACATGGACCTTTTTGTTTTATCTGTGTTTTTCCTTCCTCCGTTCATTGTCTCTTTAAAAAAAACAAAAACAAAAAACACACACACACACACACCAACAAACAACACACACATACACACACAAAACCGCAGTAAAAGCTTCAACTCCTCCACTCTCTGTTACACACACCCACCAACACACACATACATGTACACATACACACACACAGAACCTTCGCTCACCATAATTTTATAGAAAATAGTAAAAGCAGTCTTGATTATTTGCGTCCAGGATGCCAAATTTCTGCCTTTAAAGGAAAATAGTCGTTTTGTGCTGGCCTCCCTCATGCCTATAGATGGAGTTCTAGGGAAAACAAAAACAATAAAATTATAAAATAAATAAATATATAAGCAAATTAATACGTGTGAGTGTTTGTCTGTAAGTAACAAATGGAAGGAATGTGTAAGAGAGTATGGGTCTGTGGGTTCAAGGTTTGTGTGGGTGAGAATGAAAGTAGAAATACAAACGTGGGTGATAGTGTGTGTGTATGCCCCGACAGAGGATAAACTTGAAAGAGAGAAAGAGGAGTTCTGGATGAATGTGGAGGCGTGCCTGGATAAGTTTGACAAGAACGAAAGAATATTTCTGATTGGGGATATGAACGGTAAGGTGGGTGATAGGAAAGTTGAGGGAGTGGTGGGAGGGTGGGGGCTACCATCAGAGATGAATACAAATGGTAGTGCACTTGTGGACGTATGTGTGGGGAGGAGGCTGTGGATAGCCAACACCTTCTTCCGACACAGCATGATCCACAGGTACAGGTACACATGGAAACGGGTTTGGACGATGAAGGATAAGACAGTGGTAGAACGAAAGTCATTGATTGATTATGTATGTGTGGATGAACGAATGAAGAAATCTGTGATGGATGCTAGGGTGTATA
Source organism: Paralithodes platypus (assembly GCA_032716605.1). Classification (NCBI taxonomy): domain Eukaryota; kingdom Metazoa; phylum Arthropoda; class Malacostraca; order Decapoda; family Lithodidae; genus Paralithodes; species Paralithodes platypus. The sequence goes on from CM064573.1 coordinate 8,552,839, forward strand.
GGGGTATTGGAAGGGGTGTGTCTGATCATTATGTAATAGTAGCTAAGGTTAGGATACAAAAGAAGTGGGTGAGGAGAGCTGGAGGGAGGCGAGAGGAAGGTGGAATGGTGAGGAGAGTGGAGAGGTTACAGGAGGAGGAAATCAGGAAGAGTACAGGAGAGCAGTAGAAAGACGACTAGGTGGGTTCGACCTGGAAGTTATGGAGGAAGTGGAGGAGATGAGCAAGGTGTTTAATGAAGAGATCTGTACAGCATGTGAGGAGGTGTGTGGAGTGAGGAAAAGAGGGAGGGGAGTGAAAGGTACAGCATGGTGGATAGAAGAGGTGAAAATAGCTGTGGAAAAAAAGAAGAAAGCATATACAGAGTGGTTGGGTAGTAGAGGGAATGAAGATTTCGAGAGACAGAAACGAGCGAGGTACGTGGAGAGAAAGAGGGTGGTGAAGAGAGTAGTGAAGGAAAGTAAGAGAAGAGTATATGAGGAATTTGGAAGGAATCTGTGTGTAAAATGGAGGGAGAGTAAGAAACTGTTCTGGAAAGAAGTCAAGAAAGTTAGGGAAGGTAGCAAGGGAAACAATAAGGGTGTGAAAGATAAGAATGGGAGAATGCTAGCCGAGAAGCAAGAGAGAGTCGAAAGATGGAGGGAGTACTTCAATGAGTTGCTAAATGTAAGGAAAGAAGTGCCAGCAAACATAGTTGGATATGGTATGGGAGGGAGAAGAAGAGAAGTAGTGGAGGAAGAGGTGGGGATCAGGAGGTCAGAAGTGTGGGAAGCCATGAAAAGAGTGAAGTTGGGGAAAGCACCAGTAACAGATGGATTGTGTGGAGAAATATTGAGGTATGGTGGTGAGATAGTGATCGAATGGGTATGGAAAATGTGCAAACTAGCATGGGAGAAGGGGAGTGCACCCGATGACTGGAAGACTGGCATAAAGTCTCCCTAAATAAGGGCAAAGGGGAAAGAGGAGTGTGTGGAAACCACTGAGGAATATGTCTTCTAAGCGTAGTAGGGAAGGTATACAAAAGGGTAGTGATTGAGAGAGTGAGAATGAGAACGGAGAAATTGATAGGCGACGAGCAGGGAGGTTTTAGGAAGGGAAGAGGATGTGTAGATCAGATTTTTACCCTGAATTGTTTTGTGGAGATATATCTGGAGAAGAAACATAAGGTGTATGTTGCCTTTATGGACTTGGAGAAGGCCTATGACAGAGTGGATAGAGATGGTTTGTGGAATGTACTTAGAGTATACGGAGTAGATGGCAAGTTGCTGAAAGCAGTGAAGAGCATGTATGAGGGTGCAAAGGCGGTAGTACGTTTGGAGAGTGAGCAAAGCGAGTTCTTTGAGCTGAATGTTGGTTTGAAACAGGGGTGTGTGATGTCCCCGTGGTTGTTTCCTGTATATATGGATGGAGTCATGAAAGAAATACTATCAAGAGCAGTGCATGTTGGTGTATCGCTGAAAAGGGAGGGAAATGAGTGGAAGCTACCTATACTGCTGTTTGCGGATGATACAGTTCTGATAAGTGATAGTGAATGGGAGTTGCAGGGTCTGGTAAATGAGTTTGGAACAAGAGCAAGGTTATGGTCTTCGAAAGGGGTGAAGTCATAGAGTGTGAGGTGAAGCTGAACGGTCAGGCTATGGAGATCGTCAACTCTTTTAAATATCTGGGCAGTGTGTTGAGTAAAGATGGGACTATGGATGAAAAAGTGCGGGAGAGGGTACAATAGGAGAAGAGGGTTGTAGGAATGCTGAAAGCAGTAACAAGAAATAGGGTGGTCAGTATGGAAGTGAAAAAGTCCTTGCATGACAGTTCGGTAAACCCGACACTGACTTACGGAAGCGAAGCATGGACGTTTGAGAAGAGACTCAGATCAAGAGTGAGAGCAGTGGAAATGAATTACTTAAGAAGTGCGTGCGGAGTTACATGGAGGGATAGACAGACTAATAAAGAAATAAGAAGGAGGTGTGGTGTGGAGGTAGATGTGCTGGAAAGTGTGAAAAGGAACAACTTGAGATGGTTCGGCCATATGGAACCTATGGAAAGCGAGAGAATGACTAAGAGGGTGTACAAGAGCGAGGTGGAGGGACAGAGAGGGAGAGGTAGACTGAAGGAGAGGTGGAAGGACGGAGTGAGGAAGTATATGAACGAGGGCGGTGCTGTTTGGGGGGAGGGGCGTCGACTGACTGGGGACAGAGGTGCATGGGGGCGGTTCGTTCGTGGCCACCCCTTCGGGGATCACGGTGTCAGGCAATAGATAGATAGATAGAATATGCCCATTCTCCCTTAAACTGGACGCCAAATTTGCACCTTTACACACCACGCCAATTATGATGCAATGTGTGAACTTTGGTTATATTGACATACATTTAGTAACACTACAGTAACGACAACTATTCTGGGAGATCCTCCATGATGCTACACGAATGATTAGTAGATTACACCCACAACATTTTAGGGCAGATTGTATATATTTATCTATTTATTATTACTCTTTTTCGGTTCCCTCCCTAGACCTTCATCAATCTTAATACAATTATTCCCTTCGAACTCCCCTTTGGGATAAATTTGTGCTTTTTTCGGTAGAAACATTTCCTGGTCGAAGGCCGATTCCTCCTAAATTACAGACTTGCTATCGCTCGCCAGAAAAACAATCAGCACTAAATGGCACGAACTGTCTTAATATTATTAAAAACAAAAATTGTGAATTGTCTTAAAATCACCAAGCTAATGGGGCGATCATCTTAATATCTCCAACTTAATTGGGCTAAAGATGAGGGTGAAATAGGTATCTCTCCCCCCGAAACCCCCCCCCAAAAAAACAACAACAACAACAACAATAACTAAAACAAAAACAAACTAAAATAAAATATAATGCAAACAAACAGAAGAACTAAAATATAACTGCCCTTAACAACAAGGCCATGTGTGTGTCATTAAACTATACATATGCTTAACCCTTATTTAGCGGCGAGCAACATAAGTCGAGTTAAATAAAGCTGGACTATGTGGCGGCGCTCGACATAACTCGAGTGGCAATTTCAGCACGTAATGTGGCTGAGAGAGAGAGACAAGTGGTGGCAGGAGACTAGCGAGCGTATGACTGCTCCAGACCACCGCGGCGAACCTACTGACACAAATCTCAGCTCCCTCCTCCCTCTCTCACTCGCTACATACTCAATTATGTACTGAAAGTACCGAATTACCTGCTTTTTGCACTCGCGTTGCACGGTTATTGCAAGAAAACTATCCATCATACAAGGATCGTTATGGTGTCATTCGAAAGCTCTGTTTATGCCCTTTCAGGGATAGGTACTTGTTTTACGTTCTGGGTCTTATTTAGGCATGAAAATGATCACGTAAACAGCCCTATTTTGGCTAAAAACACCCCGCTGTGCGGTACACATAAATAAACCGCATAGGCCGCTCGTAAGGTGTTAAAGCATCGCCGGAGAGACGGAAGGTGTGGTGGGAGGGACTAAAGGTGCGGTCACACTATGAAGACTTAAGGTAATTACCGCGGCGACTCAAGGAGTGCCGATTGTCTTTGCCGATCATCCGTAACTTGACCAAGAGTAAATGTCTGCCTAAGGCAGGCTGGACGGCATCGGCGTCCAGTAGCCGTATGACGGCTACTTGATGGGGCTACACGGAGACCTAGCATAGCAGACCGCCAGCGTCATGCGGCGCAACGAGGCAACAGGACGGCAAAAGGAAGGCAACTTGACGGCCTTCATGTTACGCAGGTCCCCTACTCCCAAACGACGCTGGCCGACCCGAGCCACCAGGTATATAAACAGGTAGAGACCCATCACCCTCAGCATTCAATTAGACTACAGCATACCTGTAGCCAAAATGATCAGAGAACATGAAACAGCGAAAACCGGATTTTTCTGCATAGGCCTCTATGAGATAGCCAGAGAAAAGCAAGAACATGATAACTGGCATTGGAGAGAGTTGAAAGATAAATATGACTTTAAGAAATACTGCGAAATAAACAACCTCCCTTCTCCTCAATATAACATAGTAGATAGATCTACAAATAACGAATAATATTTAAGCAACTACTATCAATCACTTAGAAATCATATTGTAATCAATTCCTAGCCCTCAGCACCTATATAACTTGCCATAAAAAACTAACTTTAATAAATAAAAACAGCAAGGTGGCCGGCCCCCTAACTTTTCTCTTCTACTGTCTTTCATCTTTCCTACTTTCTCTTCCTTCCCAATCTGGGATCTCTTCTTTCACCCCCTACCCTATTTAAAAAAAAAAAAAAAAAAAAAAAAAAAAAAAAAAAAATCCGCATTCCACCATCACCTGCCGTCACTTCAAACACCATGTCCCTTGTACCCAGGCGACGCATGGCGCCACACGGTGCTGACCGGTCGGCTACCGGTCCCCCTCACGCGCATACCGGTGGGCGCGTGACGGCGCTTGCCTCACGACCGCGGCTAGCTCGGTAACCAATTTTCCATGCTTCTTGCATGTTCATAGCAAATCGAAACCAGCCACGACCATCCTGGCCACCCATCGTACCGTACTGTACCGTGGGGATGCGCGGGGACCACCCACGATGCGCGGTGACTTAGATGAAGACCTCCTTAAGACCTCTAAGTCGCCGCAGTAATTCCCTTAAGTTTTCATAGTGTGACTGCCGCTTAACACCTTACGAGCGGCCTATGCGGTTTATTTATATGTACCGCCCAGCGGGGTGTTTTTAGCCAAAATAGGGCTGTTTACGTGATCATTTTCATGCCTAAATAAGACCCAGAACGTAAAACAAGTACCTATCCCTGAAAGGGCATAAACAGAGCTTTCGAATGACACCATAACGATCCTTTTATGATGGCTAGTTTTCTTGCAATAACCGTGCAACGCGAGTGCAAAAAGCATGTAATTAGCCACTTTCACGATACAATTCCTTATATAGCGAGTGAGAGAGGGAGGAGGGAGCTGGGATTCGTGTCAGTATGTTCGCCGCGGTGGTCTGGAGCAGTCATACGCTCGCTACTCTCCTGCCACCACTTGTCTCTCTCTCTCAGCAACATTACGTGCTGAAATTGCCACTCGACCTATGTCGAGCGCCGCCACATAGTCCAGCTTTATTTAACTCGACTTATGTGGTGAGCCGCTAATTAAGGGTTAAGGGATGTGTCTAGAGTCAGGTGTCACACGATCGATTTTTCCGGCCAATTTCGATGATTTTTTTTTCTCGCAATATTTTGAGGCTCTTTCACATTGGTATCGGAAACTACTCTGAAGGTAGATTATGTTTGGTGGCTGATTTACGGTGGGTGATTTATGGTATAATAGTTGCCAGAATAAAATGAAAAAGACGTCGCGGTTACAGCCGCCGTCACACGAGCAATTTTATCGGAGCCTGGCAATTGCTTAAAGTTATAGCATTTTAACCCCATGAGGACTATGATGCGTTTTGATAGTTAATTCTGGCTCCTATTAAACTATTATAATTCAGATTAAGAAGGGAATATGAAAGTCAGATGGTTAACTGAGATGGTATAATTATACCCTTTAATTTCCATAAATCCTGACTATGCTGTATAGAATAGTCAAATGTGTTTATGCGATTTATGGGAGTATTAAAAGTGACTAAAAGTGACTAAACATAAGGAGGTGCAGGATATAAAATATTAGTACAATAGGTTACAATACACAAGACAAAATAATGTGATAAACCAATATTTTACTCTGACACCGTAACTCATAATATTCGCACACGAAACCCCTCGTGTAACACCTGCCTAATTCTTCTGATCCTATGCTCAGGGTGTCAAAAAGGAGCACTTCTATTTGAAGACTTTAATAAATTTGAGCAAGAAAACAAGGAAACTACCATGGAGTAGCATTGTTCTGGACATTGTATCACTTCCAAAGACATTATCAGAACTGTAAACCCTAATTTTATTTCTACATATACAATAATTAGAGACTAAAACATGTGACTCGGTTTTCTTTTGATACGGCCTTCTGTGGGTCTTCCAAGGAACGGAAATTATATTAAGTATTTATTGGAACGAGATATAGTAGATGGTGTTCCTTTTTTTACTCTTTCAATACAAGATTCAATATTCTGAAACATTTGGTGTGCTTGTGTCTTAACCCTTGTTTGGCGGGTCCCGCCTTAAGGCGGTTAGAGAACAAAGGCCTAAAAAGCGAGGCCCGCTTTAAGTTGTATGCGATTTTTAGCACATAATCGGCTCTGAGAGAGAGTCCGAGCGGTGGGAGGAGCGCGGGCGTGCTCTGACCGTTCGGCATGGATGTTGTCCCGCCACTGACGGTTACATCACATCCCACCACATCCCTGGTCCCGCAATACAGGGTAAAAAACTGATAAAATTACTGTAATTTAGGGATTTTCCCTTTGTGTTGCATGATCGTTGCAAGAGAACCCTTGGTCGTACAAGAATGGTTCAGGTGTCTTTGGAAAGCTCAATTATCGCCCTTTCACGGATATATAATTGTATTACGCTCTGGCTCTTGTTTATGCATGACAAAGAGTATGGAATGAAGCTCGTTTAAGGTAAATCTGCCCACTGGGCAGGTAGTACCGTTACAAAACTAGCCGCTCGTTGAGTGTTAAGATGTGTGTGTGTGTGTGTGTGTGTGTATTAAGAAGTGGGTGTCTCTCTAGATATTTGTGTGTGTTTGGATGTGTGGGTGTGTGTGTGGATGTATGTGTTTGGTTATGTGCGTTAAGAAATGGGTGTCTTAAGATATGTGTGTGTGTTTGGATGTGTGCGTTAGGATGTGTGTGTATGTGTGTGTGTCTTAGGATGTGTGTGTTTGGACATGTGGTTTAAGATGTGAAAGTGTCTCAAGATATGTGTGTATTTTTGGATGTGCGCGTTAGGATGTATGTGTGTGTGTGTGTGTGTGTGTTTGAATGTGTGTGTATGTCTCAAGACATGTGTGAGTCTGCTTAAGTGCGTTAGGATGCTTGATTTATTGTGCATGGTAGGATGTGCCTGTGTGTGTGAGTGAGTGTTTGAATGTGTGACAAAATATGCCTGTGTTTATTATTACAACACACAACGCCATTCTCAGCCCCCTCAGTATATTATTTACCATTAAGATAACACCTTTTGTTAAAGCAAGGGAGAGTAATTTTCTAAAAGGTAAAATTTATAGATTATTCTTACCTCACTATAGAAAAATACGCCTTAACCTACCCTCTGTAATAAAAAATCAGTATTGACTTTTCAAGCTCCACTTCTTGATGTAGTTTAATATGTAGACAAATGAGTTGTACAAACTCTTTATTCCTACGAGGCTGATTATACGGTCATAATACGTCATGATCTTCAAAAGGTTGTTAATGCATATTGGCTATTGATTATAGGTGGCGCTTCCCAGTAAAGGTGATTTACTATACACGGTAGCTTGACTTAAACATTGCCTTTCTGTGACTCGTATGGCCTGGATTCCTCTTTTCATTTAAGCTGATATTGCAAGGGATAATTTTGTGTGAATTATATATTTTTTCAAGTTGATGGTAAATTAAACCACTTGACAACTGATATCTTGAGATTTAACAAACATTTAGGAAGCCACTATGTCTTTGCATCACATATATACCAAGCATTTATTTACCCCTTCTGTACTGGCAACGTCTATTTAATTTTATTTTTCATATATTTAGACGATTGTGTGCAGTTTAAGACGGACCTGTGGTAGTAAGACAAGTTGTTGTTGTTGTTGTTCCCCAAGCTGCCTGGCCGAACAGCCACAAGGCTCCGAGCAATTCCAAGGCCATAACCGAGTGCCCCCACAGAACCCTCCCCGCCGACCACAATAAAGCCTGGGTGACCGAAGCCACTCCATGGCGGGGGGCTGAGGAGGGTGCGGAAACGCCCGGGAAACCAAAGCCCCACCCAGGGCCCTGTGCCCCTCAGCAATTATGAAGAGAAAGTTGAGGGGCAAGGGAAAAATGTGACGCTTTGGTTTCCAATCTTGGTAGATTGGGAGGTCAATCCACGGAAGAGACGCCGTCACTTGAGATCTAGAAAATATATAAGTTAAAGGAAAAGTCAGAGTAAGCTATGGGTATGGCAGAGATTGCTCAGCTCTCCCTCTGATAGACCAGCCCATCACCAAGTAAGACAAGTTAAGTGAGATAGCTCGAAGCCTGTAAATAATTGCTGGAGGCCCTTTTCAAACTGCATACAATCGTCTAACAGTAGCCAGAATAAAATATAATAGACGTCCCCGGTAGAGAAGGGGTTAAGAAAAACATATTTCGGTACAATATCTCAAGCTTTATTCAGGAAGAGGTGACTGAAATTGTGACACGCCATGGCCATAATGTATGTTGAAAATCTTCCGGGATCTACATTTTAATTAATGTCTAATGGCTATGCGTGTATGTATGTGTGTTTATATGTGTGTGAGAGAGAGAGAGAGAGAGAGAGAGAGAGAGATTAGGTGTGTTCATGGTTTGCAAACTTTAGCTCATGCATGGAATAGTGGTATTGTAGTGTGCTTGTTTTGGTCAATGGGTGTGTTTGTGTGTCTGTATGTGTGTGTGTGTGTGTGTGTACTTACGTAGAACCTTAAAACCTTTAATTCATATTATCCTTTGAGAATTATGACGCAATTAAAGTATGGCTATCATTAGACGATGTTATACAACTTAGTCAGAATCTGAAGGCACCGAAAGCGTAAAGACTCGTTCATGTAACCCCCTGACTTCCATATACCCTTCCTAAACTGAATAAAACCGTCTAATGGTAGCTAGAATATACTGTCAAAATGCGTCATAATCCTCAAGCCATGTACAGTATATAATAGTCTCCGGTGTACAGGTCTGACTCCATCATCGTCTGCTTATAAAAAAACATGTCTAGACCCCTTCTTCCTCATGTTTAGCCCCATTAGTTTAAAAATGTTAAAACGTTCGCCCCATTATATGGTGTTTTTAAGATTTTGTAGACAAATATCTCGGCCATAGGACAGTTCCAACTATATTACAGGCTCGCTATCACACGCTAGAAAACTAATCGACTCCTACAGTAAAGGGCACAAAAGGTCTTAGTAATGATATAGAAACGGAGCGAAAGATCTCAAAATCGCCAAGCTACTGGAACGAACGCCTTAACATTTCATATGCTAATGGGGCTAAACATGAGGGAGAAGGGGTGTCCATAAAAGTAAACAAATGCCTTCACTCCTTAACACTCTCGCTTCCGGCTAAGTTCTAAAGTTCGAAATGGTGAGACACATTTGGTTTTGCCTGAAATATTCAGGCCAGGAGCGTTTTCGAAGCCTTGTGTACTTCTGTATTCCCATCCAACAGAATGCTGTTTATTGTGATGTATTATATGTCAATGGAAAGAGGAATAACTATACTACATGATAACACAACAAATGTAAATAAATCGAAATATGAACGTGTAAACGACTCCGGAATAAAAGTATTTCCCGCGCAATTGTCTTCACACTGTCCTATCTCGAAATTATGAGTGATGACCATACATTTGTATTTGCTCAAATAATAGTATTTTGTTTGCTCATTCCAAATCTGAAAACAGAAATGTTCTATCTTCAATAGTTCTCCAGCAGTGGCCGAACACCAACAAGGTATGATTTTGCATGATATGGTTTATAACATGTTCGAATTATTTCGTTGTTACGAGGTCTATGGTTTTGAATTTAGGCTGTATGAATACGGCAGATAATGCTGAAGAGAATATAAAAACTAGAAGTTCCTACGACAAATACAAATATTTACGCTTCACCCTTCTTCGTTCCGCCGACGCTAGCTGGGTTCCGAGCTGTTCCCCACCTCGGCGTTGCCTTATTCGCTCGGATACGTATATATCACCGGAATTGGAAAATTAGGCTCTTTCTAATGGTGAAAACCAAAATAGTATAGCGTACTAGTTTCGCGAGCTATTCACAAATGTTTCCATGCATTGTTATTGTTATGTAAATATATGAGAATGTTTATACAGTTGTATATCTTTGCCACAATATACAACACTTATATACAATTTTCACTGCCAATAGTTATATAATGTTCATAGAACACCTGTTAGTCATGAAGGTTGTCAATTTGATGTTCTAAATTGCACACACCTTTGCTAAACTGAAGAAATTGCACAGTCAGGGAAATTACTCCTGGGTTGACACTGAAAAAAAAATAAAAAAATCCAGGTTATCTTCAAATAATAAATTTCAGGAATAATTATTTTGTACACGCAAATAAAATAATGAATATATACAAATATAATTCCTGAAAACAAAATTCGTACACGCACACACATAATAAAATAAATAAAATAAAGATAATGGTAAAAATATAATGTGTGTGTATATATATATATATATATATATATATATATATATATATATATACAAGGTGTCAAACCAGAGAAATATGAGCAGTTTCCACGTCACCTAATGAGGTACTGCACTAGACTCGTTATTTTTTTATAGTGGTTTTCCCCAGGAGGCCTATATCCACTTTGATAATGAAGGTGGGTGAATAAAGGTGGATGAACGAAGGTGAGTGAATGAAAGTGGGTGAATGAAGAAGAGAAACGGAGAAAAGAAATATTGTATATACCGGTATATATATACAGTATATATATATATATATATACTATATATATATAATATATATTATATATACGATATATATATATAATTATACATAGGCATATAATACAACCAGGAAGGGGTGCTCGTTTATGGCCTTGGCCTTGCTCGGGACAGCCTGGGGAACAGCAACAACAACACAACATGGAAGGGGACAAGAACACCAAAAAAAATAAAGAAAATAAATGTATACCGTTATACTGCTTATAATAATATATATGTATATATATATATATATATATATATATATATATATATATATATATATATAAAATATAATAATTGACATAGGCATATAATACAGTCAGGAAGGGGTCCTCGTTTATGGCCTTGGCCTTGCTCGGGACCTTGGGGCTGTTTGGCCAGACAGCCTGGAGAACAGGAACAACAACAACACAACAGAGAAGGAGAAACAAAAAGCCTAATAAAAAAAAAAAAAAAAAAAAAATCTAAAAAAAGAAAAATATATATTGTTACGTATCTTGATCCTCAAGTGGTTAACTTGATGAATCTAGATAGCACAGAGATATATGTTAAGGTATCAGTCAGCTGAAGGCAAAACAAAGTATAGAGTACACTTGTTTAGAGTTGTTAAAGTTGAGAGTATATTACACAAACTGTAGGAGTCTATGTAACAAAATGAACGAACTTAGAGCCCTTGTTAGCAAAGAAAATATAGACATAATAGCGCTAACTGAAACGTGGATTAATACAGAAACCAGGCATTTTTTAGCAGAATTTGATATACCAGGATATAGTTTGTTTAAATATGACCGAACAAGTAAGAGGGGTGGCGGTATAGCAGTGTTTGTCAGGAGTACATTAAAAAGCTGTATTAAATCAGGTATTAGACTAAATAACGATAATGAAAGTGTTTTGGGTAGAGGTTAACGAAGGTAGTGAGACCATAGTTATTGGAGTTATGTATAGACCGCCAAATATGAGTAGAAATGACGGAACGTCATTATGGGAGGAAATTAAAATGGCATCAAGGTTTAGCAATGTGTGCATTATGGGGGATTTTAATTTTCTGAATATAGATTGGCAGCATCAACTAGGAGACTCTGATTCTGAGGAGTTTATAGAGGTAGTACAAGATAGTTTTTTATTTCAATTCATAGATACGCCGACTAGAGGTAATAATATTCTCGTTATAGTTTTCAGTAACAATGAACATATGGTAAATAATGTAGAGATAGCGGACCACCTAGCAAATAGTGACCACAATTCTGTGTATTTTTAATATACAATGGAAAGGTAATATCAGAGAGAATACAACATTAATACCTGACTTTAGAAAAGCCAATTATGTGTGGTTAAGAAGTGCCCTATTAGCGGACCCTATGGTCAAAAAATTAAGTCGATCCAGGTGTCCAAATGAGTGTACCCCTTCTCAGGCACCTGTCATCTTAAGTCAGGAAGAGACGTCAACCTTGGTAGATACATACGATAATTTTATCAAGTCAGTATTCAATGCACAAAATAAATACATCCCCAAAAGAAAATTTAGATCAACACAGAACCAACCCAAATGGATGAATAATAGACTATTAGATCTTCTAGGACAAAAGAGAGGAATATATAGAAAAATTAGAAAAGGCGAAATTCACCTACTTGCTTACTATCAGAATCTATCAAGACAGGTAAAAAAGGATATTAGGAAAGAAAAAAGAAATTATGAAATTAAGTTTGCCAATGACTCAAAAAATAATCCTAAAGCTTTTTTACCAACTATATAAATCCAAGGTTAGAGATGTAATTGGTCCCCTTAAAACTTCGATAGGAGAAATGACAGAAAATTATTTAGAAATGTGCAGTACATTAAATAGTCAATTTCTTTCCGTTTTCACTAATGCAAATTTGGCACAGTTTCCAGAAGTCCGTAAGGTATATAGCGATAGTATAGAAAATAGGTTAAGTACGGTTACTATAAGTAGAAATGATGTGCTTAAGTAAATTGACAGACTGAAACCTCATAAATCGCCTGGTCCTGATGAGGTATATGCTAGAGTATTAAAAGAATGTAGGGATGAGTTAAGTTACCCATTAACATTTTTATTTAACAAGTCATTGGAGACAGGTATAGTTCCAGAAGCATGGAAGCTTGCAAACGTAGTTCCGATCTTCAAAAAAGGTGACAAATCAATAGCATCCAATTACCGTCCCATTAGTCTTACATCAATCATAGGAAAGCTACTAGAGTCAATTATTGCTAGTAAAATTAGAAACCACTTAGATACATTTAATTTAATAAATTCTTCTCAGCATGGATTCACTCAGGGACGTTCTTGCCTTACTAATTTGCTTAGTTTTTTCTCAGAGGTATATGAAGCAGTAGATAATGACAAGTCATATGATATAATATATTTAGATTTCAGTAAAGCTTTCGACAAAGTCCCCCATGAGAGATTGATGAGAAAGGTTGAGGCGCATGGAATAGGTGGGGCGTTGTTGGGATGGATTAGGTCATGGCTAATTGGTAGGAAGCAGAGAGTCAGCATAAATGGTACGAAGTCAGAATGGGGAGCAGTCAAAAGTGGTGTCCCCCAGGGATCTGTATTAGGTCCTCTGTTGTTTGTTATATACATAAATGACCTTGATTTAGGTATAACTAGTAGGATAAGTACATTTGCAGACGATACCAAAATGGGGAGAATAATTGATTCAGATAGAGATATAGAGTGCCTCCAAAGGGATCTAGATACCTTACACGAATGGTCAGTAAATTGGCAGATGAAGTTTAACATTGACAAATGCAAGGTATTAAAGATAGGGAAGATGCATACAAATGTTAAATATAACTAGCTAATGTGGAATTAGAAAACTCGAATTGTGAGAAAGATCTAGGTGTGTTTGTTAGCAATGATTTGAAGCCTAGACAACAGTGTATAAGCGTTCGAAACAAGGCAAACAGGATTTTCGGGTTCATCTCAAGGAGTGTGAGTAACAGAACTGCTGATGTTATCTTAAAACTTTACTTGTCATTAGTGAGACCCCATATGGATTATGCTGTTCAATTTTGGTGTCCTTATTACAGAATGGACATAGATTCATTGGAGAGAGTACAACGTAGAATGACAAAAATGATCCATAATATTAGAAATCTTCCGTATAAAGAAAGGTTGAAGAAATTAGGCTTACATTCGTTAGAGAGATGCAGAGTTAGAGGGGATATGATAGAGGTGTTCAAGTGGGTTAGTGGGATTAACAAATGGGACATGACAAATGTACTAAAGCTCAGTGATAGCGAAAAAACTCGTACCAATTGTTTCAAATTAGATAAATTTCGTTTCAGAAAAGATATAGGCAAATATTGGTTTGGTAACAGAGTTGTAGATGGGTGGAATGGACTACCAAGTGCTATAGTGGGATTAAAAACGATAGGGAGCTTTAAGATAAAATTGGATAAACATATGGACGAGAAGGGTTGGGTGTGAAGGGGGATCAGCAGGGTTGGGCCAATCAGCACTCTGCAGACCACCGTAATCCTGCGTTAATCTCTAACCGTTTTGGTAAGATGATCCTCAGGGTATTAGAGTGTTGAGCCTATAATTGGGCTTTGTAATTGGGGTTGTTTGGGACAGGGATCTGCCTTGCTTAGGCCAATCGGCTTTCTGCAGACTCCCATTTTCTTATGTTCTTATGTTCTTATGTTAAAAGTAAAATCTAATAACATTATTTCCTGTTGTTGCTTCCTTTCCTTTTGGATTTTTAGGACTTGGTATCCTTTATTGACTGATACTCTTTAATTATGAAAGATACTGAAACTAATTAAAGTCATGTAGTATTTATAAAGAATTATTATTTAACCGAAGCTTAGTAGGCTATGGTTATGAACCGAATAAGTTATATCTAAAGAAGGACTATTAATTCTATAAAAAAGTCTTGAAAGATAAATATTAAAGTAAGAATATTTCTGTCTATTACCCTTTTTGAAATGAATGGCTAGTTTTCTTAATGTCCTTTTATTTATATTTAATGTAATTATTCTTGGTTCTTGTCTTACGTTAATAGTATTATATTATTATTATCATCAGGATTAATATCAAAGTCACATAAAAAGTTAGATATATATTTAATAATTAGTTAAATGTATTTCTTAACCACGTAACATTGAGGTTTGATTATGAGTACATTAAGTTACAAGATCGCTTCATAGATTCGATTCAGGTCTCACTCAAATAATATGAAAAGCAAAAATAATATTTTGAAGCTAAAAAAAATGTCTTCAGCTTAGGAAATCACTAGAAGTAATATTAACACAGCCATGTTAGTCTAATGCGATATTACTAATATGAGACAATAGCATCACCGTACTAAGCACCGTTAAGCAATGTAAGCTTAATTAAAAGAAAATGAAAGAACTCGTAAGTATGAATATAAAACAATAGTATTACTTTCATCATAACCCAATTACTTAAAGTGTTGCTTTAGTCCACAAGTTAGTCAACTAAAATAGTTAAGTACATAATAATAGCGTTAACGTTAATTCCCAATCACATATCTCACTAACCAACATAACGTAAGTGTTTACACCGAACACACTTAACACACACTTATATAATCTGACTGACAGTCACAATCCCATTATAATACTTCACCCCGTCTTCCTTCAGCTGCAAGTTCACCTTCCCCAACTCCAAATGAGACTGATTTGAATGCCCACTACTCGGATCTTATATACTAAACAATGATGGTGTAGGAACGAATCAGGAGGCGAGTGATGGTGCGCGCCCCCATCATAGCTCCTCGAGTTGCATAGCAGGTGCGTGGACCAATGGGGGCTCCTGGCGTCGATCATACGTCATAGCGTCAGGTCATCGAAGTAGGTTGCAGGGTCCCCTATGACGCACGCAGGTGTGAAGGCTTGTTTGCTGGTATGCGGACGGGCTGGTTTCCCACTCGCTAGTTCGCTCGCTAGTCTGCTTCGCCGCTTGGGTAGTTTGACACTCCTTCAACTTTAATTCTAACTCTTAAATTAACATACAGGGCTCCGTATGTCAGACTTCCCCCCTAGAAAAGAGTTTAAGGAGTATAGTACATAATATTAAACATAATACATAAATAGATTCACCACCAGATTGGCAACAGCAAGATTATAATGAGGATATACTAAGGATATCACCCAAAGTAGGCAACGTCTCCAGGAACCACATCAGAACATAGCCGGAACGTAGCTGGAGCGTTATTCGAACTGCAAGACATCTCACAGCTGAAGGCTTGAAAGCGCACTACTAAAGCATGATATTTACCTCGCTACAAGGGAGAGCCAATTGCCAAAATCCTCTCATTAAGTTAAACTTACTGCTGTATGAGGGCAACCTGGTAAATGCAATCTTTGATCCGTGGCAGTGGGTAGGTATCGTTCTTTGTGACAACATTAACTTGCCTATAGTCCATACGTAACCTATGGCTCCCGTCTGGCTTTGGCACAAGTATGACCGGACTACTCCACTGGCTTAAGGCCCTTGTGATCAGCTCGTTAGATAACATTAAGTCAAGCTCGACCTGCAGTATACTCCTGCGTTGTGGTGAGACACGGTAGAGGGATAGTTTAATGGGAGTTGCATCCCCTACGTCGATGTCGTGCACGGCCAAAGAAGGGAGCCCTGGAGTATCACGGAACACACTGGGAGACTGAGATAAAACAGAGATTAGTTGGTTCGCTTGATCAGAGGGAAGATGACATAGTTTAGATGGTAATTCCCCCCAAGCTACTGAATTATACTGAAAGTTGGATAGGCTACATGACAAGTCAAAGTCTGCATGGATACCTTCAGGCTCTGGAACAGTCTGTTGCGGGTCAGTAAGAGAACTGAAGACTTCGTCCGCACCAGGCTGTCTACAGGTCCTGACATTCACTGCCACAGTTGGAGAATCTGGAAGAGAGGAATCAGGGGACCTATGGTAGGGTTTCAACATATTTATATGGAATACTTGCGTGGTCTTTCTCCTGTCTGGGGTAGTTACTAGATAATCGGTAATGCTCACCCTCCGAATGATCTTATATGGGCCCCTGAACTTGGCAGATAAAGGTTGGCCAAAAAGGGGGAGCAGGACCAAAACCTCATCACCGGGCTGAAACTCCCTCTCACGGGCTTTTCTGTCATATCATTTCTTCATGGAGCTTTTAGCCACTGTCAAGTTTTGAGCGGCAAACTCACATGAGGATCTCAGCCGGGTTTTGAAATCGGAAACATACTTGAGGAGGTTTTGGTTCCCCTCCTGGCCAACTAGGCTATCCTGCAATAGTTGCAAAGGACCTCTTACCTGGTGACCGAAAACTAGCTCATTAGGGGAAAAACCCAGGGATTAAGTTGGAACCTCACAAGTAGCAAATAAAAGAAAAGGTACCCCCTTATCCCACTCAACTCCGGTCTCTGTACAATACTTATGTAACATTCCCTTTAATGTCTGATGATATCGTTCGAGAACCCCTTGACTCTCTGGGTGGTAGGTGCTAGACTTAACATGCTCGATACCCAATTCCTTCAGGGACTGCTGAAAAATGTTAGAGGTAAAATTAGTTCCTTGATCACTTTGCACCTCATGGGGGAAACCCATTCTGGTGAAGAATTTGAGCAGTTCCTTGATGACAGTTGGAGCAGAGGTAGTCCTTAAGGGTATAGCCTCTGGGTAGCGAGTTGCCATGTCCATGATAGTTAATAAATAAATGTTACCTTGGGAAGTCTTAGGTAATGGGCCTACAATGTCCACTACCACCCGGGTAAAAGGATTCTCGAAAACGGGCAAGGGCACCAGAGGATGTACAGGCACCTTCTGATTGGGTTTTCCTGTCATTGGCAAGTGTGACACACTCTACAAAACTCCACTACATCTGCACGCATTCCTGGCCAGTAAAAGTGTGCTCTGATTCTGTCTAGAGTTTTTCTCACACCTAGGTGTCCTGCCAATGGTATACAATGTGCCATTTCCATGATATCTCTACGACAAGGTTTGGGGACTACTACTTGATGGACTTCCCAAGCCCCGTCATCGATTGGTCTGTGTGGCTGTCTCCATCTACGCCACAATACTCCTCCTTTGAGGTAGAAACATTCACCACCCTCCTTCTCACATTCCTCTTCACTCATGGACCTGGCAGCTAACTCCTTGCATTGACTATCATCTCTCTGTAGCTCTACCAGGCCACTAGGACAATTTGGAGGGGTTTCATGGTCATCGTTAGGGTCAAGATGAGCCATAAAGGTGTCAGATAAATCCACCTCAGTCACATCATCAGGCACAGTTGGAGCGGCATTCACACTCTCATCATCCCTTTCATCAACTCTTACATTCGGTACATTTCTGTCTGAGGGAACTGCTACTTGAGACATTGAGCGTGTGACAGCACACACAGGGAAAACTTTTGGCATCTCCTTTTCGAGCTCACCGGTTAGTGGCTCGTTAACAGGGGAAAGTGACAAAATGGGGTCTGGTCGGACCTTCTCACCTGCTACATCATTCCCCAAAAGGAGTGTTACCCCAGGCACAGGGATATCTTGAGACCTACACAAAGCTATGGTGGCCTCACCCTGTAGTAACTCACATTCAATTTCGCCTTTTACCAAGTGTGCATACAATTGGCCTCCAGCACCTCTCATTACAACTGGTTCGCCAGGTGGGCACTCAGTGTAAGGATTCACCATGAGGGTGCTAGTAGAACCTGTGTCTCTCAGAATTTTTACCTCATGCATACAACCATTTAATCTCACGTTGCCAGATGAAATAAAGGGACGGTAACTGTCCTGCACTGATGGTGAAATTTTGATTGGCTTAACCCTAGTGGGTTGCACCACACATGCTACTACACCCCTGTCTAGATGATTTACGTTAGCTGCTAGGTACTCCTTCTGTCGGGAGTCCTGCATTACAGGCACATATGGAGTTTGAGATACGGCGGCAACTGTCTGCCCCGATCTCTCTGTTCTCTCCTTGGCCCAGCACTGATAAGCTAGGTGGCCTCTCTTGCCACAAAAAGTACATACTTTAGGGGATACGGGAACGTTCCCTCTTTGAGCATTACTATTACTTGGGGCCCACCTCTGTTACCATTGCCCTGAGTCGCATTTTTAGTTGGGGGAACAATTCTATTTTGGATAGCTGGGGAAGACGTTATAGGCTTGTGACTGGGTCTGTCAGATTTGTGATTAGGATACTTAAAATTAGAACTAGAATTATCGTAGGGCTTCTTTCCACGAAATTTGTTGTTGAGCACGTATGTGTCAGCCATGTCAGCGGCGTCGGCAAGACAATCTACCTTTTTCCCCCTTAAATGATAGGCTACAGAAGAATCAATTTTCCATAGGAAATTTTCTAACAGGACCAACTCCTTCAGATCGTTGTAGCTTGTGACTTTCTTACTCTTGACCCAATGATTGAAAGTTTAGTCATGGTCCTGGCAAATACCTTATGGGTTTCTTCTACTTTCTTCTGATTTTTACGGAAATATTGCCTGTAAGCCTCAGGCTGCAATTGATAGGTTTTTAGGATAGCTTCTTTGAGATTGTCATAATCCTGCCTAACTTCTGCTACTTCTGACAAATACGTGGCTCGAGCCTGCCCTGTCAAAACGGTTTGTAACATAAAAGGCCATTGATCTCTTGTCCACTTCATACCTCCAGCAACTTCCTCAAACAAAACAAAGAAATCCGGCACATTATCCTCAGTGAAAGGTGGAATGACACTAGTAATAGTCAATCCCAGAGGGGGAGCAATTACGGGAGCATTTGTATTGACATTTAGTTGAGTCGTTTGATATTGATATTGATAATGTTCGGTCTTTATTCTGGCTTCTTCGATATTTGCTCTGGCTTGTTCGGCATTTATTCTGGCTAGTTCTATATTTAGTCCGGCTTGTTCGGTAGTTGCTCTGGCTTTTATGCTGGCTTCTTCGATATTTGCTTTTATTCTGGCTTCTTCGGTATTTGCTTTTATTCTGGCTTCTTCTATTTTTAGTTTGGCTTGTTCTAGTTCGAATATTTGATCACCGGTCAAACCAGGTGGCAATTGTTCATCAAGTTGGCTAGGTTTACTCGGGATCCCACCAACTGCTCCGTCACCCTCCCCGCCTTCTACAGGGAACAGGGGGTTTTTATGGTCTGAGCCACCTCTACTTTGGACATGTTTGAGACAGATAATTGGAGATGTGAGGCAAGCACTTTCAGTTCGGATTTTGACAGACTGTCAATATCAGGGGCTGTGGGTTCTAATTCTATGAAAACTCGAGCATCTTCGTCATTAATTAGATGAGCCATGATTAATATTTTGTTTTTAAGTAGTGAAACGTTAATGAAACTGAGTGAAACTGTATGAAATGAATCCTGGTGAGGTCGCCACTCTTTTGTTACGTATCTTGATCCTCAAGTGGTTAACTTGATGAATCTAGATAGCACAGAGATATATTTTAAGGTATCAGTCAGCTGAAGGCAAAACAAAAGTAAAATCTAATAACATTATTTCCTGTTGTTGCTTCCTTTCCTTTTGGATTTTTAGGACTTGGTATCCTTTATTGACTGATACTCTTTAATTATGAAAGATACTGAAACTAATTAAAGTCATGTAGTATTTATAAAGAATTATTATTTAACCGAAGCTTAGTAGGCTATGGTTATGAACCGAATAAGTTATATCAATTCTATAAAAAAGTCTTGAAAGATAAATATTAAAGTAAGAATATTTCTGTCTCTTACCCTTTTTGAAATGAATGGCTAGTTTTCTTAATGTCCTTTTATTTATATTTAATGTAATTATTCTTGGTTCTTGTCTTACGTTAATAGTATTATATTATTATTATTATCATGATTAATATCAAAGTCACATAAAAAGTTAGATATATATTTAATAATTAGTTAAATGTATTTCTTAACCACGTAACATTGAGGTTTGATTATGAGTACATTAAGTTACAGGATCGCTTCATAGATTCGATTCAGGTCTCACTCAAATAATATGAAAAGCAAAAATAATATTTTGACGCTAAAAGAATTTTCTTCAGCTTAGGAAATCACTAGAAGTAATATTAACACAGCCATGTTAGTCTAAGGCGATATTACTAATATGAGACAATAGCATCACCGTACTAAGCACCGTTAAGCAATGTAAGCTTAATTAAAAGAAAATGAAAGAACTCGTAAGTATGAATATAAAACAATAGTATTACTTTCATCATAACCCAATTACTTAAAGAGTTGCTTTAGTCCACAAGTTAGTCAACTAAAATAGTTAAGTACATAATAATAGCGTTAACGTTAATTCCCAATCACATATCTCACTAACCAACATAACGTAAGTGTTTTCACGGAACCCACTTAACACACACTTATATAATCTGACTGACAGTCACAATCCCATTATAATACTTCACCCCGTCTTCCTTCAGCTGCAAGTTCACCTTCCCCAACTCCAAATGAGACTGATTTGAATGCCCACTACTCGGGTCTTATAAACTAAACAATGATGGTGTAGGAACGAATCAGGAGGCGAGTGATGGTGCGCGCCCCTATCATAGCTCCTCGAGTTGCATAGCAGGTGCGTGAACCAATGGGGGCTCCTGGCGTCGATCATACGTCATAGCGTCGGGTCATCGAAGTAGTTTGCAGGGTCCCCTATAACGCACGCAGGTGTGAAGGCTTGTTTGCTGGTATGCGGACGAGCTGGTTTCCCACTCTCTAGTTCGCTCGCTAGTCTGCTTCGCTGCTTGGGTAGTTTGACACTCCTTCAACTCTTATTCTAACTCTTAAATTAACATACAGGGCTCCGTATGTCAGAATATACAGTATATAAATTACATATATATATATATATATATATACATATATATATATATATATATATGTATATATATATATATACTAGCAGGGTTACCCGGCATTGCCCGGGTTTAAATTATACCATAATCACCATCGCTACTACCACCACTACTACTACCATAATCACAATCATCAATCACTACTACCACAATCATCACAATACTACTACTACCATAATCACCGGCCTCGACCTCCCTGTGCCTCATTAAACGGCGACCTCGATTTCGGCCGCTAAATGACCTCCAATTTTGGATCTGACCTCATCCGTAACCCCATTTTTGGGGGCTGCGAACAAATTTTGTTCCATACACCCTTTCGATCGGAGGCCTCCTTCTGCCCCAAACAGCCATTTTTTTCAATTTGTTTTCAATTTCGGCCTCGAAATGACCTCCAATCGTGGCCTCGCCCCTGCTATGACCTGACCCAGGTCAATTGACACACACATGCAAAGTTTCAGCTCCCCAGGTCCAAAACTGCGGCCGCCTATTAAGAACACACAGACACACGAACTGATTTAATAATATATATATATATATATATATATATACACTTTATATATATATATATATATTCTGACATACGGAGCCCTGTATGTTAATTTAAGTGTTAGAATTAGAGTTGAAGGAGCCAAACTACCAAAACGGTGAAGCAGACTAGCGAGCGACCAAGCGAGAGGGTAAATCAGGTCGCCCGCACACCTGCACACCTGCGTGCGTCATAAGGGACCCTGCAAACTACCTCGATGACCGATGCTATGACGTATGATCGACGCCAGGAGCTGTGAGTGGACCAGGCACCTGCTATGCAACTCGAGGAGCTATGATTGGAGCGCGCACCATCACTCGCCTCCTGATTCGTTCCTACACCATCATTGTTTGGTATATAAGACCCGAGTTGTGGGCATTCAAATCAGTTCATTTGGAGTTGGGGAAGGTGAACTTGCAGCTGGAGGAAGACGGGGTGAAGTATTATAATGGGATTGTGACTGTCAGTCAGATTATATAAATGTGTGTTAAGTGTATTCGGTGTAAACACTTACGTTATGTTGGTTAGTGAGATATGTGATTGGGAATTAACGTGAACGCTACTATTATGTGTTTAACTATTTGATTGCGAATTAACGTTAACGCTACTATTTATGTACTTAACTATTTTATTGGGAATTAACGTTAACGCTATTATTATGTACTTAACTATTTTAGTTGACTAACTTGTGGACTAAAGCAACTCTTTAAGTAATTGGGTTATGATGAAAGTAATACTATTGTTTTATATTAATACGAGTTCTTTCATTTTCTTTGAATTAAGCTTACATTGCTTAACGGTGCTTAGTACGGTGATGCTATTGTCTCGTATTAGTAATATCGCCTTAGACTAACATGGCTGTGATAATATTACTTCTAGTGATTTCCTAAGCTGAAGAAAATTCTTTTGCTTCAAAATATTATTTTGCTTTTCATATTATTTGAGTGAGACCTGAATCGAATCTATGAAGCGATCCTGTAACTTTATTTACTCATAATCAAACCTCAATGTTACGTGGTTAAGAAATACATTTAACTAATTATTAAATATATATCTAACTTTTTATGTGACTTTGATACTCCTGATAATAATAATATAATACTATTAACGTTAGACAAGAACCAAGAATAAGTACATTAAATATAAATAAAAGGACATATAAGAAAACTATCTATTCATTTCAAAAAGGGTTAGAGACAGAAATATTCTTACTTTAATATTTATCTTTCAAGACTTTTTATAGAATTAATAGTCCTTCTTTAGATATAACTTCTTCGGTTCATAACCATAGCCTACTAAGCTTCGGTTAAATAATAATTCTATATAAATACTACATGACTTTAATTAGTTTCAGTATTTTTCATAATTAAAGAGTATCAGTCAATAAAGGATACTAAGTCCTAAGATCCAAAAGGAAAGGAAGCAACAACAGGAAATTATTTTATTAGATTTTACTTTTGTTTTGCCTTCAGCTGACTGATACCTTAATATATATCTCTGTGCTATCTAGATTCATCAAGTTAACCACTTGAGGATCGAGATACGTAACAATATATATATATATATATATATATATATATATATATATACTGTATATATATATTGTTAGGGATTTCTATTTCATTCAAGTGTCACTGGTTGTAATTAAGGTATTGTGCTTGTTATGGTGGGTACGATCTTTAATTATTTATGATTCAACATCGTATGCAATGTTATGAGCCCGGTATAATTAATTCGACCTGTAGACAGCTTAGTTTCATATATAGGAAGATATTTTTGTTCAAGACTGTACGATTCAGAGTGTACTCAATTCCCCCCCCCCCCCTTTTCCTCCAACTCCCTTTTCTCTTCTTCGTTGCCTGACGTACGAATGATATTGATTATAAATAGGTAATAATATATTTGGCTTTTCTAATTATAAGTATTGTTTACAAGATATATCATAGAGTTCTTGGTAAAAGTAATACTTTAATTCAGCAAGTATAAATTGAGTTGAGATTAATGCGGTTCGGTTCGAGAGGTTGGTATCAGAGCCAGGTGAGCGAAGGGTATATAAGCCTACTGTCTGCGTGAGGCAGGTAGTGTATTCTCCACCACCATCTTAAGCTGACCTGCCCTGAGTTTGTTTGTAAAAGAATCACCATGAGTTAAATAAGTATCGCCTAGGATTTTTTCTATGTTTATTGATTGCTTTCACTTACTCTCTTGGAGGGAATTTATATAACTATGTATTATTTTTCTTATGAGTGTCTTTATTATTTCACTTCAATGTTTCTCACTTTGATATTTTCGCTAGAAGTAACTTTTGTGTATAAATAATCATGTAAATAAATTATAATTTTATTTTACATAATCTTTACATTATACCTTTATGCTAATATATTATTTTGATTGTTGGGATACATCTAAGTCAAAGTAACTAAAGATAACTAATTCTGAATGAGTGATGAGAAAGGAATAACTTTGGGGGTTTTAGGCTAAAACAGCCATTTGATATCAACTGATATTTTATGAACTTGCCACATCTTTTCACCTACCAAGGTTTTAGTGATTACAAAGAGAGTTACTAGTTTTGTGGAAGTTTAACATGCCACTTCTTCTTGACTGAAACTGATAGTCATATTTTCCGCATTTTGTGAGGCTAAATAATAAGTCCTCGTTTTGTGGATTTTAGTGGAATGTTTCTTTATGTTATGGGTTCGAACCCCGCTCGTAACGTAACATGGTGCCGTGACCAGGATTCCTTTCTTTCCCTCGTTTGGTGGTAATTGAGAACATTAGTGAAACATTAGGTCCCTCGCTAGGACATCGCATACTCATCTCATCCAACTCGTTTTGTTCTGTTTATGAGTTGAGAGAGCTGTGTCAGCCTCTACGTTCTTTAATGCCAATTATTCGCGTTTCTCACTCATCCTAATCTGTCATACATTCTCTCGTTCATCCATTGTTCATAGCATTCAATCATGGAATTTAAAATTAGTGAATTTGTCGCTGACCCCTCCTTGAGCACCTTGTCTGTGTCGAAGCTCAGAAAAGTATACTGGATTGCCTTAGCCAAAGAGTATGATGTACCTTACAAAACTAGTAATACCAAAGGTGAGATTAGATAGAGTGTGATTGAGAAATTGGTAAATACTGAAGTTTTGTCTGAGGCAGCCTATCAGTTGTGTGCAGAGGAAGGAAGTAGTGATGCATGGATGAAAGTGAAACTATTAGAGCTGGAGAATGCAAAATCTGACAGAGAACAGAGACAGCGTGAAATTGAACATGAGCGTGAACAAAGACGGCATGAGCTTGAACAAAAACAGTATGAGTTTGAACAAAAATAGCTTGAGCTTGAGGAGAAGCAACATGAGAGAGAGAATGATGAGCACATGTTAAAGTTAAAAGCTGAAGAAAACCGGAATCAAAGGGATTCGGTTGCAAATAGACCATTTTCTGATAAGGGTCATAGATTGAAATTTGTCCCTAGTTTTGATGAGACTGACCCGGAGAATTTCTTCATCCTTTTTGAGAAGGCAGCTAACCAACTCAAGTGGCCAAATGATCAGTGGGCATTTCTAGCCCAGACTGCTTTCATAGGTAAAGCCAAGAAGGTTTATAACAATCTCCCCATTGATTCCTTGACCTATGAAACTCTTAAAACCTCAGCCTTAGCAGTGTATGATCAGGTTCCTGAAACTCATCGTCAGTATTTCGGGGATATGAAGAAAGGTGTAAAACAAACCTATCTAGAATTTGTAAAGGAAAAAGAGCGAAAGTTTCTGAGTTGGTTGAGAGCCAGTAAAGTGACAACCTTTGAGCAGTTGTGCCAGCTAGTTACGCTTGAAGAATTTCTCCGCAAAGTCCCCTTCCCCTTAAAACTTACTTACCGTACTTCCTGTAAGCTTCCTGTAAGCATTCCTGTGACCTATTCGTGATTATAATGTATTTATTTCGTAGGCAGTATTTATTGATAAATATATTTGTCTTTCAAGCAAAAAATAGTGTAAAATCATCAATGATACCTAAACAAAACTGCATCAATACTCAAGGGGTTAACCAAGATTCACTCCCCTGTCACCAACAGTCACAAGTAACATAATAATAGATATATAATTCGAATTATTCACTAAACACTTTCACTGGTGTGACGTTAACCACTCCGTTAGAACCGCATGGCTTGTCCTACAGTGACTCGCTAGGATCACCAGGGCAGTGGATGGGGCTACAGTTTATGTATTAGAGTGTGCTTTATTTCATATGAAAGCTCGTGTCATGGGCAGTCCAGAAAGGCTCTTTGTTTTCACCCATGTCAAGGCTTTATATATTTAATTGTAAAGTATATGTTTTATCATTAACTAGTAATGATGGGATCTGGGAGAGAGAGAGAGAGTAGAACAGAGTGAGAGGGAGCGCACAGTGTTTTTGTCCCGCACGATGACGTCACGGCTGGCTGCCTCGTGAGGGTTGGTTGGGAGAGGTCCTTACCATGCTGTTAGCTCCCTTGCTAGTGGCTAGAGGACTTGTAACCGCTTTTTTCCCACGCGCCTCGAGCTAGTGCGAGTATATATACAGTTCCTCGCCACTCTCTCCCTCAGATCTGGTTTCTAGAACGCATCCATCTTTTTTCCCTTGCTATCTGCCCCCCCCCCCCCCCCCGCTCCGCACCTGAGAATCTTTTCCTCTGCCTACCTCTCTCTTTTTTCATATCTTTCACCACCTTTTTATTAATATTATATCCCCTCTGGTTAACTCTGCAAAATCAGCTTCATGCTGGCCAGTTGTATTGTGCGTTAAGGTCTGATATAACCCATGTATGTTATTTGTTAAGATAAGTGGATCACGAAGCATTGGTTGGCTTTCATATTGCCGCTTCCTATAATTATTAGTGTTCTGCTGGATTAGATAATGCTAGACTAGGAGTCTGATATTATAAGGTATTGTTTCCTATGAGTGCTGGCTTTAGAAAAAGCGGCACGACATACCTGAAAACTGGAGTTGATTGAGTAAATTCTAGTCTGTGTGCCATTGAGAGTAGAGCATGCACGAATGAGGGCTTTTTGCCTATACCATTCTGCACTGTTCTAGTCTCGATTGTTTGTCTTTGAGGTACGCCAGGAGAATGCTTAATACTTCGGTATTAAGGTTTCTCAAGAGAGCTACCCTTCCCTATAACGTAATATTTGACGCACAGACTTGAGATTTGCACTAGGCTATGCGGCATGCCATGCGCACCAGTATCTCGTATCATTGACTCTAGCTAGACTTTATCAGTCACAGTAGACATTAAGTATATTATACCAATTACTCTTTTTATGTATACCCGTTTATGATTACACAAGCATTTCGCAGCCTAGTTTGATGTATTGAGACACAAACGACTTAGGCTCTTTTTGTTGATAGGAATACTGCATTGTCGTGGCGATTATTATTATTGTTGTAGTGTTTAGGATATTCTTGGCTCCGACGGCATTATATATTCTGCCTTTTTGTGTGCATAGCCTGCACGAGCATTGTTCCGCTGCCTCACTTTTTGGGTTCCATTTCCGATACGAGCATCTTTATAGCATCTAACATTTAAAGAAGATTCCTTGTTAGTGTTGAAGGACTTTAGTGCACTTTCTTTCATGCAGGAGTGCCTGACATTTATTGATTAAAGTAACGTAAGCTGTAACTTCTCTTACCACCTTACTGTGCATACCATAGCCAAGCACCTTCGGTTATAGGTAGTAATAGGCTGTTTTCACATAACATTAAGCCTAGAGTAGACGCACATTTATTGAGAGTTTGATAGCCTATTATTGCATATAGAACTCTGTAGAGTATTTGTTTTCTTTGTTCACTGGGAATATACATCAGAGGTTGGAGCTAGCGCTTTCCGTTGTAACATTTATGCCATTACTAGTCCAATGAATAAGAGCCCTGATATATTTGAACCCCAGTCGTAACAAATGGCGACCTTACCTAGGATTTGGTGAACCTACATTTATTAAGCAGGGAACATTTGTTGTTTTGGGGAATATTTTGCGGGGATCAGCAAGAATAATTTTGTTTTGCAACATAGTATAGCCCTTGAGTATTTCCGAGAATTTTTGTGTGTATATCGAGGTATAAGAGTTTGGGGTGCTTCTTTTCTGAATATTGTGGTGAGAAATTTTTGTGAGCATCATGTCTTATACCGGATCAGAGGAGAATGGAGACACAGTACATAATGTCGAGACTGAGGAACAGCAGTATGGTGAAAGGGTTAATCGGGTAAACTGGTAGGAGGATGCTAGGATATTTTTGCAATGGCCTGTTACTGCCGAGCGGTTGGAGGGTATGGATCGGTATGGTCTTCAATGCCTGGCCACAGCTATCGGTCATGCGTCATGCGGTTACTAGCAGCATGACCAAGGATAACTTGATAACGTGTGTACTGGGCAGGGTGACTGGTGAGCGAGATGGGTTGAGTGCTCAGAGCCCTTCGGCCATGCTTCCCCTACACTCGACTCCCAGCCATCCCAGTGGTTTGCCGACCCCGGGTACGCTTCCACAGGTGGGTGGTGACTGGCAGGGTGGGTTGCCCCTGGGGGGACCACCGGTAATTTCAAACATTGTAGCACCTTCACCTCCTCAAGGGTTATCTCCAGAATTATTGCTTCAGCTCGAATTAGCTAAGATTGAAGAGAGAAAGGCTATCAGGGCAGGTGAGCAGCAAATAGAATTAGCCAAGATAGAAGAGAGAGCCAAGCTAGCAAAAATCCAAGCTTATTTAGAGTCGACTAGGTACTGTGCCGACATGGACGTAGAGAAGTCGCGAGTAGAGGCAACGGGACAGCGACTTGGGGCT
The DNA here is from genome assembly GCA_032716605.1 of Paralithodes platypus. NCBI lineage: Eukaryota > Metazoa > Arthropoda > Malacostraca > Decapoda > Lithodidae > Paralithodes > Paralithodes platypus. The sequence goes on from CM064573.1 coordinate 8,581,605, forward strand.
GGTAACCGTGTTCATGAGCAGTCTCTCTCGCACTTATTGAAACTGGTTCCGGTGTTTGATGAGAGTGGTGTAACAGAATTTTGTACACGCTTTGAGAAGAAGTGCCAGGAACACCAGTGGCCAGAGAATAAATGGGCAGCACTTGTATCCTCTAGATTAATAGGCAAGGGTCTTAAAGCCTACGATGCGTTACATTTGGAGTCATGTATTGTGTATGAGGATCTCAAGGAGCCTGTCCTGAGGGCTTACGAACTGCAACCAGAAACGTACCGTTTGAAGTTCCGGGGTGTAACTAAGGGAAGAGATAGCACCTTTTTGGAACACGCCCGGGACTTGTCCGATGCTATGGGGAACTGGCTCCGATATGAGAAGGTCACAACATTTGATGAAATTAAGCAGTTAATGATGTTGGAGCAGTTCTTTAAGAGCACGGGCGGTGATCTAACTTTGAACTTAAAGGAGAAAAACCCAAGAACTCTAGTCGAAGCAGCAGAAATGGCTGATCGACGGCTGTCGTTGATTCGGGGTTGCAGGTCCTCACAGAAGTACGATGTAAGTGCTAAGGACCGTTATCCTCCCCCTCCCCGTAACAATGACACATTTAAACAGAAGAGCCATGAAACTAAAACTGAATCCAAACCTTACACCACACCGTATGTGAAAAGTCAGGGGCCTTTTACATCACAGTATAAGCCGAAACCGAAATTGATGTGTTTTAGTTGCCACCAGGAGGGTCATAAGGCAAATGAGTGCCCTAGTCGACCTCCTCCGGCAGCCGTGTCTTTTGCTCAAGGCATTGGAGTGTTCAAGAGGACATCAGAGTTTGTTAGAGGCATTTCTTCCGAGGTAAATACACTGCCAGTGCAGAAGGATCCGGAAGGCTTATTCCCTGTCCGTGATGCCTTTAGTGACCACAGGGGACTTGGTTGTGTGGAGTGGGGGGGTAGAAGATATGAGGTGAGAATTTTGCGTGACACTGGGCATTGCAAACACTGTTGAGAAATTTCACTGGTAAACCTGTCAATACGGCGCGGGTGGTTGTGGTTCAGGGAGTTAATGCGACAAGGTCATACCCGCTTGTAAGAATGAAGGTGGAAGTTGATGGTGTGACTCGAGACCTGGATGTAGAAATTGTGGAGAAGTTACCTGTTGGGGGCGTCGACCTCCTTCTCGGCAACGACTTTGCGGGACCTACTTCTGAGGCTCCACCCTTGGTCGTTGCCGAGAAGCCGGCCGACGTGAGTAGGGAGGAGCAGGAGTGGGTTGAGAAGTGTCCGGTGCAGCCTATGGCGTGTGTTGTCACCGGAGATCCTGCATCCAGGGAGTCACATTCTGGTCAACAATCTTTAGATCAGCGGAGGAAGGGTACTGAGAAGGGGTTGAAAGTTGATGCGGTTGAGAGTTTAGTGTCAACGGACCTTCTCGGGGACTCAGTATTAGGACCAAATATCGAGTCTGAAGACGACCCAGTAACTGTTGTGGAAAAGGCAGAGGATGGGCTTAAAAAGACGAAAGAGTTGAAGGAGGACAGTGATGCACAGTCGGGAGATGTAGCAACAAGGTACCCTGACGCGTACCCTATGAGAAATGGTTCGGCGAAGACGGTGGTCCAAAGCTTGCTAGTGTATTTCTCCCGGTATGGTTGCCCGGAGGGGAGTCAGTCAGTCCAGGGACCCAACTTCACTTCTAGCCTCTTTGTCCAAGCAATGCTGCAGCATGGGATTGTTGGGGTTGTGTCATCTGCGTATCATCCGGAGAGCCAGGGTGTGTTAGAGCGATGGCACTCAGCCTTGAAATCTGTGCTTCGTTGTTGTTGCTTTGAGAGTGGGAAGGATTGGGATCTTGGCCTGCCATGTGTTTTGTTTGCTGTGTGGGAGGTACCTGGGGAGAGTTTAGGATTCAGCCCTAATGAGCTCGTCTTTGGACACCGTGTCAGAGGGCCTCTCCATATGGTTGAAGAAGTATGGGAGGGCGCAGAAAAACCTTGTTCTATGCTCAAGTGTGTCCTCAACAGTCGAGAACGGATGTTGCGCAGTCTGGAGTTGGCTGGCCGTAATTTGACTAGCTCTCAGGCCCTCAGGAAGGACAGGTACGACCTCAAGGTTGAACTCAGGGAGTTTCACGTGGGTCAGGAGGTGTTGATTCTACTGCCCCTTGTAGGTCACCCCTTATCCGCGAAGTACGCTGGTCCTTATAGGGTGGTGGAGGAGCTATCGGACCTGGTTTACTTGGTAGCCACTCCAGACAGACGGAAGCGCAATCAGTTATGTCATGTTAATCCCATGAAGGAGTATGGGAGGCACCCCCCTGAGCCTCTCACTGTGCCTGTGATGACGTTTAGCAGTCAAGGTGGAGAAGGAGAACGGGACAGTCAAGCTTAGGTGGAGGATAACTGGAAGGATAAGAAGTTCAAATGGGCGCCTGAGTGTGAGAAGGTGTTTAGGGAAGTAAAACACCTGTTGTGCACTCACCCGATCCTTAGGGCCCCTGACTTTAGCCTACCTTTCCAACTAGCAATGGAGGCTAGTGGTGTGGGGGTTGGTGCCGTCCTTGTGGAAAAGGACGATGATGGGCTGGAGCATCCTCTTAGTTTCTGCTCGGAGAAGTACAATTCGGCCCAGGGGAGCTGCTCTGTTGTCGAGGAGGAGCTGCTGGCGGTTGTACTTGCTCTGAGGCATTTCGAGGTCTGTGTTCCAGCCTATGGTCCGGTCGTTGTAGTTTACCCAGATCATCACCCTCTCAAGTTCTTGGACCAGTTTCACAATCGGAATATGAGGCTGACCAGGTGGTCACTAAGGTTATTGGTATATAACCTGGACATACGCCATATTGCCGGTTGTGACAACGTGGTTGCAGATGGTCGTTCAAGGGTATATGATCCTGGGTAGATTGACACACGGGTAGCCTCCTGCTTTAGTTTGGATAGTATTTTTTCGTTTGGTGCTTGTTGGCTCGCGGTTGTAGCCCAGCGTATTGGGTCGTAAAGCAGGAGTTGAGCGTTTGGTATAGAAGAAAAAACTAGGTTTGCCCCTATAGTGCAGCCGAAATAAACAAATTATAAACATAAAAATCAAATAAAAACTCTTTCTTTGATAGTTGAATTTTGTTAGTATGTTATAGCAGTAATTCTGAGTTGCACCCCTCTCAGAATGCTGGGCTAGAGAAGCTCGCTCTTGAGGAGCATAACTACATATAATTTAACCGATGGTGTTGGGGAGGGTTATAATTTTGAAAAATGTTTTGTTGAAGAACTGTGCCAGATATTGTACTGCCGCTGGGTGATGGGAAGTGGAGATATAGCATGGGTTCAAACCATCAGATTTTTGTGAGCCTTGGGGCCTCTGAGAAAAATCTTGGGGGGGGGGGGGGGGTGACGTTAACCACTCCGTTAGAACCGCATGGCTTGTCCTACAGTGACTCGCTAGGATCGCCAGGGCAGTGGATGGGGCTACAGTTTATGTATTAGAGTGTGCTTTATTTCATATGAAAGCTTGTGTCATGGGCAGTCCAGAAAGGCTCTTTGTTTTCACCCATGTCAAGGCTTTATATATTTAATTGTAAAGTATATGTTTTATCATTAACTAGTAATGATGGGATCTGGGAGAGAGAGAGAGTAGAACAGAGTGAGAGGGAGCGCGCAGTGTTTTTGTCCCGCTCGATGACGTCACGGCTGGCTGCCTTGTGGGTGTTGGTTGGGAGAGGTCCTTACCATGCTGTTAGCTCCCTTGCTAGTGGCTAGAGGACTTGTAACCGCTTTTTTCCCACGCGCCTCGAGCTAGTGCGAGTATATATACAGTTCCTCGCCACTCTCTCCCTCAGATCTGGTTTCTAGAACGCATCCATCTTTTTTCCCTTGCTATCTGCCCCCCCCCCCGCTCCGCACCTGAGAATCTTTTCCTCTGCCTAGCTCTCTCTTTTTCATATCTTTCACCACCTTTTTATTAATATTATATCCCCTCTGGTTAACTCTGCAAAATCAGCTTAATGCTCGTTAAGGTCTGATATAACCCATGTATGTTAGTTGTTAAGATAAGTGGATCACGAAGCATTGGTTGGCTTTCATATTGCCGCTTCCTATAATTATTAGTGTTCTGCTGGATTAGATAATGCTAGACTAGGAGTCTGATATTATAAGGTATTGTTTCCTATGAGTGCTGGCTTTAGGAAAAGCTGCACGACATACCTGAGAACTGGAGTTGATTGAGTAAATTCTAGTCTGTGTGCCATTGAGAGTAGAGCATGCACGAATGAGGGCTTTTTGCCTATACCATTCTGCACTGTTCTAGTCTCGATTGTTTGTCTTTGAGGTACGCCAGGAGAATGCTTAATACTTCGGTATTAAGGTTTCTCAAGAGAGCTACCCTTCCCTATAACGTAATATTTGACGCACAGACTTGAGATTTGCACTAGGCTATGCGGCATGCCATGCGCACCAGTATCTCGTATCATTGACTCTAGCTAGACTTTATCAGTCACAGTAGACATTAAGTATATTAAACCAATTACTCTTTTTATGTATACCCGTTTATGATTACACAAGCATTTCGCAGCCTAGTTTGATGTATTGAGACACAAACGACTTAGGCTCTTTTTGTTGATAGGAATACTGCATTGTCGTGGCGATTATTATTATTGTTGTTGTTGTTGTTGTTGTTCTCTAAGCTGCCTGGCCGAACATCCCCGAGTCCCTGAGAAAGGCCATGGCCACGATCAGGCTTTCCCACAGAGCTCTCATTGAGTGTAGATTGTGTTGTTGGCGTAAGTGGTTGTGTGAAATGCAGTCTTCTATGATGTGTTTAAAGGTATGGGGTGCTGTGTTACACCCCGGGCAGGCGTCGACAACAGAGTCATCCAGTCTCTTCTGATAGCTCAGGAGAGCTGGATGGTGTCCGCATCTCAGCCTGGCCAGGTGGACTCTGTCCTCGCGAGGAAGGGAGGATTCGGAAGGATGGATTTCGGGAGGTCGTGCATGCAGCTGCGTGTTTGATGAGTGGATGGATCGGTGAGAGATATGAGTATGTGCTTCTGGAAGTTGGTTCGGGGTGGGCAGGGAGGGAGAGAGGACAATAATTGTGCGTGATACCGTGTGCTGGGTGTTGTTTTGATATTTCTTGGTGTCTGTGGGTGTGTTGCCATGTAGTTTAGTGGGTGGTCTTGGTTCGTGGAGGCTGCTGCCAGGAATTGAGTGCCTCTCATGTCCAGATGGTCTTTGACTTTGAGGATTTTGGTTTCTTGATGTTGGTGATCTGTGGGTGCAGTAGCTGTGCAGCCTGTAATGATCTTCAGGGCTTTGTTTTGAATAGTCTGTAAGGTCTTATGATGTGTTTCAGCTAGGTTAGAAGCCCAGGCTGGGCTTCCATATTCCATCACTGATCTTATGTATTGTTTATATACTGTGGTGGTAGTTTTTTGTTGTGTCCAAATTTTGTGTGAGCAAGTGACCTGAGGGCGTTAAGTCTGGGTGTCAGTTTCTTTTAATGTTTGTGGTGTGCTGTTTGAATGTCATATGAGTATCATATGTTACTCCTAGGATTTTGGGTGTATGTGTATATGTGTTGTTTATGGTGAGTTGAGGGATGTATTCGTGTTCTCCTGTCCAACTTGTGAGCAGGGTTGCGGTGGATTTGGCTGGGGCTAGATTAAGTCTGTTTGTAGTGCACCAGCCATGTAGTGTGTTGAGATAGGGTTGAAGGAGATCTGTTGCTCTTTTTGGGTCATGGTGTGTGCATGTGAGTGTTATGTCATCTGCATAGGAGGCTAAGTTTATTTGGGGCGTATTGGGTGTAGTTATATCGTGCATGTACAGATTGAAGAGTGCGGGCGATAGGACGGATCCTTGTGGGACTCCGTTTGGAAAGTTTCTGATTTTAGATGACTGACCGGCAAAAGATACGTGTGCACATCTACCTGCTAGGAAGTTGGCCAGCCACTTTTTGTGTTGTTGTGCATGTTTGTGTTGTAGATTTTGTTTGTTAGGTTGTGGCGGGGGATGGCATCGAAGGCTTTACTAATGTCGAGTGTGGCTAATAGTGATCTGTGTGGTGGTCTAGCTGAATTGATGCCGTCGAAAGCTCTTTGTGTAAGGTCTGTGAGAAGAGTGTTTGTGGAGTGCAGTGGCCTAAAGCCATGTTGTGTTGGAGCTAGGGGTAGGTCGGGTGTAATTAGTTGTAATACTAGGCGTTCCATGACTTTGGAGGGGGAACAAAGGAGTGTGATGGGGCGGTGCGAGGAGGGTAGCGTGGGGTCTTTGTTGGGTTTGGGGAATGTGATGATGAACCATGCTTCCAAATGTCTGGTATTGTGTTGTGTGAATAGCTGTAGTTTGATATGTTAGTGAGTTCTTGTATGCCTTGTGGTCCCAGGTGTCTGAGCTGTGTGTTGTCTAGGCCACAGGCGGGTGAGTGCTTGAGATTGTTGATGATATGCTTTGTCTGGTGATTGGTGAAGTAGTCAGGGTCTGTGGGGAATTGTCTCTTACGTCGGATGACACGTCGGTCGTCTTTGTGAGGTTTTAGGTGGCTGACATGTGAGAAGTGATTGATGAGAGTGTTTGCTTGTTGTTTACATGAAGGAGTAGAGTCTGTTGTTGTGATTGCAGCATGTGATTGTGTTGTGTTGCTGTTGGAAAGTGTGATGCTGTTTAGTGTTTTGTAGAGTTTTTTGGGGTTTGCAGTGTTTGTAGGAAGTTATTCCAATTTAGTTTTTGTTGTTCTTGTATTTTGTTGTTAGATTGGGTGTTGAGTGCTTGAATTTGTTGTGTGATGTCTTGTGTGTGGGGTGCTGGGGAGTGTTTCAGTATGTCGCGTTGTCTGATGAGGTTTTGAATTTCTGGTGTGAAGTTGGGGTTGTCTTTTTCTGTTACCTCTTGGAATGTGTTTCTTGTCAGCGTTTTGGATAGTTTTATTGAGTATGTGTACAGCATTGTTGATGTTAGTGATGGGTGTACTGTTTAGAGTTGTGAAGTGTTGTTCTGTCTCATTTGTGAATGCTTCCCAGTTAGCTCTTTTATAATTGGTGTATGTGTGTTTGTGGCTAGCTGGGGTGAGTCTGGTTTTGGTGGTGATAATGATCGGGAGGTGGTCAGAGCCTAAGGTTCTGACCACCCTCCAGGATGTTGTGGGGGCGAGTTCTGGGGAGCAAAAGGTGATGTCTGGAGATGATGGGTTATAGAGTTATCATGGGTTATCACCGAAACGTCAATAAAATACCCTCATTGTTCCCTGATTAACACCTTACGAGCGGCCTATGCGGTTTATTTATGTGTACCGCCCAGCGGGGTGTTTTTAGCCAAAATAGGGCTGTTTACGTGATCATTTTCATGCCTAAATAAGACTCAGAACGTAAAACAAGTACCTATCCCTGAAAGGGCATAAACAGAGCTTTCGAATGACACCATAACGATCCTTGTATGATGGATAGTTTTCTTGCAATAACCATGCAACGCGAGTGCAAAAAGCAGGTAATTCGGTACTTTCGGTACATAATTGAGTATGTAGCGAGTGAGGAGGGAGCTGAGATTTGTGTCAGTAGGTTCGCCGCGGTGGTCTGGAGCAGTCATACGCTCGCTAGTCTCCTGCCACCACTTGTCTCTCTCTCTCAGCCACATTACGTGCTGAAATTGCCACTCGAGTTATGTCGAGCGCCGCCACATAGTCCAGCTTTATTTAACTCGACTTATGTTGCTCGCCGCTATTAAGGGTTAAATAGCACTGTATGAATATTCCCATATTCAAAATATGCTATAGGGGTGCAATGCCTGGTGAGTTATCTGCTCAACAGGTGGCGTTGTGTGTGTGTAAGTGTGAGAGTCCGAGTCTAGGGGCTGAGACAGTGAAGCACGGGAACGAGATGGCTTCAGAGATGGGGTCGTTTCGGGCCATGAGTGAGCACCGTGCCTCATGTGAAGGCAAGATGGCAGGTGCTCGTTGTACTCTACGTGCTTCACATGTCTCACTCCCTAGACTGGAACAAGACCTCACAGGCTTCACTGTTCATTGTAAAGCGGTGAATGTTAAGGCTCTCAGCCTATGCCCGAGAGGAAGTAAGTTGGTATATAGAAAAAAAAAAAAAAAAAAAAAAAGAGGGCTTGGTGAGGAATATGGGTATGTTGATGGATGTAGTTAAGGATGATGAGGTTATCGGTTTGGTTTTGTAGTACCAGCCCTCTGTCTGTGTCGGGGTTGTCGACAAACCAGGCCGACGTCTTGGCGTTGAAGTCACCACCCAGGATGATGTGTGGGGTGTGTGGGGTGTTTGTGATGTGTTGTAAGTGTGGTCTGTATTCATTTGGTGTAGGGGATGTTTGGGGAGGGATGTATGTGTTTATGATGGTTATGTTGGAGTTGTTGCCAGTGCGTATAATAATTGACTGTATTTCTGTTGTGTTATCATTTGGGGGGAGGAGGGATTTGGTTTGTACACTGGTTACTATGTATGATATTTCTTTTTGTACCAGGGTGATGAGTCCACCGCCCCCGCCGACAGCCCGGTCTTGTCTGATGGTGGTGAAATTATGAAATGTGGGTGTTTTTTGTGTTGTTATTGTTGTAGTGTTTAGGATATTCTTGGCTCCGACGGCATTATATATTCTGCCTTTTTGTGTGCATAGCCTGCACGAGCATTGTTCCGCTGCCTGCCTTTTTGGGTTCCATTTCCGATACGAGCATCTTTATAGCATCTAACATTTAAAGAAGATTCCTTGTTAGTGTTGAAGGACTTTAGTGCACTTTCTTTCATGCAGGAGTGCCTGACATTTATTGATTAAAGTAACGTAAGCTGTAACTTCTCTTACCACCTTACTTTGCATACCATAGCCAAGCACCTTCGGTTATAGGTAGTAATAGGCTGTTTTTACATAACATTAAGCCTAGAGTAGATGCACATTTATTGAGAGTTTGATAGCCTATTATTGCATATAGAACTCTGTAGAGTATTTGTGTTCTTTGTTCACTGGGAATATACATCAGAGGTTGGAGCTAGCGCTTTCCGTTGTAACATTTATGCCATTACTAGTCCAATGAATAAGAGCCCTGATATATTTGAACCCCAGTGGGGGGGCGGGAGGGAAGGAAGGGGGTAGGGGTGGTAGGGAGGGGGTGGAGGGCGGGAGGGGGCAGGGGTGCGGGGAAGGAAGGAGGGTGGGGGTGGGGGTGGGGGGGGGGGAGTTAACCAACAACGAGCCCCCCTACCACCCTACCCCCCCTAACTCCCCGCCTCCCCCTAACCCCGGCTACCACCCTACCCCCCTCCCCTCCCCTCCCTACCCTCCTTCCTTCCCTTCACCCCTGCCCCCTCCCGCCCCCCATCCCCTCCCTACCACCCCCTCCCGCCCCCCCATAAAACACGTATAGCCTTTTTTAGCCCCTCGTCTTTTTTTAAAGTTTAAAAATTCCATAGACGAGTTATTTATGAACCGATTTTGTTTAAATTTATACCATAAGTACACTTTTGGCAAGCTGAATCGAATGGCGCAAACAGAATTAAAATCGGACCATTAGTTTAGGATTTAGATTTTGACGGGGCTTCCTGGAGGGCCCAGGGGACCGTTTTTTGGACTTTAAAAGTCCTCTGTAGCCCAAACTATAAGTCCTAATGAATTCTACTTGGTGCCATTCGATTTTTCTCGCCAAGCTGCTTCTAGACATGGTCTTAGATTTCATTTCCGCCCAGCCATTCCCCCAGAATCGAAAAAAAAATCTCAAAAAACCTTGGGTTTGGGAGGCCCCGGCAAATCGGTAAATTTTGAACGAATTTTGACCTTGTCAATATTATTACATATTTGGATTCGTCTCGCCGTTGCGGATTCAACGGTATATTTTTTTTTAATTTTGACCTATTTTTAGTCCCCCTAGGCCTATTTTAAAGTTTAAACACTTTAGGATAGGTAGGTTAGGTTAGGTTAGGTGAGGTTTAGGCGAGGTTAGGTTAGGTTAGGTGAGGTTTAGGCGAGGTTAGGTTTAGGCGAGGTTAGGTTAGGTGAGGTTTAGGCGAGGTTAGGTTAGGTTAAGGGGGGGGGGGGGGGGGGGGGGGGGGGGGGGGGGGGGGGGGGGGGCAGGTGGTGCGGGGAAGGAAGGAGGGTGGGGGGGGGGGGGGGGTGGGTGGGGGGGGGGGAGTTAACCAACAACGAGCCCCCCTACCACCCTACCCCCCCTAACTCCCCGCCTCCCCCTAACCCCGGCTACCACCCTACCCCCCTCCCCTCCCCTCCCTACCCTCCTTCCTTCCCTTCACCCCTGCCCCCTCCCGCCCCCACCCCCTCCCTACCACCCCCTCCCTATCCGCCCCAACCCCCTCCTTCCCTCACTGGGTAGATGAAATAATTCATAATTTTTTTTTTTTTTTTTTTTTATGTGATTGAGGGAGGCAAAAGGCATAACTGCCTATAGCGAGTGCCTCCCCCATAGTTAAAAGAGTGACAGGGCCAAAATCAAGGGACGTTTGAGCCAAAATGCCTGGACACACGGAGTTTGAAGCAATTTAAGTCATAGGAAGAGGGAAAGACTGATTCTGGGAGAGAGTTCCAGAGCTCAGCTGTTGAGTAGAAGAAAGTTTGAGAGTAACATTTCACTCTTGGGTTGGAGAGTTGCACAGAGTAGGGGTGGGATTGAGTTGCAAGACGGGTACCACGTGCCCTACGTAAAGGAGGTGGTATGCACTGGGATAGCTCTGAGGAACACTGATTATTATAGTAGCGATAGAATAGCGAGAGAGATGCAACATTGCGGCGGAGAGAGAGAGATTGCAGAGAGTTGGTGAGTGGACGGGAGTTAATGATACGAAAGGCCTTCCTTTCAACTTTGTCTAGGAGAGCGGTGTGAGAGGAACCTCCCCACACATGTGAACAATACTCAATACAAGGGCGCACTATGCCCCTGTACAGAGCAAGAAGCTGTGCAGGGGAAACCCCCTAAGGCGGTTGAGCACACCCAGCTTCTGGGAGGCTGCCTTAGCAAGACTGGTAATATGGTCCTTCCAAATGAGAGCAGAAAAAGAGACACCAAGAATATTGAGAGAAGATGAAGGGTTGATTTTTGTATTGTTGAAGAATAAGGGATAGTCCGCTGGGAGATCCTGACGGGTAGATAGATGGAGAAATTGGGTTTTGGAAGCATTAAAGTTACAAGGTTTTCTCTGCCCCAATTGGAAATAGTATTTAGATCAGAATTTAAGAGTTCTATGGCTTCATTACGTTTGTCGTTGAGGGATTGCTGGCTGGGGCGTTCTGAAAAACTGATGGAGTAGTGCAAGGTTGAGTCGTCTGCGTTTGAATGGATGGGAATTAACCCTTATTTAGCGGCGAGCAACATAAGTCGAGTTAAATAAAGCTGGACTATGTGGCGGCGCTCGACATAGGTCGAGTGGCAATTTCAGCACGTAATGTGGCTGAGAGAGAGAGACAAGTGGTGGCAGGAGACTAGCGAGCGTATGACTGCTCCAGACCACCGCGGCGAACCTACTGACACAAATCTCAGCTCCCTCCTCCCTCTCTCACTCGCTACATACTCAATTATGTACTGAAAGTACCGAATTACCTGCTTTTTGCACTCGCGTTGCACGGTTATTGCAAGAAAACTATCCATCATACAAGGATCGTTATGGTGTCATTCGAAAGCTCTGTTTATGCCCTTTCAGGGATAGGTACTTGTTTTACGTTCTGTGTCTTATTTAGGCATGAAAATGATCACGTAAACAGCCCTATTTTGGCTAAAAACACCCCGCTGTGCGGTACACATAAATAAACCGCATAGGCCGCTCGTAAGGTGTTAAGGTACAGTTAAGGAGATCATTTATAAAAATTAGAAAGAGAATAGGAGATAGGACAGAGCCCTGAGGAACACCAGAGTTTATAGGGTGAGGAAGTGAACAATGGTCGTCCACAACCGTGGCTATGGAACGGCTGGAAAGGAAATTAGAGACAAAGGCACAGATGGAGGGATAGAAACCGAAGGAGGGTAGTTTAGAAATTAAAGATTTATGCCAGACTCTATCGAAGGCTTTCGATATGTCTAGTGCAATAGAAAAAGTCTCACCGAAGTCCCGAAAGGAGGATGACCAAGAGTTAGTAAGATATGAAAGAAGATCACCAGTAGAGCGACCCTTAAGGAAGCCATACTGGCGATCTGAGAGCAGATTATGAGAAGAGAAATGCTTAAGAAATTTGGAAGCAAGAATAGTTTCAAAAACTTTAGAAAGACAAGAGATAAGAGCAATTGGACGATAGTTGGAGGGTTGAGAGCGGTCACCCTTCTTTGGGACAGGTTGAATGTGAGCAAACTTCAGCATGAAGGGAAGACGTTAGAGGATAGACAGAGACGAAAGAGTTTGCCTAGGCAGGGAGTCAGCACGGAAGCACAGTTTTTTAGAACAACAGGAGGAACACCGTCCGGACCATACGCCTTATTAGTGTTAAGCCCAGAGAGGGTAGAAAGTACATCTTTAGAAGAGATTAGGATATTAGGCATAAGTAAGAGAGAGGAGGGCGGAGAGGGAGGAATAGCACCGGAATCATCCAAGGTGTTAATTGCCTGCCTATAGCTAGGCATTGCGGGCCAGAGGGAGGGAGCCAAGAATTTAAAGGGCCGGGACCCTGCCTCACAGTCAGGGGGCCGGGAAACTACTGAGTTAACAATGGCCCAGGCTCCTCAGAGAGGTACGCTATGGGGTTGCTAGATACTTTATTTTGTAACTTACTGTTGCCTAACTTACCAGTCCAAATTGCTTCAAAATCACTTTATAAACTTATTATTGGCGAATATTTCTAACTTACAGGTGGCATTATGATGCGATTGAGTCATACAGTCACTCTTGGGCTACTGTCGATATGACGCAATCGCGTCATAAAAATGTGAGAGGGTTAATTACCGTGGGAAAAACATCGCTTCGACCATCGAGCGAAATTCCTGGGGTGGCCGGAATTCCCCACCTCATCCATGTGCATTATGGTGGTTTTGCCCGCTCGTATTTTCACCCACATGTATTTTCACCCGCATGTATTTTCACCCACATGTATTTTCACCCACATGTATTTCCACCCCGATGTATTATCACCCACATGTATTTTCACCCACATGTATTTTCACCCACATTTAATTTTACCCATATGTATTTTCACCCACATGTATTTTAACCGCCTTGTATTTTCACCGACATGTATTTTCGCCCACATGTATTTTCACCATGTATTTTCACCCGCATGTATTTTCAGCCACATGTATTTTCCCCCACATGTATTTTCACCCACATGTATTTTCACCCGCATGTATTTTCCCCCACATGTATTTTCACCCACATGTATTTACACCCACATGTACAGGTATTTTCACCTACATGTATTTTCACCTACATGTATTTCTACCAACATGTATTTTCACCGACATGTATTTTCATCCACATGTATTTTCACCCGCATGTATTTTCACCTACATGTATTTTCACCCACATGTGTTTACACCCACATATACTGTATTTTCACCTACATGTATTCCTACCAACATGTATTTTCACCGACATGTATTTTCACCCACATGTATTTTCACCCGCATGTATTTTCACCTACAGTACATGTATTTTCACCAATATGTATCTTCATGGGAAGGTGTGGTGTAGTGGTTCTGATACTATCTTAAAGTCCCAGGTTCGAATCCCAAACTGTCAATGGGAAGATGTAATTGGGATGGAATATGTGTTATATTTGCTTTCCGCGCATCACCACAAAGTCCACCGATAAACCATAGAACACACTTAATCATTCGAATGCATTAGCATTGTTAGAATAATCCCATCTACAAAATGTATAATAATAATAATAATAATAATAACAATAATAATAATGATAATTATATAATTTAAAATTTGGGCGACTACACTTCTTAGCGAAACCACTATATTCTGTTTAATTTCAACTGGCGGTAAAATGCAAAGTTACTATCAAACTTCTCTGTTATTAAGAATAGTTTGGAGTGAAATATGGTGCTAATTATATAAACTCGGTCTTCATATGATGCAGAGACATAGTAGTTTCCTGTTTTTCCATTAAGTCTCGAGAAATTAGCTGCAACGGGTTTGAATTTATCGTCAGCTCAAAAGAAACAGATTATAGTACCCTTCCCAGCGTTGGCCTGAACCACACTTCTCTCCCTTTGGTACCAGCAATTAAGTCTTGGGAGTGTATAACCCGGCTTTTGACCACCTGATCACAGCGCTCACTACTTTTGAAGGCAATTTCGGTACAATCGTCAGAGAGCCGTATCCCTCTCCAATGTCAGAGATACAATACTTGGTTATACTGCCATACAAAGATTCTTGAACCTTTAATGTTTCTGTGTTTATAATGCAACTATAATTATGTAGGTAAGAGGTATCCTCACCAGGATTCGAACCCACTCACTCCAGGTATATTTGGGAGAGTCGGGCACCGTAACCACTCGGCCATTCGCTCATGGCCGAGTGGTTACGGTGCCCGACTCTCCCAAATATACCTGGAGTGAGGGGGTTCGAATCCTGGTGAGGATACCTCATACCCAACCTGTCGTACTTAATCGTATATAATTGATATAATTATATAGTTTGTATCAGTAAGTCTAGGGGTAAACAAAAAAGACATTGTTCGAAAATGGCAAAAACAATTAACATCCTCAATAATAATTAGACAAAATATCATAATAACCCCCAAGACGTTGCACCAGAATAGTGTTAACAGGAAAAACAAATGTTGACACTATACCTTGCTCAAAATAAGTGGACCAAAACTCTTGAACATTAACCTCTTTAACTCACAACTGACAAGGGTAATTCAGCTAATATTTCAACCGTTTGGGAAAGGCCAGACAGGGAAAAAGTTCGACAAATGTAAGCCCATTTGCTCTAGCCTTTTTTTAGTTAGAGAGGTTACTGTTCACTATTATTTGACAGACCTACTTGGAACAGAGAATAGCCAGTGTGTCTCACCTATCCCAATTGTATGGTCGATTACTTAAGCTATTTATTTATAACAATTATATTCCTTAAGGATTATACCGCGATTTGACAGTTATTCATTAGACGATTTTATACAATTTAGAAGGAATGATCTGTGGAAAGTAAAAGGGTAAAGACTATCCCAATTAACCCTCTGACTTGTATATACCCTTCCTAATCTGAATACAATCGTCTAATATTATAAAAAATAAAATAAAAAATAAATAAAAATGCCTCATAGTAAATTAACCACTTGGCCGGCCGCCTCTGTGTGTTATAGATTATAGTGACCCTCGGTGCCATGGCCGGGGGGGGGGGGGGGGGGGGGGCACTGTGCCACCACCCTAGGACAACATATCACTTCTAGGGCGATAGTTACGGTCGCTAGAGAAACGGGATTTATAGTCGGTTTCTTTTCATCAGACAGTAAATTGCATACTTCCATTAACATTTCTCAGTTATTTGTATTTCCTTTACGTTTATCTATGGCTTGAGGCTAAATTTGTGTGCGCATGGGAGTCTGTAGTGGGGACGGGAGGCTCAACACATTTCAGGTATGAGTTACTAACATCTATTTGGTTGCCAGGAGTGTTAACATGGTAGTCTGTAGTGGGGACGGGATGCTCAACACATTTCAGGTATGAGTTACTAACATCTATTTGGTTGCCAGGAGTGTTAACATGGTAGTCTGTAGTGGGGACGGGAGGCTCAACACATTTCAGGTATGGGTTACTAACATCTATTTGGTTGCCAGGAGTGTTAACAATCCAAGCGAATATTTTGCAGGAATAATCAGCAATAGACAAATAGTTAAGTACAGTTAGGAGCATACGAAAGGTGAAAGTTGTGGTATTTTGTAATGGTTATGATAGGTAATTGTGATGATTATGTAATGATTGTGGACAACAATTGCGATATATCACTGTTGTACGTTCTTATAATAGTTATAGTAGTTTTGAAATAAGTGTGGTAATTAACCTTCTCAGGGTCGATGACGCACTTCATTTTCTGTTATCTGGCTAATATTAGTCGATTATATTCAGATCAGGAAGGGTGTATGGACTTCAGAGGGTTGATTGAGATGTGCTTTACGCTTTCAATTCCCACATATCCTTTCTAAGTTTTATAATATCGTCTAATGATAGCCAAAATAAGCTGCTAAACGTGTGAGAACCTCAGAGGGTTATTGGTGTTGATGTTATTCAAGTGTGGTAATAGCTTGGGTGTTGATGTATGACATTAGGATACAGATGAATGCGTGCCATCATATTCTAAGATGTTGGCATACTATGACTAAAATATATCATATAATTATACAGTATATATTATATATATATATTGTTACGTATCTTGATCCTCAAGTGGTTAACTTGATGAATCTAGATAGCACAGAGATATATATTAAGGTATCAGTCAGCTGAAGGCAAAACAAAAGTAAAATCTAATAAAATAATTTCCTGTTGTTGCTTCCTTTCCTTTTGGATCTTAGGACTTAGTATCCTTTATTGACTGATACTCTTTAATTATGAAAAATACTGAAACTAATTAAAGTCATGTAGTATTTATAAAGAATTATTATTTAACCGAAGCTTAGTAGGCTATGGTTATGAACCGAATAAGTTATAGCTAAAGAAGGACTATTAATTTTATAAAAAGTCTTGAAAGATAAATAGTAAAGTAAGAATATTTCTGTCTCTTACCCTTTTTGAAATTAATAGATAGTTTTCTTCTATGTCCTTTTATTTATATTTAATGTAATTATTCTTGGTTCTTGTCTTACGTTAATAGTATTATATTATTATTATCATCAGGAGTAATATCAAAGTCACATAAAAAGTTAGATATATATTTAATAATTAGTTAAATTTATTTCTTAACCACGTAACATTGAGGTTTGATTATGAGTAAATAAAGTTACAGGATCGTTTCATAGATTCGATTCAGGTCTCACTCAAATAATATGAAAAGCAAAATATAATATTTTGAAGCAAAAGAATTTTCTTCAGCTTAGGAAATCACTAGAAGTAATATTAACACAGCCATGTTAGTCTAAGGCGATATTCCTAATACGAGACAATAGCATCACCGTACTAAGCACCATTAAGCAATGTAAGCTTAATTCAAAGAAAATGAAAGAACTCGTAAGTATTAATATAACACAATAGTATTACTTT
This sequence comes from Paralithodes platypus, assembly GCA_032716605.1. Lineage (NCBI taxonomy): Eukaryota > Metazoa > Arthropoda > Malacostraca > Decapoda > Lithodidae > Paralithodes > Paralithodes platypus. The sequence continues at coordinate 8,598,734 of CM064573.1, forward strand.
CATCATAACCCAATTACTTAAAGAGTTGCTTTAGTCCACAAGTTAGTCAACTAAAATAGTTAAGTACATAATAATAGCGTAAACGTTAATTCCCAATCAAATAGTTAAACACATAATAGTAGCGTTCACGTTAATTCCCAATTAAATAGTTAAAAACATAATAGTAGTGTTCACGTTAATTCCCAATCAAATAGTTAAACACATAATAGTAGTGTTCACGTTAATTCCCAATCACATATCTCACTAACCAACATAACATAAGTGTTTACACCGAACACACTTAACACACATTTATATAATCTGACTGACAGTCACAATCCCATTATAATACTTCACCCCGTCTTCCTCCAGCTGCAAGTTCACCTTCCCCAACTCCAAATGAGACTGATTTGAATGCCCACAACTCGGGTCTTTTATACCAAACAATGATGGTGTAGGAACGAATCAGGAGGCGGCGGGTCGTGCCTGCTCCAATCATAGCTCCTCGAGTCGCATAACAGGTGCGTGGTCCACTCACAGCTCCTGGCGTCGATCATACGTCATGGCATCGGTCATCGAGGTGTGAAGGCTAGCATGCTGGTATGGGGCGAGATGGTTTGCCCACTCGCTAGTCTGCTTCACCATTTGGGTAGTGGGCTCCTTCAACTCTAATTCTAACTCTTAAATTAACATACAGGGCTCCGTATGTCAGACCTCCCCCCTAGAAAAGAGTTTAAGGAGTATAGTACATAATATTAAACATAATACATAAATAGATTCACCACCAGATTGGCAACAGCAAGATTATAATGAGGATATAATAAGGATATCACCCAAAGTAGGCAATGTCTCCAGGTACCACATCAGAACATAGCCGGAACGTAGCTGGAGCGTTATTCGAACTGCAAGGCATCTCACAGCTGAAGGCTTAAAAGCGCACTACAAAAGCATGATATTTACCTCGCTACAAGGGAGAGCTAATTGCCAAAATCCTCTCATTAAATTATCTTACTGCTGTATGAGGCCAACCCGGTAAATGCAATCTTTGATCCGTGGCAGTGGGTAGGTATCGTTCTTTGTGACAGCATTGACTTGCCTATAGACCCTACAAAACCTATGGCTCCCGTCTGGCTTTGGCACAAGTATGACCGGACTACTCCACTGGCTTAAGGCCCTTGTGATCAGCTGGTTTGAAAAAATTAAGTCAAGCTCGACCTGCAGTATACTCCTGCGTTGTGGCGAGACACGGTAGGGGGATAGTTTAATGGGAGTTGCATCCCTACGTCGATGTCGTGCACGGCCAAGAAGAAGTGAGCCCTGGAGTATCACGGAACACACTGGGAGACGGAGATAAAACAGAGATGGAACAATTGGATAGTTGAGTATGGATATCACTCAAAGCCACTGAATTAAACTGAAAGTTTAAAAACAAAGTTGCTACATGACAAGTCAAAGTCTGCATGGATACCTTCAGGCTCTGGAACAGTCTGTTGCGGGTCAGTAAGAGAACTGAAGACTTTGTCCGCACCAGGCTGCTCACAGGTCCTGACATTCACTGCCACAGTGGGATTGCGTGGATTGACCTCCTAATCTACCAAGATTGGAAGCCAAAGCGTCACATCTTTCCTTTGCCCCTCAACTTTCTCTTCATAATTGCTGAGGGGCACAGGGCCCTGGGTGGGGCTTTGGTTTCCCGGGCGTTTCCGCACCCTCCTCAGCTCCCCGCCATGGAGTGGCTTCGGTCACCCAGGCTTTATTGTGGTCGGCAGGGAGGGTTCTGTGGGGGCGCTCGGTTATGGCCTTGGCCTTGCTCAGGGCCTTGGGGCTGTTCGGCCAGGCAGCTTGGGGAAAAACAACAACAACAACAACAACAGTGGGAGAATCTGGAGGAGAGGAATCAGGGGACCTATGGTAGGGCTTCAACATATTTATATGGAATACTTGCGTGGGCTTTCTCCTGTCTGGGGTAGTTACTAGATAATCGGTAATGCTCACCCTCCGAATGATCTTATATGGGCCCCTGAACTTGGCAGATAAAGGTTGGCCAAAAAGGGGGAGCAGGACCAAAACCTCATCACCGGGCTTAAACTCCCTCTCACGGGCTTTTCTGTCATACCATTTCTTCATGGAGCTTTTAGCCACTGTCAAGTTTTGAGCGGCAAACTCACATGAGGATCTCAGCCGGGTTTTGAAATCGGAAACATACTTGAGGAGGTTTTGGTTCCCCTCCTGGCCAACTAGGCTATCCTGCAATAGTTGCAAAGGACCTCTTACCTGGTGACCGAAAACTAGCTCATTAGGGGAAAAACCCAGGGATTCAGTTGGAACCTCACGAGTAGCAAATAAAAGAAAAGGTACCCCCTTATCCCACTCAACTCCGGTCTCTGTACAATACTTACGTAACATTCCCTTTAATGTCTGATGATATCGTTCGAGAACCCCTTGACTCTCTGGGTGGTAGGTGCTAGACTTTACATGCTCGATACCCAACTCCTTCAGGGACTGCTGGAAAATGTTAGAGGTAAAATTAGTTCCTTGATCACTTTGCACCTCATGGGGGAAACCCATTCTGGTGAAGAATTTGAGCAGTTCCTTGATAACAGTTGGAGCAGAGGTAGTCCTTAAGGGTATAGCCTCTGGGTAGCGAGTTGCCATGTCCATGATAGTTAATAAATAAATGTTACCTTGGGAAGTCTTAGGCAATGGGCCTACAATGTCCACTACCACCCGAGTAAAAGGATTCTCGAAAACGGGCAAGGGCACCAGAGGATGTACAGGCACCTTCTGATTGGGTTTTCCTGTCATCTGGCAAGTGTGACACACTCTACAACACTCCACTACATCTGCACGCATTCCTGGCCAGTAAAAGTGGGCTCTGATTCTGTCTAGAGTTTTTCTCACACCTAGGTGTCCTGCCAATGGTATACAATGTGCCATTTCCATGATATCTCTACGACAAGGTTTGGGGACTACTACTTGATGGACGTCCCAGGCCCGTCATCGATTGGTCTGTGTGGCGGTCTCCATCTTCGCCACAATACTCCTCCTTTGAGGTAGAAACATTCACCACCCTCCTTCTCGCATTCCTCTTCACTCACGGACCTGGCAGCTAACTCCTTGCATTCACTATCATCTCTCTGTAGCTCTACCAGGCCACTAGGACAATTTGGAGGGGTTTCATGGTCATCGTTAGGGTCAAGATGAGCCATAAAGGTGTCAGATAAATCCACCTCAGTCACATCATCAGGCACAGTTGGAGCGTCATTCACACTCTCATCATCCCTTTCATCAACTCTTACATTCGGTATATTTCTGTCTGAGGGAACTGCTACTTGAGACATTGAACGTTTGTCAGCACACACAGGGAAAACAGTTGGCAACTCCTTGTCGAGCTCACCGGTTAGTGGCTCGTTAACAGGGGAAAGTGACAAAATGGGGTCTGGTCGGACCTTCTCACCTGCTACATCATTCCCCAAAAGGAGTGTTACCCCAGGCACAGGGATATCTTGGGACATACACAAAGCTATGGTGGCCTCACCCTGTAGTAACTCACATTCAATTTCGCCTTTTACCAAGTATGCATAAAACTGGCCTCCAACACCTCTCATTACAACTGGTTCGCCAGGTGGGCACTCAGTGTAAGGATTCACCATGAGGGTGCTAGTAGAACCTGTGTCTCTCAGAATTTTTACCTCATGCATGCAACCATTTAATCTCACGTTGCCAGATGAAATAAAGGGACGGTAACTGTCCTGCACTGATGGTGAAATTATTATTGGCTTAACCCTAGTGGGTTGCACCACATGCTACTACACCCCTGTCTAGATGATTTACGTTAGCTGCTAGGTACTCCTGTCGAGAGTCCTGCATTAAAGGAACTTTTGGTGCTAGGTACTCCTTCTGTCGGGAGTCCTGCATTACAGGCACATATGGAGTTTGAGATACGGCGGCAACTGTCTGCCCCGATCTCTCGGTTCTCTCCTTGGCCCAGCACTGATAAGCTAGGTGGCCTCTCTTGCCACAAAAAGTACATACTTTAGGGGATACGGGAACGTTCCCTCTTTGAGCATTACTATTAGTTTGGGGCCCACCTCTGTTACCATTGCCCTGAGTCGCATTTTTAGTTGGGGGAACATTTCTATTTTGGCTAACTGGGGAAGACGTTATAGGCTTGTGACTGGGTCGGTCAGGTTTGTGATTGGGATACTTAAAATTAGAACTAGAATTATCGTAGGGCTTCTTTCCACGAAATTTGTTGTTGAGCACGTATGTGTCAGCCATGTCAGCGGCGTCAGCAAGACAATCTACCTTTTTCCCCTTTAAATGATAGGATACAGAAGAATCAATTTTCCATAGGTAATTTTCTAACAGGACCAACTCCTTCAGATCGTTGTAGCTTGTGACTTTCTTACTCTTGACCCAATGATTGAAAGTTTTAGTCATGGTCCTGGCAAATACCTTATGGGTTTCTTCTACTTTCTTCTGGTTTTTACGGAAAGATTGCCTGTAAGCCTCAGGCTGCAATTGATAGGTTTTTAGGATAGCTTCTTTGAGATTGTCATAATCCTGCCTAACTTCTGCTACTTCTGACAAATACGTGGCTCGAGCCTGCCCTGTCAAAACAGTTTGTAACATAAAAGGCCATTGATCTCTTGTCCACTTCATACGTCCAGCAACTTCCTCAAACAAAACAAAGAAATCCTGCACATTATCCTCAGTGAAAGGTGGAATGACACTAGTCATAGTCAATCCCAGAGGGGGAGCAATTACGGGAGCATTTGTATTGACATTTAGGTGAGCCGTTTGATATTGATATTGATAATGTTCGGTCTTTATTCTGGCTTCTTCGATATTTGCTCTGGCTTTTATGCTGGCTTCTTCGGTATTTATTCTGGCTAGTTCTATTTTTAGTCTGGCTAGTTCCAGTACTTGATCACCAGTCAAACCAGGTGGCAATTGTTCATCAAGTTGGCTAGGTTTACTAGGGATCCCACCAACTGCTCCGTCTCCCTCCCCGCCTTCTACAGGGAACAGGTGGGTTTTTATGGTCTGAGCCACCTCTACTTTAGACATGTTTGAAACAGTTAATTTGAGATGTGAGGCAAGCACTTTCAGTTCGGATTTTGACAGACAGTCAATATCAGGGGCTGTGGGTTCTGATTCTATGAAAACTCGAGCATCTTCTTCATTAATTAGTTGAGGCATGATTAATATTTGATGTTTAAGTAGTGAAACTTTAATGAAACCGAGTGAAACTGTATGAAACGAATCCTGGCAAGGTCGCCACTCTTCTGTTACGTATCTTGATCCTCAAGTGGTTAACTTGATGAATCTAGATAGCACAGAGATATATATTAAGGTATCAGTCAGCTGAAGGCAAAACAAAAGTAAAATCTAATAAAATAATTTCCTGTTGTTGCTTCCTTTCCTTTTGGATCTTAGGACTTAGTATCCTTTATTGACTGATACTCTTTAATTATGAAAAATACTGAAACTAATTAAAGTCATGTAGTATTTATAAAGAATTATTATTTAACCGAAGCTTAGTAGGCTATGGTTATGAACCGAATAAGTTATAGCTAAAGAAGGACTATTAATTTTATAAAAAGTCTTGAAAGATAAATAGTAAAGTAAGAATATTTCTGTCTCTTACCCTTTTTGAAATTAATAGATAGTTTTCTTCTATGTCCTTTTATTTATATTTAATGTAATTATTCTTGGTTCTTGTCTTACGTTAATAGTATTATATTATTATTATCATCAGGAGTAATATCAAAGTCACATAAAAAGTTAGATATATATTTAATAATTAGTTAAATTTATTTCTTAACCACGTAACATTGAGGTTTGATTATGAGTAAATAAAGTTACAGGATCGTTTCATAGATTCGATTCAGGTCTCACTCAAATAATATGAAAAGCAAAATATAATATTTTGAAGCAAAAGAATTTTCTTCAGCTTAGGAAATCACTAGAAGTAATATTAACACAGCCATGTTAGTCTAAGGCGATATTACTAATACGAGACAATAGCATCACCGTACTAAGCACCATTAAGCAATGTAAGCTTAATTCAAAGAAAATGAAAGAACTCGTAAGTATTAATATAAAACAATAGTATTACTTTCATCATAACCCAATTACTTAAAGAGTTGCTTTAGTCCACAAGTTAGTCAACTAAAATAGTTAAGTACATAATAATAGCGTTAACGTTAATTCCCAATCAAATAGTTAAACACATAATAGTAGCGTTCACGTTAATTCCCAATTAAATAGTTAAACACATAATAGTAGTGTTCACGTTAATTCCCAATCAAATAGTTAAACACATAATAGTAGTGTTCACGTTAATTCCCAATCACATATCTCACTAACCAACATAACATAAGTGTTTACACCGAACACACTTAACACACATTTATATAATCTGACTGACAGTCACAATCCCATTATAATACTTCACCCCGTCTTCCTCCAGCTGCAAGTTCACCTTCCCCAACTCCAAATGAGACTGATTTGAATGCCCACAACTCGGGTCTTATATACCAAACAATGATGGTGTAGGAACGAATCAGGAGGCGGCGGGTCGTGCCTGCTCCAATCATAGCTCCTCGAGTCGCATAACAGGTGCGTGGTCCACTCACAGCTCCTGGCGTCGATCATACGTCATAGCATCGGTCATCGAGGTGTGAAGGCTAGCATGCTGGTATGGGGCGAGATGGTTTGCCCACTCGCTCGTTCGCTAGTCTGCTTCACCGTTTGGGTAGTGGGCTCCTTCAACTCTAATTCTAACTCTTAAATTAACATACAGGGCTCCGTATGTCAGAATATATATATATATATATATATATATATATATATATATATATATATATATATAAATATATGTTAGTAAAGCCAGGTAATAAATTTTCTTTAATACATACGAGATTGAAAGAAATAGCAATTTCTGCGTTGGAAATTTTATTATTCAAAGTTTCCAGGTCTCTGATGAGTTTTCGCTGGGTGGCAAGAAGTAGATGAAGGAGATGAGCAAAATTCATGGTGGTACAGGGTTACATTAATGTACATGATGATACAGGATATACGACGCGCGTTTCACTGGACAACCAGCATTATCAAGTAAGGATAGAATGATATAAAAGGTAAACCGGAAGGGTATATATAGAGGGTGGAGGATCAGAGGAGGCGAAAATCAGGGGGCAAAAGTCTGCTATTGGTGGAGGGGTATTCTATGAGAGAGAAAGATAGAACCGCTTCACGCATGCGCACTGGATGCGGGATGATGGTCGGTTGGCGGGGTCGAAGCTGATTGGCTGCGTGTCGAGGGGCGTGGCCTAAGTTGCGTAGTACGTGTGGCGCCTGCAGAAGACGAAGCTGAAGGAGGTAGTGCGGGGGGCTGCGTCAAGGGCACCGGGGGGCGAGGGGGGGCGTTAGGTCCTGTAGGAAAGTGCCTTTTGGCAGAAGGAAGGATCTGAAGGTCCAGAGTTTGGTTGTTGATGTTGGGATGTAAGGCTTGGATATATAATGCTTCGAGTATAGGTAATCTCCTTGGGTCAATTTCTTTATCGAGTATGGTGGTGTGTTTCTCTAACTCGTTGCGTGTGATGTGGGGGTGATTAGGGGTGAGATAGTGGTCTTTGATGGCTCCAGCCTGAAGGTGAAGAGATAACCGACGTGAAAGACGAGTCTGCGTCATACCAATATAGGAATAAGGTCCACAGTCCTCATAATTACAGGTATGTTGGTAAATGACGTGATCGTCGGTCATCGGGCTCTTTATCTTGGTGGAAGCTGGTTTGTTGCGGAGAACGAGGTTGGAGGTCTTGGGGAATTTGTATAAATTATTAATTTGATTTTGTTTTCCGGGTTGGTAGGGTGGACATGGTTGGAGATTATTTCTTTTAAGACGGCCTCGTCATTTTTGTGTTCAGAGGACATAAAATTGCGGTAGAAGATCTTAATTTCATTGGGGGGGGGTCAATGTTGGGAGGGCTTTGGGTGTACCATTTTTCAAGATGGTGGTTGATGGTGCTGGAGATGTCGGAGTTGGAGTATCCGTTATTTAATAAAACTTGGGATAGTCTTTCTAGTTCCTGGTGGGTGTCGGCCCAGGTAGAGCAGTGCGTGAGGGCTCTCCTAACATAGGCGGAGATGGAGGATAGAAGATAACGGCGGGGGCATTCACTATCGCCGTTGAGGCATTGTCCTGCGTTAGTTGGTTTAATGTAGACGGTGGTTCCTGTTTACCTTTTATATCATTCTATCCTTACTTGATAATGCTGGTTGTCCAGTGAAACGCGTCATATATCCTGTATCATCATGTACATTAATGTTACCCTGTACCACCATGCATTTTGCTCATCTCCTTCATCTACTTCCTGCCACCCAGCGAAAACTCATCAGAGACCTGGAAACTTTGAATAATAAAATTTCCAACGCAGAAATAGCCATTTCTTTCAACCTCGTATGTATTAAAGATAAATATATGTATATATATATACCGTATATATATATATATATTTATATATATATATATATATATATATTATATATATATATATATATATATATATATATATATATATAATTATATATATATATATATATATATATATATATATATATATATATATATAGAGAGAGAGAGAGAGAGACCAAAAAAACAAGCACTACCCCATAAAGATCTTTCCTAAGTGTAACAAAATCTTCTAATGCTAGCTAGATTAAAATAACAAGGCGTCAGTGTTTGTTTAGTTTACCAGTGCTTGCAGATATAAATATGTCTTCTATGTATAATGCTACTGGAAGAGGCTTAAGATATATCCAAAGCTGTTGTGTTGTTATAATTAACAGAAGTATTTTATTATTTTCAAAATCGTTCATAACACCAATAACCCCCAAATGAAATTAATGAAATTATGTGATTCTTTCAGGATTTGAACCTAGGATATCTCATACAGAACGTACACGCTCTAACCATTACACCATCAAGACAGTTATAATATGTCAGGGTCTCCAATGTGGGGCCAGGAAAATTTACCCCGTCTGTACCGGCGAGGTCCTTTAAACATTACTCTGACTACTATTAGACGATGGTATTCAGTTAAAAAAGGACCTACAGCAATTACCAGGCTTCGAACTATCTAATTTAACCCTTTCTACGATCACATGTCCTTCTTAAAAACAGCGCAAAATCGTCTAAATATAGTAGGACGAAAATGTAATAGACATTGCCGGTACAAAATGGGTTAAAGCAATAACGAAAGGCTAGATTATCGATTAACTTATTAAGGTTATTTATTCATAGATATTCATGGAGCGCCCATGCGCTTCTTATGTCAAGTACAACCATCTAGACAAAGTTATTGTAGAAATTTGCTTGATAGAAACATTATTTATAAATGTTTATTTTTTTAATTGTAAGCAAAGCTACTTAATATCTATCTATCTAACTACCTATTTATCCATATATATATATATATATATATATATATATATATTAATTATTATGTTCCTTCCAACAACCAACCATGCTCCTAAAATCGATTAATGAAATTTACAATAATAGAGATGGAACGAATATAAATTTTCCATATTTGCAAATGCGAATGTGAATGCGAATATTTAGTTGTAAACTTCGCGAATGCAAATGCGAATTGCGAATATTTCAATAAATAGTCAATATCTGGTACTAAATACGAAATAAGTGAGGAAATATGATGGCATATTCTGTATTGGCATGCTATTATAGTGGATATGTCTGCCTCAAAGCCAATGTTTATTGAACTTTTGTATACTGAGAGTGACATAATCTATATAGTTATCCAATCATTAAAAATGGTATAGCAAGCATACTCTCTCTCTCTCTCTCTCTCTTCTTTCTTTACTCACAGTGTGATTGATGAGTGGAACAAACTCCCAAATAAAGTAATTGACAGCCCCACTATAGATACATTTAGGACAAATCCTAGACTCATACCACACATACATTGGTTTGGACTATGCAGTAATTATTACCGTTATTATCAATTTTGTTCTCAGCTGAAGAGAGCGTAACAATGAAAATAAAATAAACAGAAAGAAAAACAATAATAAACATAATAATTACAAATGTACATACTACTAATGGTGATGGGTTGCATGATTCTAATTAACCCCAAATGTACAGTTGGCCAACTTAGTCCTGCGTGAAAATGTTGTGGTGTGTGGAGGTGTGTGGCATTTCATCCGTAGTAAACAAAGTAGTTTTATGAATTAATCCCTCAAACCGAAAGGCGTGTGAAAGGAGGGTCATGATTGGTCGAGGTGAGGAATATCGTGAAGTTCAATTAATTTTTATTTTTGCAATATTGCAGGTTAGTATAATTTCCAGAAAGACGTTGAATATTAAGGAAACTTAAATACAGATGTTTCTAATTAACATCACTACATAACTATGCATACATACATCAATAAACATCGCAGGAATGTGAGTGTGGTGGCGGCAGGAGGGAGATAATTTGAATCAGTTCAATCGAGACGGTGCGGCGGGACTACATAACTAACAAGTGAATGGTTGTTCTCAAGATGCCTGTATACTGGTTACAACAATTTAGCTTGAACAGTCTGTAGAAAGTAAAATGCTTAGTAACATTTTATTGTACGGACTTATTACCAATAGTATTTAGATCTGAACTTATGCCTGTATAAATGTATAGTTTCTGAAATATTTTAATTACCGTCTTAAACTTTACTTTTATAAAGATTGCGAATAACCTATAACAAAAGCTCCTTGGTAAAGAATGGATTTTTCCTCTGTAGATGAGAGATCCTTCTTAACCTATGCAATAGGATGACGCCAATAGCAATTGAGCAACCCTCGCAATTACCAAAAGATTGTAAGAAATATCTAATGGATTGTCACGCTAACTAATTCGCTATACCGTACTTGTTACAGTCTTTTCTTAAAGGCCCATATATTGCAATATCTTTACCAAACCCAAAATGAGCCCCTCTCGTCCTTCCACACACCCATGGTTGTGGAGGTGGTGTTGGTGGTGATGGCGAGTGCGGGGGATAAACTAGCACAATGTTATGTGACTAGTCACTAGTTGCTACTTTTAGGTAATTGCCACCATTTCATTACATAATGTAATAGCATTATTAAACTATATAGAATTGCAGGGATTTACAGTTTATATATTATGTTTACCAACCAGGGAGTTTACTGCACTCCATTACTCATTTGGTGATAAGACCGGTATCAATCAAACTCATAAACAACAACATTCATTGAATCGGACTACCAGACAACAATGTGATCGGCTTATAGTGAACAAATAAGGATAGGATCATAACATAGTATGGAACAGCAAAACTTCAGCTAAGAAGGAACAAAATACACTGCCACTTCCAGGTCAATAGCATATTTGTACTACATAGAATTTCCTAACACACGGTCAAAATAGACATTCGATTCATACTTTGTTTATCTTTATTTTCATAATAGAAAAATATGAATCCTTAAAATGTTCCGTTAACTTATGACAATTGGAGGCCCTTCCTAAGCTTAATACAATACAATAAAGCAACTGGAACAATAAATAAGTGATCATCATCGTCTTGAAGAGGGTTATTGAGTATTATAATACTCTTGCTAACCCGTACAGAACCAGTGACGTCCTTTTCATCATATTCTGGCGACTATTAGACGATTCTATTGAGCTTAGAACGGACGTCTAGCAATAATAAGGCTTCAAACTAGCTAAGCCAATCCTTTTTACTACCACAGATCCTTCCTAAGCTACATAATATCTTCTAAATATAGCTAGAATAAAATATAACACGTCGCTGGTACTCAAAGGGTAAAGAGAGATCCTTTTGAAACTAAATGTCATATGCTGGCGATAACTGGGAACACATAAATGTAGATACAGTTTGCAAGAGCTTAAGATCTTAATAAACAGTTACCGATAATTAGGATATGTATATTACTGGAGGGGTTATCCTATTATGCATTGCGTAACTTCGTGCACACATACCAAGTGATTATATCGGTACACGTTTTAAGATTCCCCGTGTTAATTCTCTCTCTCACTCTCTTTGGTGACTTTAATTTACCTGTGACCAAGTGGGGCGATACTCTTACTTCACACTCCGGACATGACTTGTATACGAACTTGCAAGAGAGTTCGCTTTATCAATTTGTTGGAACGCCGACCCGTGGTAATAACGTTCTTGACATTGTACTTGCAACAAAAGAAGAATTAATAGAGAATTTGAATGTTGGTGATGAATTCAGTAACAGCGACCATCATACGATAACTTTCACTTTAAAGTTTACTAGTAACGAACCAAATAGTAGCATCGAAAAAGTCCCTAATTTCAAGAAAGCAAACTTCCATAAACTTAGAGCTATGTTTAAAGAAACTGACTGGAGCTTTTTAATTCACAATAACGACATAAATACATCTTGGAAGTTATTCGAAGCCACTTACCTAAAAGCAGTGCAAGACTGCATACCATCGAAAACTCGGCGTCCAGGCCATAATAATAAGCCCAAATGGTTGAATAAAGATATTTCAAACTGCCTGCTTGCTAAAAATTTGCTAATGATAGATTAAAATCCTCACAAAATGACGAAGAACGGCTGAAATTTGTAGAGCTACGACGCAAAGCCAAAAAGTTAATTAAGCAAAGTAAAAAGACCCTAGAGTTACATATTGCGAATCAAAGTAAAACAAACCCGAAAGAATTCTATAGTTATATCAGAAAGAAAAAAGTAGTTACTTCAACTGTTGGACCGTTAGTCGATGAAAATGGAGAATACACCAAAGACGAAGAACAAATGAGTAATGCCCTCAATACCTTCTTTGCATCAGTTTTTACAACAGAAGACCTCAGTGATATCCCTACACCATCGCCGATTCAGATTGATAATTCAGATTTTTCTAAGCAATATCACCGTTACAGAGAGAGAAGTATTGAATTGTTTAGATAAACTCAAGGTAAATAAAACGCCTGGACCTGATACAATCTCGCCTAGAGTTCTAAAGGAAGCTAAGGATGAGCTCTCTAAACCACTGACATTACTATTCAATAAATCCTTGCAGTCTGGAACTATGCCCGATCAGTGGAAGCTAGCCAACGTAACACCGATATTAAAAAAAGGCAGCAAATCCCTATCGAGTAACTATCGTCCAATTAGCTTAACCTCAGTTGTATGTAAAATGTTAGAAACGGTCATACGAGACAGACTCGTAAATCACTTAGAGGAAAATAACATACTTAAAGATACTCAACACGGCTTTCGTAAAAAACGTTCCTGTTTAACAAACCTCTTAGACTTCTTCCACGATATCCTCAACCTCTACGATGAGAGTAAAGCTGTAGATATTATATACCTTGATTTTCAAAAGGCCTTTGACAAAGTTCCCCACAAACGTTTACTGCTAAAACTAAAAGCGCATGGAATACAAGACGGTGTGTTGAAATGGATAGAAAATTGGCTCAGCGACAGAAAGCAAAGAGTATTCATAAACGGTAAGGCATCAAAATGGACCAATGTAAGTAGCGGGGTACCCCAGGGATCGGTACTAGGACCAATTATCTTTCTAATTTACATCAACGACATAGATGAGGGTCTCACCTGTACAATCTCAAAATTTGCTGACGATACAAAAATTGAAAATAGCGTACTCTCAAAAGAACAAGTTGACGATATGCAACACAATCTAGATAAATTGTCATGTTGGGCCCAAATTTGGCAAATGAGTTTCAATGCGGATAAATGTAAAGTACTACATATCGGATACCTAAATGAGAAAGCAAACTATTCGATGAATGGCACTCAGCTTAAGAATGTAAACAGAGAAACCGATCTGGGAGTAACAATATCGAGTAACCTAAAACCGAGTCAACAATGTTCAGAAGTTGTTAAGAAGGCAAACAAAATAATTGGCTTTATAGGCAGGTCATTTGAGCATAAATCCAAAGAAGTTATCCTAACCCTTTACAATTCCTTAGTCCGCCCTCTTCTGGAATACTGCGTTCAATCCTGGTGCCCTTATTACCAAAAAGATATAAACAAGCTAGAACGAGTTCAACGTAGAGTAACCAAAATGATACCTAGCCTAAAGAACAAACCATACGAAGAGCGTCTTAGAGAATTAAATCTATTTCCTTTAACCCAGCGCAGATTAAGAGGCGACTTAATTCAAGTGTTCAAAATCATCAAAGGCATCGACAATATGAACTGTAGTAAGTACTTCACTATCGACCAATCTAATTACACGCGGGGAAACGGTTGCAAAATTATTGGTAAATCTTTTAACTCGCACGAATCTAAGAATTTCTTCTTCAATCGAGTTGTCAACTTGTGGAATGGGCTTCCCCGAAACGTTATAGACTGCATCACCGTTGATTCATTTAAACTCCGCCTAGACAAATATCTCGCATCAAACCCGCGACTTACTGCGTTTGTAAATGAATAACTTTATTTTATCCCCCCCTCAGTTACTAACCCATCTGTCCCCTACTAACTTCCTAATCCTGCCACGGACATCAGTTCCAGGGCAGTAATTCCCTTTCCAATGTTCCCTTACCCACTCTAAACCACTGTTGGGACACTTGATCCTCAGTGTTTTGGAGGACAAGCAACCTAGAAGGGTCACTAGATCTGTTGTTGCTTGATTTTCTTTGTACTCCTTTGTACTCCTTTGTACTCTCTCTCTCTCGAATGGCATGGAAAACTCCATGTCGCCGATGGTAGGGCGCTCAACAGACTAATATCAAGAGGTCAGCGTCACTCTAAACAACCACTAACATGATTTAGAATACCGTATTAAGCGTTCTGTATATCATTACCTCTACCTGCTACATTAGCGTCTTTAAACCGTATCAACATGTATTATTATTATTCAATAAGAAACCCTTTGGGTAAATAGGTAGCAAATATTCAATTTGCATGCTTATATCATTCACAATACCTGTTGACGCTCATTAACAATACTAGCTCCCCAAACATACAATAGCTTTCGCCAAACTTAGAATACCTTCTTCCAACCCTAGCTCATCCCTGCTCCACCTATATACCCGCAGGATTCCAGAGAATGGAAGGGGAAAACATATCTTTGATAAACACCATCCAGTGTAGGGATGCAATTAGCGCGGTTTTATTATGGTGATGATAATGTCGGTGTTTTATGCTTGTATTATTTGGGTTTCATTTGAAAGACATCTAAGTCTATATGCCTGTTCTGTAGTATGTTACACATAATATATGTAACATAAACATCCAACACATTAAATATTTATTGGCGTCTCGGTTGCAGCCCTACAAAGGATAACTTATTTAGTCGAACTTATACATTTTAACTCTTATACGGCTGATCAGGAGACAATTATTTGATTTTGTTAATAGAACTACAACATTTCCATACTTGACTTCCGAAGGACTTCTAGGAATTCCAAAAATCATGACAATATTAGTTAACTATTTAACTGGCTAGCTAGTTATAATATTCATTGCAAGACTATATCATCTTTCAATATTGGTTTGGACTAATTCACGCAATCATACCCTAATAAACTTTGCTCCATTGCTCAATATGTGAAGTAAAATCAACGGAGTTACTTCTACCTCTAAATTTTCTTAAAAATTAGCAGCCTTTCTGTTGTTGTTTACATTCCTTTGTGGATATATATTTACATGAGAAAGAGAGAGACGCAATATGGAAAACATAAAACAAGTGAGTACCGGTATCATAAGTTACGTTATGTTCAATATCACCTTATAGGAATATAAAGAATAGCTTAATAGAATAACCCCTTGACTAAATCGTACTTCCTTATTAGGCCTATCAATACAAATGTATAAATACCTAATAAATACCTAAGAGAGAGAGAGAGAGAGAGAGAGACACACAACATGGATAACATAAAACAAGTGGTTACTGGTATCATAAGTTATCTTATATTCAATATCACCTTATAGGAATATCAAAAAAGCTTAACAAAATAACACTTTATAATTAGGCCTATCAATAAAAATTTATAAATACCTAATTACTCTCTTACAGCCTATGTCTATATATATATATATATATATATATATATATATATATATATATATATATATATATTTGTGTGTGTGTGTTTCCAGTTACCGCCAACATATTACTGTAAGTTTCAGAAACACCTATAGTAAAAGGAGAAATAATACGGAAATTCAATAAACCTCTTCAATATGATTACCACTTATTTATAGTTGCAGTGACTTCTATAGTACTGCATTCGGTTTAGGCGTCTATTATTAATTTGTATTTGTTGATTTCATTAATTGAGTTTAGGAGTAAAGTCGGTTGGTGGAGGGAACAAAATAATTCAGAGATTTAAAAAATATAACCAAGTTCCCAATATACCTGTTAACAATATATCTAATTCAAGTTTTTGTTTACTAACAGTAAATTTCCAATGGTTCCAAGGAAATACAATACGGTGGCGGCGCTGTAGAATATTATATATACAATTAATGTAGTGACTGTACAGTATGCTAAGTATTCTAATGAAGGTGATGACATCGAAGTTCCCTAGTGTGCGTGTGTTCTTTTTTTGTTTGTTTGTTTTTGTTGTGTTTTACATGTGGTTGTTGTTTTGTTTGTTGTTGTTGATTTTTTTTTTTTTTTTTTTTTGGGGGGGGGCGTTATCTGAAGTTGTTGTGCTACAATATAATATAACAATCCTATCTTCATACTTTCCACAAAAGCCATGCACATCATAATACCAGAGAAATGTTCGCCAATGCCCGAACTATGTTGTTGTTCATATGACTGATAGAAGCCTCTGTTGTTCTCGAATCTCTATAAGCAAATGTGATCAGGTATGCACTAAATAATGCATTGATAATCAAGTCCTTCTATTCTATGTAGCACAATCCTATAAACATATTGTGTAATGAAATGGCTCCAGTGATTTAAATATGGCAACCCTTTACTGGACTATTTGCTCGTTTACCCTCCCCACACTACCACTACCAGATCCAACATCACCACCATGGCTGTGTGGAAGGACGGACAGGGTTCTTTTTGGGTTTGGTGAAGTTGATTTAATTGCCGTTGCAAAAGACTGAAATTTCTGAAGTGATGTAAGCAATAAAGATAAAAAGTAATTAGAGTTAGGAAGCGTAACAATTAAATATATTATTCTCATGATATATTTACTATACGCCTTCGTATACACTTAATTACTATGCAAATGTTTCAATAGCAACTAGAGGTGATATTAGTCTGCAAAATGCACATCAACTAAAAACACAGATATTTCTGGCCTTTAACCGTCATTATTCTAATCATTGTTCTGCATTAATTTGTTCATAATTATTAGCATATTGACGCACTGTATAATAATATAAAACAATTAGTATGACAAACATAAGGCGACTTTATTCAGATTAGGAAACGTCTATCATAGTAAGAAGATTAAACACAATAAGTCAACCATTTTGAACCCGATGATTACTTTGTAATTCCAGCTACAACCAATATATTTAACCCTTCAATCAGACAACAAAATTGTTGTTTTGTTATTAATGCTACTGCTAAGTGTTATTGCTAACGTTAGAAAGGACCTCTAAGGATCAAAGGGTTAATTAGAATTTCAGTTAATCATTTAACTAACTGGTTGAATAAAATTGTGTGAAGATCGCTAGGATATACACATACTCCATTTGAATAGATTAAGAAGAATCTATCACATTCTGAGAAGACAGACATTCATAACCTGGGCGCTTTTTGAGTCCTGGGTTCCAAGAGAATGCGAATAAATACAAATAAATAGCCACCACATAACTCTTAAAGTATAATTTTCATACACAAGCAAGTTCTGATATTTACACTACAAACTTCATGTTATAATTTTGTTTAGATGTTACTGTCCATAATAGTTATACGCCAAACAATCAATATACAGGCATACTAAATACAACCATTCACTAGTGTGTCATTAGTACCAGCCGTGCCGTCTCGATTAAAGTGAAACGAAGCCCAAGCCACCTGCCACCGACACTCTCACCTTTTCTGCCATGTCTAATAATTTGAGTAGGAATAGGTTATGTATTAATAATAACTGTAAGCTTCTTAATTTCATATCCATTTATTATCTAACATCATTCTGGAACGTCTACTAACCCTCCAGTTATGCAAATAATGGATAAAATAGAGTTTCCCGATATTTCTCGTATCACCCAATCACGTCCCGTCTTTCATACGCTATGGGATTTGAGGGATTCATTCATAAAACTACGTTGTATAGTACGGATGCAATGCCACACACCTCCACACACCACAACATTTTTGCGTAGGACTAAGTTGGCCAACTGTACATGCTACTAAGGCGAAGGGTTGCATCAAGTTTCCTTTATTTTTGTCAATCTTTCCCGTAAATTCCTTCTTGGGATTTCGAAGCCCAGCAAGGTTAATCACTTCCAACTGTTGTCATGTACGGCAATTGCCGGAGGGAACGGAGGGTGGCGAGAGACCCTTCTTATTGTCTATCTTTTCCTTCAACTTTCCTTTTTCTATCGGATATGCCATCTCTACTAGAATATTAAGTCCTGACCACCTCGTTTGGATCGTAAGGTATGTGTGGCCAGTGTATATATGTAAATTTATGTAAATATTTATATCTCTCTCTATATATATATATATATATATATATATATATATAGAGAGAGAGAGAGAGAGAGAGAGTGACTGTTTGTAAGTCGGAGGTGCCTTGCAACACAAATGAGCACTGAGGCACTATAGCATGCAGTATGAAAGCAAAGCACCAGCCCAAAGAGGATCATACGTGTGAGAGTATTGAGAGCCCCAGACCACCAGACCACTAAGAGGCTGTACAGAGTGGTGGTGGTGGTGGTGACAGTATTGAGAGCCCCAGACCACCAGACCACTGAGAGGCTGTACAGAGTGGTGGTGGTGGTGGTGACAGTATTGAGAGCCCCAGACCACCAGACCACTGAGAGGCTGTACAGAGTGGTGGTGGTGGTGGTGGTGGTGACAGTATTGAGAGCCCCAGACCACCAGACCACTGAGAGGCTGTACAGTGTGGTGGTGGTGGTGGTGGTGACAGTATTGAGAGCCCCAGACCACCAGACCACTGAGAGGCTGTACAGTGTGGTGGTGGTGGTGGTGGTGGTGATGGTGGTGGTGGTGGTGGTGACAGTATTGAGAGCCCCAGACCACCAGGCCACTGAGAGGCTGTACAGAGTGGTGGTGGTGGTGATGGTGACAGTATTGAGAGCCCCAGACCACCAGACCACTGAGAGGCTGTACAGAGTGGTGGTGGTGGTGGTGGTGGTGACAGTATTGAGAGCCCCAGACCACCAGACCACTGAGAGGCTGTACAGAGTGGTGGTGGTGGTGGTGGTGACAGTATTGAGAGCCTCAGACCACCAGACCACTGAGAGGTTGTACAGAGTGGTGGTGGTGGTGGTGACAGTATTCAGAGCCCCAGACCACCAGACCACTGAGAGGCTGTACAGTGTGGTGGTGGTGGTGATGGTGGTGGTGGTGATAGTATTGAGAGCTCCAGACCACCAGACCACTGAGAGGCTGTACAGTGTGGTGGTGATGGTGGTGACAGTATTGAGAGCCCCAGACCACCAGACCACTGAGAGGCTGTACAGTGTTGTGGTGGTGGTGGTGGTGGTGACAGTATTGAGAGCCACAGACCACCAGACCACTGAGAGGCTGTACAGAGTGGGAGGTGGTGGTGGTGGTGGTGATGGTGGTATTGAGAGCCCCAGACCACCAGACCAATGAGAGGCTGTACAGAGTGGTGGTGGTGGTGGTGGGGCTGGTGATGGTGGTGACAGTATTGAGAGTCTAATGATAGCCAGAAAAAAAAGAGAAATGCATCATATTGTTATCTTGAAAGGGTTAATGAAGCATTGTATTGTGGCAGGTTGTGAATCAATTACACGGGTAAAACCTATCACAATTAACCGGGCCTCTGACCTCTATATACATTTCCTAATTTGAATAAAATCGTCTTTTAATAGTCAGAAAACTGAACAGATATGTGTCATCGTCGTATCCTGAAAAGGTTAATAAAGGAGTTGTAGTGCGGCAGGTTGTAACTCAAAGTGTTACCTTGGTCCCTACACCAACACGGACCCACAACATTATTAACGACTTGGCCGGCTGCCTCTGTGTGTTATAGATTATAGTGACCCTGGGTGCCAGGGCGGGGAGGGGGGGGGTAGATACGGTTGCTAGAGGCACGGAATTTATAGTCGGTTTCTTATCAAATGACGGTAAATTGCATACTTCCATTAAACATTTTCAGTTATTGTGAAGATTTTGTAGTGAAATGTAGTGTCAATTATATAAACTTGGTCTTAATATGATGCAGAGACATTGTAGTTTCACAGTTTTCCATTAAGTATCGAAAACTCAGCTGCAGGGGGATACAATATATCGCCAGTTGGTATGAAACCGACTATAGTTTATGGTTTGGGAAGGAAAAAGGATATGATTACAATGCGCATCTGAGAAAATTGTATTTCCTTTACGTTTATCTATGGCATGAGGCTAAATTTGTGTGCGCATGGTAGTCTGTAGCGGGGACGGGAGGCTCAAAACATTTAAGGTATTGGTTACTAACATCTATTTGGTTGCCAGGAGTGTTAACAATCCAAGCGAATATTTTGCAGGAATAATCAGCAATAGACAAATAGTTAAGTACAGTTAGGAGCATACGAAAGGTGAAAGTTGTGGTATTTTGTAATGGTTATGATAGGTAATTGTGATGATTATGTAATGATTGTGGACAACAATTGCGATATATCACTGTTGTACGTTCTTATAATAGTTATAGTAGTTTTGAAATAAGTGTGGTAATTAAGCTTCTCAGGATCGATGACGCACTTCTTTTCTGTTTTCTGGCTAATATTAGTCAATTATATTCAGATTCGGAAGGGTATAATTATGAACTTCAGAGGGTTGATTGAGATGTGCTTTACCCTTTCAATTCCCACATATCCCTCCTATGTTTTATAAAATCTTCTAATGATAGCCAAAATAAGCTGCTAAACGCGTGAGAACCTCAGAGGGTTATTGGTGTTAATGTTATTCAAGTGAGGTAATAGCTTGGTTGTTGATGTATGACATTAGGATACAGATGAATGCGTGCCATCATATTCTAAGATGTTAGCATACTATGACTAAAATATATCATATATACAGTATATATTATATATATATATATATATGTAGCGGGCGGTTTATGGTGTAGGCACTGAGCTGATTGAGTAGGGTTAACTTATATTCATACCTCATATTTCCTGAACATTGTTGCAGTACTCTGTAGAATTCTGGAAATTATTTATGCACTGGAAAATATTTGTAGAGGTTTTAAATAAACAAGCACGGGGCTTTATGGGGTTTATTTACCAAGAAAATATAAGTCTGTAGCCCTTATTACTAATTTTGAGATATTAGAATATATTACACTAGACGTCCCGAGCGTTGGGGAAATGCAATTAAAAAGTCCTTCTTAACGTGGTTTATACTCAAGTTGAGTGTGTACCGAGATAAGTACTTTACTTAATACTTAATGAGAGTATTCTACTTAATAATAGCAACCTAGAACTATGAGCTGTTTCCTTGTTAATAATATAATCTCCTGTAAAGAGAGAGAACAAACGATTAGAAGGGAGTTACTAGAACAAAAGTATGTCACAGATACTTATAAGGTACTTGTACACTTATACTGATCACGAATCTTACCCAGAGGGTTGAAGTGAGGGACCCTCCTTGAGAGGTGGCTGTGTGCTGATTGATTTTCCCGACCCTTCTTGAGGGAGGGCGCGGTTCAGCAACACCACGTGGCAACTGGGTGTGACAAAGTTTCTAGCAATTACTTCTCGATATCTTGGCAACGGATGTGTGATACCATTTGGTGATCGTGTGATCCGTGCTTGCCTTAGCAGAGAGGAAAGTTACCAGCGTCCATTGTGATGGTGTGAACTTCTATAGGGATACCACACCAACACACTTAAGTTCTTTTAAAAGGTTGTTATAATGGTGTGGGTTATATATGTGATTATATGGTTTATCTTAGAAGTGTGCAGTCGCTCAAAATGCGCTGTTACACAGCTCGGCCACGTCAGCCCACCGAAGAGTCTAACAAAAAATAATTCACATATATCTAGATACACATTGAATTATCCCTATGACTTATCTAACCCTGTACCCAGTGTATAGCAATGCCAATGAAAGTGTGATAAAGGTGAGGACCAAAAGTTTCACGTTAGCATTAACAGGTGCTTCTTTTTCCTCACGCCTAAGCAACAGGCGATCAACCCTGAACGGAAGACGAAGGGAGTGACTTACTAGGATAAGGTTGTTGACGAGAGTCATGGAAGGGGGTTAGTGCAGTAGGAAAAATGATTTCCTGATTAACCCTTCCTACGGCCAAGGACACCGCTGCAGAAGGGCAGGTACCCGGGCGTCCTTCTGACAGACAATAAGCTTGCAAGCCTTGCAAGCGTGATCCGAACGCCGTGCGTTGTACGAATGTATACAAAGTCGGTCGCTTCGTCACCGCACCTCCGAAAACAAGAAGGAGAAGACTTGTTTGTTATTGTACGTCTGTATGTCGTAGTTTCATTAGTGAAAAGATTGTCGTATTGCTAACATCGCCTGAAAATGCTTCTCTCACTAAAATCATCATCACAACTGAACCAGTTGACTTAGAGAGCTCTACGCAACGCCAGTTTACAGATTGGAAACCCCACTACATTTAGGGATGCGTGGGAAATTTCAAGCAGTTAAAATAAACAAAGATACGGTAGCCTAGGCCTAGACGTTTTTCGGCCATTTCGCCCGGGTACGGCAGCCCAATGATTAAACTAAGAAAACTAACTAGGTTAGTTGTACTATGAAGAATTTAAGAAATTCATGAGGTTTGAGAGTGATCGTAAGAGATGATGATAAGGTCCAAAGAATTACCTGTGAAAGAATATGTTAATAGGAATGAACTCTGAGGAGAGGTTAGTTATCAAGGCAATAAGTTGATGATAAGGAAGCGTGAAGATTAGAGAAATCCGTACTTCGCAGTGAGCAGGTGCCTGACACATCCCATGATTATTAACTATTAATCTAAATCTAAACTAACAAGGGACAACTGGAACTGGTCATGAATGCAAATATCTGAAACAACCTGCAAGTGTTGAATGAAACACTGGGAGCCTATTGAACAGTCTTTTAATGAGCCAGTCAGTCACAGATGCTTGAGTCAAGGTAAGGTCGCATGCATTTATGTCCGGGGACAGAGGGAAAACACATACTCAGGATGCACAGACAGGGGAAGATACGAGGACCTACATGAATAAAGGCGTCTTTGTTTGTCACAGTCACAAGTTGAAGTTCGTCGGGGACGAGCAACATGTCCGCTGTATCAGTAAAGGTCAGTAATCATCCGTGTAAAAGAAACGGGAATGGCATAATTCTTCAGTCATTGTTAAATGTGAGGACTGAAAAGGAATGTGGACTAAAATGGTGAGTGGTATAACTGTATCTATTAATGAGAAAATTGAGTATACAGTCGTCTAACTCAAAATGCAGAATCAGGGCAAACTGTTCTTATGGCTGATGCTGTACGGAGATGGGCAACAGTCAGTAGATCAATGGCAATCCATCTCTGATATCACCGTACTCAAAGAATGCATCACATTCGTCTTACTTGTGAGTCAAACATCTAGACTTCTAGACTCTATAGGGCATTTGCTGCAGTCTCCAGGATAGCAAGTCTCTTTCTTAGCGTTTGTACTTCAGAAACGTGGTCTGTTCTAAAGAGCTCATAGGAGAGTAGGTCAGCAAATATAACAGTCCTCTCTTCACATGCCGTGAGTTAGCATAATTGGCTATCTGGGTAAGGTCTTCAGGCAGGGCCAATTGGATCTTCCGTAATTTACGATTTATACGAGCTACATGTCGGAGTATAAATGTAAGTCGCAAGTCACAGGGCATTGTCTGATTAGTCAGCAGGAAGGTGAAAGTAGAGTGCTGAACTGCTACTACATCTACCGCAATTAGCACTTTTCCAAATTGGGCTACAAGGGCGCCGGGTTTCAGAAACGAGGATGTCGTAGAATCAACCATTATTAGTGTTCCAAGTAGAAGAAGGGCTTTCATTAACCAGATCATCTTTCTCGGGAGAAAGGGCAATATTCTACTCGTAGGGTTACTAATAGAATACTTCACTCGCCCAGTAGGATGTACGTGGGGAATGACTTGCTCTTTTAGATATGTGACGTTAACAGAACGATGATTTGTATAAAATACTTCACTCTCTGACTAGAGTGGTCTTACTTGAGTGGTCTCACTTTACTCTCTTACTAGAGTGGTCTCACTTCACAATCTCGTACAACTGATTTTGTAAATAGTCTTAGAACGCTCTACTTCACTCTCTGACTAGAGTGGTCTTAGAACGCTCTTCTAGCATAACGAAGCTTCCGCCTATACTCCTTTGTCTGTGCGGAGTCAGTTGTGGTAGGTACATTTTGCTGCACCGCCGAAGGTAATGGATCAGGTTTAATATGGCCATCTACGGAGAGTTCTGGACTCACCCGTTTTAACCTGTCACCATCGAAATCATTGTGTTTCGTGAGTGGTAGCGTCTAGATTAACAAACTTAGTCTTGTACGAGTTAGACGTTCATATGGATTCTAGACAACTTACCTTAACACTGACTATGAAGAGGAATTTGGCGTTCTCTTCAGCATTCATTCTTACCATTATTGCATCGGATGCGTGTAAATGATCTGGGAATGGAAGTTGGATCTTGCTAAAGACTTTCAGGTGTCTCTTAGCGTCTGATTTGGCTTGATAAGAATAATCTAGAGGAATATAGATTTCTGCGTAGCTTAGCTGTAGCCAGAAATCACGACAGAAGCTTGTCTTTACCCTCAGAAGCTAGTCTTGTATACCTGTCTGAGGTTTTGGAAGACTCTTCAAGGTAATATAACCCATTTAGGTTTTCCTTGACTTCTAGATTATTTATAATATCTGCATGATGTTCCAAGATTTCAAAGATAGCTAAGGTTGCTGAAGTACTTTGCAGTCAACTAACCCAATTGAGAATGGGATCTGTTGTGCAAATACATGCTTTCTCAAGTAGATATACCCATTTATTCTTTCACATTGTGCTCGGTTTCCATCCTGTTGTCAGCGAGGAGGTGCCTAGGAGAGGAATGGCGAACAAGTGAGTAATGTACGAGCCTGTTGGTAATTGGGTCTTTTGAATCCGTCTTTAAGCAGGAATAGGATAAGCTAGTCTGAAAGGTTATATTCAACACAAACCAGCTGGTACTGCTTACATCTGGTGTTGACTAGGGCATTTCAGCAATTCCAAAGAAACACTGGCAAATGGATGTGAAGCCGTCGGATATTCCAGGAGTGTCACAGGTTTGGTTTCTTCTCAAGTATCTTGTGGTAGCATAAGAGAGTCTTTTGGTAAAGTGTTGTTTACTATCCTTCTTTATAGTTTTCCAGTAGTACTTCTATTTATCGGCCTCAAGAGTTGTTTGCTGTCTGTACATATGAACTGTCCACACCTGTTGGTACAGTCGCTGCACTAGGTAACAAATTGATGGCATCATGATGTTTCGGGAGTACTACTATCTTATCTGGAATGACATATACATGGCTGTATGTGTTGTTGTCAACGGGAAGAGTATAACCAGAAGTTCTTAGTGCAATAGGAACTGCGACGGATGAACTTGGTTTCTGGACAAGACAACATCTTCTCCGATTCCAGAAATAGCTTACTTATTGGATATGTAGTGGTTCCATGTTTGCTCGTCATTTACTTGGCTTCTTTTTAGGTTGGTAACGAGAACACCGGGGCAACTTGCACAATTCTAGAGAGTGCGTTGGCTGCCACGTTAGCTCTTACCCTATAATACCGTGTCGGGTTAGCTGTAGAAATGTCTCTTACCACCGCGTTAGTCTGCCAGTGAGAATTTATCACCTTTGATTACCTTTTTGTCCTTGCCTGTCTGTCTGAGTAGAGGTCGAAGGAAGGCTCAAGGCTAACTTTTCACGAAGGTTACTACTCCCTAGATGCTAAAAGGGTTAACCTTTCCATTTTGTGATATCTAGTCTCTACTTTATTCAACACTTTCCTTATGTAACCAATGACTAGTATCTTGACTAGGTCACTTGGCATTTTGAATGTTGTATGGAGCTCTTGTGAGAAGAGTTGTGTGTACGAGTGCGAATGCTGAGCATGTTTTGACTGGAATTTAGGCAAGCATTTGGATGAGCTCTACCTCGTAAGACTTGGAAACATCTTATTATAATTCAAACCTTAAGTTTGTATTTTAAATGCGACTTTAGGAAGGTAAATAACTGCACAGATCGTATTATTCGATGAGAAACCTTTCTGCTCGACTCGAGATTGGCTTAATTGGACATCTCAGATACTGATCGTAATTGAACAGTCAAGTCTTCTGGTGTCTATCCATGAGGTGATGGAGTTCCATTTAAGAAAAACTTAGACTTTTGAGTTACTCTGAAAAACTTTGTTCCCCTTATTCCTATGTCGTGTAGGAGTTCTGATGGATCAGACTGTGGAAAGTATTTCCTTAACTTGGCTAGAATATGCTGCATGATTGTCTTTGTAGTGATCAACCACCTAAAACTATCCCGTTCTTGGTTACCAATCGGGTTGGTGACACCCAAAGGAAGGACGTGTGTTTTAGACTTACCTAGGATTACTTTTAGGGTTATGTAGTGCTTTGGTTAAATTCTTTAGTGTTGTTAGTCGTACACTGCGGAAGGCGACTACAATCCTAAATCTAGGTCTTCGTAGCTTCAGGAGAACGTTTACCTATGCGCTGAAAATACTGGAGTAGATGTGCAAATCATTCTATAACTCTATGGCAGTTCATATCCTCTACAAGGTTTGCCTGCAGGATGTCTTAGTACAAAGCTGTAAAAGATCTTTCCACATCTGCTATAATTTTTGGGTAGTGTTCCGGGAGACATACCCTATTCTTCTCAAAATTCCTTTGTCTTCCGGATACTACTAAGGGAAACTATCCAGGTAACCCAATTGGGAGGGTGTGCACCTTCTCTAGTACGAATTCTTCTGAGCTGTGGATGCGAGTGAGAGTAATCTGGTTTGCAATACGGCTCTTGTTCCTAGCACCCTTAGGATCTTGCAGGTGAAACTGGTCATGCTTGTTGACACAGTCGCTGCTATAATGATCGAATGCAGGAAAGAACGCGTAATGCGTATTGTGTATGTACTTGGAGAGTGTTGATTTAGCTGAGACCTATGCACCATCGACTTGAAACAGATTCCAAGGATGCGTAAGCTAACTGCCCATGCTTGTTGGAACAGATGTTACATGATCAGTGCTGGGGATAAATCGGATCGAACACAGTACGGAGTACCGGAACAACTATGGGTTAAGCTCAATCTGTGAGACTTCATGTTGATGTGGTTATCCTTCAGATTCATTATGTCTTGGACATAGATAATTTGTGCTTGTGCGGAACCTTTCTTTGCTTAGGCGTTTCTGCTACGCAAACCATGTGTGAGTTTCGTAGGATACCTGTGACAAAGGTGTCTACTGCCACAAAAATGTTTTGGGGACTAGGTGTGGGACCTTGGTGTGAGGCTTAATCCACCACGTAAAACTGGCTTAGACACGTATAACCTTAGTGTAAGGTGTTGATTGTGACGCAAAATGTCGACCGTGGAGGGGTCTCATTCTCTGCGACTTCGGGGAGTTTGTACTGCAGAGAGTCTGTCGATTTTAGATTTGGGACTAAAGGATTTGACACGCTGGTAGGTACCAGAATCGCGAAGGAGGCGACTCATCTCTTGGTCTACGTGGAGTGTCTACACGAGGGCAATCCTTGGTGTCGTGTCCAAATACTGTACAAACGAAACAATATCCTCTTCGTGCGGGTCTCTCACGTTGTGTAGGGCGAGGGTTCCGTTGTGGTTTTCCTGCCCTGCGAGGTCTTGTATGCACTCGGGATTTGTGTGGTGACGTTTGATTTTGCTGTGGGAGTAATTGTGGATCCAGCAATTTTACTTGGTATGACCAACTTTTTGGCAGTGGTCACACTTCTTAAGGATTGTACCAGTTCTTCTCGGAGGCGAAGGGGTCGGACTGGGTCTGCGCCTCGCCATGCAAGAGAGGTTTCTCCTTGCATTATGATTGCAGTAGTCACATACTGTCTGTGATACTGTCACTATCTCACGAGCTCTTCTAGGACTGGCAAGCGGAATTAGCTCGGGGTCTGGTCTTGGAGCGCTTCTGAGGTATATAAGAGGCACAGGGGCTGGGCTAGGAGCTCCTCTTTGAACTGACTCGGGAACAGTCTCTGCTGTACTGTCTGGAATCTTGGGAGCTGGGTCCAGCGAGGTCGCAGAAGCAGTATCTGCATCAGATGCATTGTCCGAATCAGTGTCCGAAGGTGACTCTGGGTACTCCGGAACAGTCTCCAAGCTTGGAGTAGACCTTGGAGTGTGTTCAACTTCTGGTGTGAGGGGTGTCTCTGGCAGTTGCTCTTCGGCTTTTCCAGCGATACTATCGTAGACAGAAAGGGTGAGTAGGAATTGCCTGTAATTTGTTGTCTGAAATTGAGCTGTTGCTTGAGCGAGGTCGAGAGCACTTCCTGGTTTCAGATGCTTCTGGACAAGGGCAATTCGTTCCTCGTCCCTGACAATGGAATGGGATTCCCCGTATCTCTCTATTTCCTTCAGAAATTGTGTAATTCCCCCTGGGTAATTAGGGCATTTTTTTCCAGAAAACATAGTCAAGTGGTTTGTATGCCGTGTCTGAGCATCCACGTGAGAATTGCCTCTGGCTGTAGCTGTAGTGATAGCTGGCATAGCTGTAGCTGTCATGGCTGTAGCGGGAGCTGTAGCTGTAGTTGTAGCTGTCATAGTTGTAGTTGTAGTAAGTTCTTCTGAAGACTTCTCTACACTTGATTCTATCTAACTTACCCTTAGTCCTGGAAATTTATAAATATTAAACTTACCTTTGGCTAGCCTTTGTACAAATATTTAAAGAGTCGGACGTTCGTAGGGGAAAAATTCTGATAAGTGCGTGGCACAGTCTCAGAATAACATAACCTTGGTGCCTGGGCGACACTAAGGGCCTTATATTTGATGTGCAAATATGTTAGACGTTCGCTTGCGCTAAGGATGTATCAGGGTGGCCCGATGTCTCCTTGAAAGAGTTAGCTAGTCGTTATGTCAAGTCGTCAATGTCAGAAGCAAGTTTTGTCCCTACTTCTTTCTCAAACTCTGTGTCTGACAGAGGCTCAATTCCCGCTCCTTCTAATTTCTCTTCTGAGTTGCTAAGAGAAGCAAAGGACATGGGGGGCAAATGACACTTTTGGTAAAGATAGCTGGACTGAATGTCATTGACAAATAATCCCTCAAAAAAAAATTGTAGCACTGGTACACCAAATTTGGGTAGTAGGGATTTCTCTTAACCACACACCCGTACCCAAGTTTGTATGGATGATAATGGTGGTTAGTCTGACGAGTTCAGCAAAAAAAAAATATATACAAGGAAGTCTAGGAAAATTTAATTAGTAAGGCACTGTAAGGATACTCTCTTACTAAGAAAATCAGGTTAGTAAGGCACTATAGGGATAGCCTATTCTCTTACTTAAGAAATTGAAAACAGAAATTAACACAGTGTGTAACAGAAGTAAGTCTTTGATCCTCTGCTAAATTATTACTTGAGAAACAGATACAGCAATATATTGAGTACTTAAATTATTTGATCTAACTTGAATTCATAGATAGAATTTATTTAATGAGGAACGTTCAGTCCCAGCTAAAATATTCTATCACATGAATAAGTTGAAAGAATAGTTAATATACTTTGGCATTGCTTGCTGTGTTGTAAGTTTACTAGTAGGCTATTATTTACTAGTATTATTACGTGTGTATGTAGTATATTGACCAACCTATACAAAGCTGAATTAACGTTGCGATGTCTTGAAGGTCCTCTGAAGTTGTTGGTGAAAATCCCCTGGATTTTATTCTAACGCTGCACTCTCTCTCTCTCTCTCTCTCTCTCTGCTGTGACGACACCACCACATCAGACCTTGGGGAGCGCGCGTGGCTGTGGTCTGAGCTGAGGGGTGATGCGTGACTCAGTTGGGTGACTCAGTGGGGTGACTCGGGTGAGTCAGTGGGGTGAGCCGGGTGAGAGGTTGCCTGGGCAAGAAACTGCTGAGCTGAGCGCTGAGTGGAGAGCTACTGATGTTTATGCACTGATAGTACCAGTTCACTCCTTGAAACATTTTAGTTGGGTAACTTCCCTGTCTTTCTTTTCCAAGTTAGATCTTAAATGTTAATGATTTTCTAGTTGTTTTTCTTAATGCTGTTACGACTGGGGTTTAAATATATCAGGGCTCTTATTCATTGGACTAGTAATGGCATAAATGCTACAACGGAAAGCGCTAGATCCAACCTCTGATGTATATTCCCAGTGAACAAAGAACACAAATACTCTACAGAGTTCTATATGCAATAATAGGCTATCAAACTCTCAATAAATGTGCGTCTACTCTAGGCTTAATGTTATGTGAAAACAGCCTATTACTACCTATAACCGAAGGTGCTTGGTTATGGTATGCAAAGTAAGGTGGTAAGAGAAGTTACAGCTACGTTACTTTAATCAATAAATGTCAGGCACTCCTGCATGAAAGAAAGTGCACTAAAGTCCTTCAACACTAACAAGGAATCTTCTTTAAATGTTAGATGCTATAAAGATGCTCGTATCGGAAATGGAACCCAAAAAGGCAGGCAGCGGAACAATGCTCGTGCAGGCTATGCACACAAAAAGGCAGAATATATAATGCCGTCGGAGCCACGAATATCCTAAACACTACAACAATAATAATCGCCACGACAATGCAGTATTCCTATCAACAAAAAGAGCCTAAGTCGTTTGTGTCTCCATACATCAAACTAGGCTGCGAAATGCTTGTGTAATCATAAATGGGTATGCATAAAAAGAGTAATTAGGTTAATATACACAAGGACCCCAATGGAAATACGCCTAACGGCCTCATTGGGCTATCCTTCGTTGGAATTATGCAAGGCTGGTACATGTCATATTTGTAACAAACTATGTGGTACCAACTCTGTAAATTGCTGACTGAATAAATATTATTATTATTATTATTATTATTATAATGTCTACTTTGACTGATAAAGTCTAGCTAGAGTCAATGATACGAGATACTGGTGCGCATGGCATGCCACATAGCCTAGTGCAAATCTCAAGTCTGTGCGTCAAATATTACGTTATAGGGAAGGGTAGCTCTCTTGAGAAACCTTAATACCGAAGTATTAAGCGTTCTCCTGGCGTACCTCAAAGACAAACAATCGAGACTAGAACAGTGCAGAATGGTATAGGCAAAAAGCCCTCATTCGTGCATGCTCTACTCTCAATGGCACACAGACTAGAATTTACTCAATCAACTCCAGTTCTCAGGTATGTCGTGCAGCTTTTAACTAAAGCCAGCACTCATAGGAAACAATACCTTATAATATCAGACTCCTAGTCTAGCATTATCTAATCCAGCAGAACACTAATAATTAAAGGAAGCAGTACTAAACAATATGAATGCCAACCAATGCTTCGTGATCAACTTATCTTAACAACTAACATACATGGGTTATATCAGACCTTAACGCACAATATAACTGGCCAGCATGAAGCTGATTTTGCAGAGTTAACCAGAGGGGGTATAATATTAATAAAAGGTGGTGAAAGATATGGAAAATGAGAGAGATAGGCAGAGGAAAAGATTCTCAGGTGCAGCACAGGGGACAGGTAGCAAGGGATAAAGATGAATGCGTTCTAGAAACCAGATCTGAGGTAGAGAGTGGCGAGGAACTGTATATATACTCGCACTAGCTCGAGCCGCGTGGGAAAAAAGCGGTTACAAGTCCTCTAGCCACTAGCAAGGGAGCTAACATCATGGTAAGGACCTCTCTCAACCAACCCCCACGAGGCAGCCAGCCGTGACGTCATCGAGCGGGGCAAAAACACTGCGCGCCCCCCTCTCACTCTGTTCTACTCTCTCTCTCTCTCCCAGATCCCATCATTACTAGTTAATGATCAAACATATACTTTACAATTAAATATATAAAGCCTTGACATGGGTGAAAACAAAGAGCCTTTCTGGACTGCCCATGAAACGAGCTTCCATATGAAATAAAGCACACTCTAATACATAAACTGTAGCCCCATGCACTGCCCTGGCGATCCTAGCAAGTCACTGTAGGACAAGCCATGCGGTTCTAACGGAGTGGTTAACGTCACAATGCTTTTTCTTATTTCCTTTTAGCTCAGGTATTATATATTGTCTATAGTTGTTTGTTCTAGGTTGCTATGCGGTTATTAAGTGTCTAATGAATTGTTCTTCGGATTTTGTTTTTGTTATATACTTTAATGGTTCGTTTTACTTTAGGGGTTAATCGCATCCCTTTAAGCTGCCAACCAATATGTAGAGGGCGGTTTATGGTGTAGGCACTGAGTGGATTGAGTAGGATTAACTTATATTCTTACCTCATATTTCCTGAACATTGTTGCAGTACTCTGTAGAATTCTGGATATTGTTTATGCACTGGATAATATTTGTAGAGGTTTTAAATAAACAAGCACGGGGCTTTATGGGGTTTATTTACCAAGAAAATATAAGTCTGTAGCCCTTATTACTAATTTTGAGATATTAGAATATATTACACTAGACGTCCCGAGCGTTGGGGAAATGCAATTAAAAAGTCCTTCTTAACGTGGTTTATACACAAGTTGAGTGTGTACCGAGATAAGTACTTTACTTAATACTTAATGAGAGTATTCTACTTAATAATAGCAACCTAGAACTATGAGCTGTTTCCTTGTTAATAATATAATCTCCTGTAAAGAGAGAGAACAAACGATTAGAAGGGAGTTACTAGAACAAAAGTATGTCACAGATACTTATAAGGTACTTGTACACTTATACTGATCACGAATCTTACCCAGAGG
Source organism: Paralithodes platypus (assembly GCA_032716605.1). Classification (NCBI taxonomy): domain Eukaryota; kingdom Metazoa; phylum Arthropoda; class Malacostraca; order Decapoda; family Lithodidae; genus Paralithodes; species Paralithodes platypus. Next base: position 8,631,783 of record CM064573.1, read on the forward strand.
GTTGAAGTGAGGGACCCTTATTGAGAGGTGGCTGTGTGCTGATTGATTTGCCCGACCCTTCTTGAGGGAGGACGCGGCTCAGCAACACCACGTGACAACTGGGTGTGACAAAGTTTCTAGCAATTACTTCTCGATATCTTGGCAACGGATGTGTGATACCATTTGGTGATCGTGGGATCCGTGCTTGCCTTAGCAGAGAGGAAAGTTACCAGCGTCCATTGTGATGGTGTGAACTTCTATAGGGAGACCACACCAACATACTTACCGTTGTTTTAAAAGGTTGTTATAATGGTGAGGGTTATATGTGATTATATGGTTTATCTTAGAAGTGTACAGTCGCTCAAAATGCGCTGTTATATATATATATATATATATATATATATATATATAGAGAGAGAGAGAGAGAGAGAGAGAGCGAACAAACCAGGTGAATGATGAAATGTACATATACCTCCCATACAATACGCGTATTGGTATAGGTCTATGGATGTAAGAGGAAGGGGGCTTGTACCAGACGATCCTCTTAGGGGAAATGGAGGGATTTGGAGGCAAAACTCGTTATTTGTAGTATTGGGGGAACGAGCCTAAAAGAGGTAACTGGAACAACGTCACCGCACTATAAAAAACAACAACTTTTTGTATGTACGTATGTATGTATATACTCTGGGACCTTCGCCTATATTGCTTTTTTTTTTATGGGGGTGGCCAACTAGAGACAGAGCCCGAACAGGGACATCACAACACGTTCGAAAAACAAAACAAAACACAAAGTCACACACATCTAGGTCGCCCAGGAAAAATACCCAACTTTTTTAAAATCAGCATTATTACGATGTTTTAACAGGTTTCAATACATGTACTCATACAGTATACTGAACTTTTACACATGTATTCTCTTGTATTTCTCTCTCTCGCGCTGATATTCGCTGGGAGATAGGTCTATGTAGTATATGATATTGTAATATATGTAATATATGTAATATATGATATATTATATATGATATTCGCTGGGAGATAGGTCTATGTAATATATGATATTGTGTAATGTATAATAATTATGAAAACAAGTGTACTGAACTGAACTGAAATATTCATTATAATTAGGACAGAAATGTTGACCACGAACGTCTATAACTTCAAAATTAATAGAATAATTCAGCTAATATTAAAACCATTTAGGAAATGTCAGCCAGGTTATAAGTGTAGACAATTACAACCCATTTGCTCCAGCCTCTTTTTAGCTACAGGGGTTTGGGGTTGCGAATTGTGGCCTACCTATAATGAATGGACTATATTATACTGGTGACTTTCTTGTAATTAGAACATTGATTAAGAGGACGTTAGTTTATTTATTATTGTTTTTGTTCATATATGTTTTAGTTTGCTCCCTAGACCTATATCAAGCTAATAAAATATAACATCCCAAAGAGCTCCCTTCGAGATAAATTTGTACATTTTTCGGTAGAAAATTTCTCGGTCGAAGGCCGATTCCTTCTAAATTACAGGCTCCCTAACACTCGCCAGGAAAAATCTACACCTAAATGACACAAAAGGTCTTAATATTGACAAGGCGAAATGGGCGATAGTCTTAAAATTGGAAAACAAATGGGGATCAACATAAAGGAGATGGGGGTTCAGAACAAAACAAAATCCCTTAAACCAATTTCATGTATAATGCTTAACCCTCCTGGCCCGGGCAGGCTCTCCTAATGACGGAGCTCGTATCCGGGCGATCTGGTCGAATATCAACAAAATTAAACTAAGGCTAATCTCGCTTAATATATGACCTACATTAATCAAACATATATAGAAATGAGCGCCTTACCTTCCTGCGTAGAATGGCGTTGAGTAGAGCTCTCTAGCTCAACTGGTTCCGGAGTGATGGTGATGGAAGTGGAGGTAACTTTTGCCGCGTATTTACCTCGGCGCGTCCGAACACTCAACCGCGGCCCCGGCTACGACGCCCAGTTGCACTCGTCGCTCCACCCGCAATTATGCCAGGAAGCGATTTGATAGTGTTTTATTGGTTATTCTGTCATTTATTATAGTTATTATGTTATTTTCACTCAATAAAGTTATTTATATGAACTTATTTGTGTCTCTGTCACTTATTACTTCGTTTTATTATTTTTATGATTATTAGTGTCACTTTCACTGGACTTTGATAATTGGTAGTGTCATTTCCCCTTTTATGTATTGTTAGGTAACCTAATAATATATATAGTGTCACTGTCACTTATTCATATTGTTATGAAGGCACTTATTATTACTTGTGTGTGTCTCTTTCACTTATACTTAGTTTTATTATTATTATACTGTCACTTTGACTGGCCTAGGCTTATTGAGTGTCATTTTCACGTATTTACTGTTAGAAATATATATTTTAGTGTCACTTTCACTTGTTCATATTGTTATTGAAGGCACTTATTATTACTTATGTGTCCTTTTCACTTATACTTAGTTATATTATTATTCTTAGCCTACATTTGAGTGTCACTTTCACTGTTGTCACTTCCACTTCAAAAGTTTGTTAGAGTGTGGAAGTCGTTGAAGCAGGTGCCAGCACACAGTCCAACTTGACACTCGAGGTATTCCCAAGTGGTTTTTGTGGGTTTGCGGGGTCTGCGAGTTGTGTGGCTGCACACATGGCACCTCTTCTGACTCCTAACATTACTACCTGGTGCTTTGAAAGGAAGGGCGCTGAGCTGGTGCTTCCTGAAGAATTCAGCACACCCCGTTCTGTCAAGGTGGCCTGGTCCTTGTATTGGCCTGCCTGGTGTACCCGCATGTTTAGCCAGGAGCTCAAGTAGCACCTGCTTGTGGAACTTCCGCAGGGACTTGTACTTCTTGGCTCCTGGAGTCCTCAGACGGTAGATGTTGTAGGCATTGAGGATCGACATATCTACCGTATGCAGGATAAACTTCTTGTACCACCTGCAAGATGTTCGCAGGCAGTCGATGAAGCCCATCTGCATGTCGGACTTGTCAACGAGGCGCATGTTGATGTTATAATCCAGGACAGCAGCTGGTTTTTGGACGGGGTTCTTGGTTGTTCGGTCCACCTTCCCTGTGGCGACCATCTGGGCCTTGTGGCATGTGGTGAGGAGGTTGACCTTGCGCTGGTCATGCAAGTGGATGAAGAGGATGGGGCCACTCTTCTTTTGGAAGATGTCAGCCTTCTTCGTCTTGGTTGGGTAGCCTGGCATGCCCTTCCTTTTGCCCTTGACTGTGCCGACAGTTCCGGTCTTGCGGTCATGGAGGTACTTGGTCAGGAGAGGCGACGTGTAATAAGTATCTGTGTAGAGGATGTGGTTATTATTGAAGTGCTTCTCCATCATCTTCTTCACTACAGCGCCACCAAAACCAATGAGAGGGTCAGTCACAACTTCTCCAGCCTTGCCGCTGTAGACTATAAAGTCCAGCACATACCCTGTCAAGCAGTCGCAGAGGACGAAGAGCTTGATGCCGAAGCGGTGTCTCTTGGACGGGATATACTGTCGGAAGTGCAGCCTACCACGGAACAGGACCAGAGACTCGTCGAGGCACATCTTCTGGAAAGGAATCAGGTATGTGGTGAACCGATGACGAATCATGTCATACAGCTTCCTGATCTTCCATAATGAGTCGGGAAGGTGGACTGCCATGTTGTTTGTCAGGTGGAGATAGGAGAGGATGTTGAAGTACCTGTCCCTGGACATGTATTTGCCAAATGATGGAGTCGTTATGATGTCGCCAGTGATCCAGTAGTCAGCCAGAACGTGCTTCCTTATATGAGTCATCAGCATTGTGAGTGCCAAGAACACATATAATTCTGCCACAGTGAGAGCTCTCCATGCCACCATCTTGGCACTGGTCTTCCTCCCAAGAAATTTGGCACAGATAGCATGGTGGTGATTTGTCTCTTTGACAAGGTATTCTATGACTTCATTGTCATAGAAGCCACAGAAAAGTTCACTGGGGGTAGCATCTGGGCCACAGGGATATGCTGGTGACACCCCGGAACCCATCTGTACCTCGTCAAAGGCAGGACAATCTGGCTCAAAATCAGCTCCATCTGTCCACACAAACAGGTCGGATGCTGATGCTCGAGGTCGTGCTGCAGCAGGCACACGCCCTGGATGCCCTGGCACACGCCCTTGGCCAGGCGGACGCCCTGCACGCCCACGCCCAGGCCCAGGCCCAGGGGCAGCGGCGTCGGCAGGCTGACCACATCCACGACCTCGCCCTCTCCCTCGATTTGTCGGCACATCCTCTTCCTCTTCCTGTTCCTGTTCCTCTTCCTCTTCCTCCTCAGGCGACGTCAGGTCATCTGGGGCAATGCTGGGGTCGTCAGCATCCTCCTCAGGAGACAATTCTGGTGAAGAAATGACCGGGCGTCGGCGGTGTGGGGCGCGGGAGGCTGCGGGAGCTTCAGGAATGGGAGCCGAGGCCTCGGGAGTTGGGCTCCTTTTGCGGCGAGCTGAGGGCTTTTCAGCAGGAAATAATGCTCTGCAGTGTGTTGAGGCCTGTGGCACATCACCATACCACTTGAAGAGGTCCTTTGGTCATCCTGAACGAGAGATGAAGGCGAGGGCTGTGGATGACCCACGCGGCGTCCCGTGTCAAGGCGTCGGGACAATGGAATGCGGGTGGTTGCTAGGCCAGGGTCGGCGTCATTATCGCTATCTTCAGCTTCCCTATGCTTTTCTGCGGCTGCCCTGCGTGCTTTTTTAGCTGCACTTTTGATCAATGATTGTTTGTAGAAATATTTGCCCACTTTCAAGGGCGTATGGGCAGGCAAAGGGGAAGGTCCTGGGGTAGGGCTAGGGCTAGGCCTAGGCTGACCTAGCAAAGATGGCGAGGGGGTAGGCCTAGGTTCTAGCACACTGGGAAGCTCAATGGCACCTTCCTGAAACACTTCCACATCAGGATCATCACTACTGTCTCCCCCCTCAAATAAATCGACATTATCGTCGTCTCCAAAGCCCACGAAATCGTCTTCACTTTCACTTATAAATTGTACCTTGTCCACCAAGCTTTCGCCACTGCTCTCTTCATCACTTTCAAAAAGTTGTCGCTGTATAGCGCTATCACTCAACAAACGCTTAACTTTCTTTTGTTGAGCTCTCTTCTCGGTTGGAACAGGCGTTGAAGTTGCGAGTGGGGTAGCACTCGGGCCCGCGGAGGTTGCAACGAATCGGACACGTCGGAAAACATTTTTTTAGTATTACTCGCTATGGCGGCCACGTACGAACTGATAACACTAGTAGTTGAGGCTTGGTGGCGCTGCGGTCGCTCCTACCATGCCAAAATTGGCTGCGCAAATTTTGAAGCACGCTTTCAAGCACAAAGATTTTAAAATGACACCCGGGTTCCGGCCCTTTTTGTTTTGGTGTCATTTTAAAATGACACCCGGGCTGGAAGGGTTAAAATGGAGTAACTGAATTAATGGAGTAACTGATATAGACATACCCCCTTAGTATCTTAAGGGGAAGGCAATCGCTTTGTCTGAACCCCCTTCTCCCTCATGTTTAGCATATTAGTTTTGAGATTTGAGTACGTTTGTTCTGTTAGTTCGGCGATTTTGAGATCTTTCGACTCATTTCTTTGTCAATATTAAGACCTTTCGTGTCATTTAGGTGTCGATGTTTTCCTGGTGAGCGATATCTAGCTTGTAACTTTTGCTTGTTGTGTGGTCTCTCTCTCTCTCTCTCTCTATCTATCTATCTATCTATCTATCTATCTATCTATCTATCTATATATATATATATATATATATATATATATATATATATATATATGCGATATCGACTGGTTCCATGGAAAGCGCAGTCAACATAGGAACAGTAGGACCAGGGTTATGAAAAACATCTTGGGAAGTGTTTTTATTCAGTACTACGTTTCGGACTCTCTGCGTCCATCATCAGGTCTATAAACTGAAATGAACACAATATTTACAAATATATAGGCAATAATAAAATGACGGGCAAAATTCCGAGTTCAATAAAATTCACAGACAAAAAAAGGGGAACAGCTACCAAATGAAATACTGTATCAAAGGAACCAGTAAAGCAATTTATAAATGTACTAAACAAACACAAGTCACCTATATGGCCTATCATATTTGTTCTGATTATTTCAAATTTCATAAAGAGATTGAGTACCTTCGCGACCTCCTCTACAATAATGGGTTCCCTTATAAGTTCACCGACACGTATGTTGGCAAAGCCCTGGGTAAAATCATGGAAGGAAACAAAGCTTCAGTTAGTACGCCTCTAGAAATATTGTTTATTTCCCCATCATATTTACTGGCCCAAAAAGTTTCACACTACGAAAAAGGCTCACTTCCCTCCTTCGTGAATTTGATCCTCAAATTAATATCAGAGTTATTTTTTAATCCAGCTGTTCAATAAGTAGTATTATAGATATAAACATAGGATTCCTGGGGACCTTGCCTCTTCCGTCATTTATCAATACACGTGTGATAGCTGTAAGGCTTCATATATCGGTAAGACAGAGACATTTGAGAACCAGGATTTCGGTACATCTAGGTAAATCAGTGAGAACTGGTTTTCCACCGTCAACGTCGGTTCACTCGGCGATTCGGGACCATGCTTTCAGTCATGACACCCCTATAAATAAGAATAATTGTTCAGTCTTAGACAGTAGCGGTAATGATGCGGACCTACTCATACTGGAAAGCATTCACCAAGCAGTGGTACGTCCTCCTATTGGTGGTAACGAAACCTCTGTCCCCCTTCTTTGCTTTTAACATTTTCTTGAGCTGAGGTTAATATTACTTTAGTTGTACATCGGTAGCCTTATTGAATTATTGTTGTGTGTTGAAATTATAGTCCATTCCCTTAGATTGTTATAATTTATTTAAATACTAGTCCTGTCCCTCTTGACCGTTCTATTTTAACCATTAAAGTCTGTGCAACTTCGGTGACTTTTTTTTGTTTAGTACATTTAGATATTGCTTTACTTACTCCTTTGATAGAGTATTTCATTTGGTAGCTGTTCCCCTTTATTTTTTGTCTGTGAATCCTATTGAACTCGGAATTTTGCCTGTCATTTTATTGTTGCCTATATGTTTGTAAATATTGTGTTCATTTCTGTTTATAGACCTGATGATGGACGCAGAGAGTCCGAAACGTAGTACTGAATAAAAACACTTCCCAAGATGTGTTTATAGATAGATAGATAGATAGATAGATAGAGAGCTAGAGAGAGAGAGAGAAAGAAAGCCCAAAAAACAAGCACTATCCCCTGACAGGTCTTTCCTTAGTGTAGCAAAATCTTCTTATTCTCAAGACGTGATTTTCCGGTCCCGTCGCAAGACCACCACAAGCCGTTGCAAGATCATCACAAGACGGGAAAAACAACACAGGCTTGCTCCAAGCCAGCGCACCATTTTACAAATATTTATGCTAGGCTATACAACTTCCATTTCATCGGAATAACATTCACCGCCAATTTAATTATCATAAGGATTATATTAATGCAATTCTGATGTGAAAAAACAATCGGTAAATAGCATAGTCATAGCTGGGGTGTGTTGTTGTTTCGTGGACAAAATCTAACCAAGCGTACTGTCCGACATTAATTTATTATCAACAATTGGATATTCGTTACCGTGGGTTCTTATTACTCTACTTCCTAATAATAGGCAAGTAAATTATAAGATCATGTTTGGATAAACAAATATACCGAAATAGAATAGAATGAAGAAACAGTAAGTTGAGTGAGATATTTCAGCTTGCCGTCAACCCAGCTCCGGAGCTCTCTTGCCGTCGCAAGAGAATATGGGTGTCTCCCTTGCTAAAGGTGGGCTTGCGACGGGACCGGGAAAACAGTTTTCGGGGTAGATCTTGCGACGATGGTCTTGCGACGGGACCGGAAAATAACGTCTAAGATAACAAGGCGTCAGTGTTTGCTTAGTTTACCAGAGCTTGCAGTTATAAATATGTCTTCTATGTATGATGCTACTGGAAGAGGCCCAAAGCTGTTGTGTTGTTATAATGAACATAATTATTTTAGTATATCCAACATCGTTCTTAACACCATCATCCCCAAATGCAATAAATGAAAGCTTGTGATTCTCTCAGGATTCGAACCTAGGATATCTCATACAGAACGTACACGTTGTAACTATTACACCATCAAGACAGTTATAATATGTCAGGGTCTCCAATGTGGGGCCAGGAAAATTAACCCCGTCTGTACCGGCGACGTCCTTTAACTTTACTCTGACTACTCTTAAACAATGTTATTCAGTTCAAAAAGGACCTTAAGCAATTAACAGTCTTCGAACTATCTAATTTAACCCTTTTTACTACCACATATCCTTGTTAAACATTGAACATTAAAAATCGTCTAAATGTAGTAGGAAGAAAATGTAATAGACGTCGCCGGTACATAAGTGGTTAAAGCAATCACGAAAGGCTAGATTATAGATCAACTTATCAAGGTTATTTATTCATAGATATTCATGGAGCGCCCATGGGCTTTTTATGTCAAGTACAACTATCTAGACTAAGTTATTGGAGACATTTGCTTGATAATAAATTATTTATATATGTTCATTTTTAAAATGTAAGCAAAACTACTTAATATCTATATATATATATATATATATATATCGATCTATCTACTGTGTATACATATACTGTATATACATATGTATATATACATATATTAGGGTGTATTGAAAAAACTGTTACAGACTATGACGAACACAATGTAAAATGGAAATTTAACATATATTGGTGTATCACTTTTTTACCAGATATGTCTTATTAATGAGATACATGCTTAATTAGAAATGTAGCAAAACAGGGTTACCAGTAAAGCCCAAAATAAATTATGCATGATAAACATGTTTACTATGGACTTAATTAAAGGGAAAGTATAGGTTTACCTATTCACACATTAATAATTACGATATCAAAGTTGTCTTAGAATATGGTGATCAAATTATGTGGTTAGCAGAAAAATAATAATTACAAGCAACAGCTTAGCGTAACAAATATGTAACATTTGTAACTGTTTTCATGGAGTATAATGCTGATGCCCAAGTCTGGGTCGGGTATCCGAACGCAGCAGAAGGTAATTCAATCTTTTATGAAGCATAGTTCTTGATGCTTAGATTCATTGTTGAATGAAATTCACGGAAATGTTTTATGTCTCGGTATAAAGATTCAATTATAAAAATGTTAGGTATAATTGATTTCTCAAAAGTGTATTACATCAGTTGGTGGGAATAAAAAACAAATATATATATATCTTATTATTGCGCTATAATGACCATGTACAGTACAGTGGAAGCTACCTATACTGCTGTTTGCGGATGATACAGTTCTGATGAGTGATAATGAATGGGAGTTGCAGGGTCTGGTAAATGAGTATGAAACAGTGTGCGAAAAACGGAATTTGAAGGTAAATGTGGGGAAGAGCCAGGTTATGGTCTTCGAAAGGGGTGAAGTCACAGAGTGTGAGGTGAAGTTGAACGGTCAGGCTATGGAGATCGTCAACTCTTTTAAGTATCTGGGCAGTGTGTTGAATAAAGATGGGACTATGGATGAAGAAGTGCGGGAGAGGGTACAACAGGGGAAGAGGGTTGTAGGAACGCTGAAAGCAGTAACAAGAAATAGGGTGGTCAGTATGGAAGTGAAGAAGTCCTTATACAACAGTGTGGTAATCCCGACACTGACATACGGAAGCGAAGCATGGACGTTGGTTGAGAGACTCAGACAAAGAGTGAGAGCAGTGGAAATGAATTACTTAAGAAGTGCGTGCGGAGTTACATGGAGGGATAGACAGACTAATGAGGAGGTAAGAAGGAGGTGTGGTGTGGAGGTAGATGTACTGGAAAGTGTGAAAAGGAACAACTTGAGATGGTTCGGCCATATGGAACATATGGAAAGCGAGAGAATGACTAAGAGGGAGTATGAGAGCGAGGTGGAGGGACAGAGAGGGAGAGGTAGACTGAAAGAGTGGTGGAAGGATGGAGTGAGGAAGTATATGAACGAAGGCGGTGCTGGTTGGGGGGAGGGGCGTCGACTGACTAGGGGAGGTTCGTTCGTGGCCACCCCTTCGGGGATCACGGCGTCAGGCAATAGATAGAGAGATAGACAGTATAGTCAACTCGCTTAATCCACGGAGTCTCAGAGATTGTAGATATGCAATTATACTTTACAGGTTAATGTAGGAAACAGTATCTTCTTATATAGTTCTTGATTCATTCTTTTTTCACTTTATATACTGTAAATCTCAAACTTTCTTCTACTCAACAGCTGAGCTCTGGAACTCTCTCCCAGAATCAGTCTTTCCTTCTTCCTACGACTTTAATTGCTTCAAACTCTGTGTGTCCAGGCATTTTGGCTCGAACGTCCCTTGATTTTGGCCCTGTCACTCTTTCAACTATGGGGGGGGGCACTCGCTATAGGCAGTTATGCCTTTTGCCTCCCTCAATAACATAAAAAAAAAAAAAAAAAAATGAAGCAACGGGGTTGGATAGAACGGGGTCAAACCTCACCTGTAAGATTGCTAGCATGCAGGTGAGCAGAAAGGAGAAGCGAGACACCAAAAGCAAAAAGAAATATCATCTACCGAAGTAACCTATGACCCCAGGAATATCCCATATTCTACGGACCACAGAGCGGGGTCACCTAGGTCAGTCACCCCAGCAAAAGGGAAATACTTTGACCCAATCACAGTCCAGCTCTCAAATGATGTTCACCAATCACCAGCCGCCATTTGTCCAGCCACCAGATTTGCATTACGATGAGCAGATGTTTATGCAAATGCAACACCAAAGGCCTGAGTGCTACCGAAACATGTTGGCATAAAAAATCCTGCTTGTTTTTATGGTCCTGGATAACTATCAACCATAGCGGAAAGATAAAGAAGAACTGAACTATTCAAAAGATCACCAATGAACCCCAATTATGACCTAATCACTAACATTACGATTACGTCTGTATTAAACTAAATGACTCTCACCTAATCATTAAATAAAATACCTATTATCCTTATGTATACAATAATAACCATCATGTATGTTTTAGTTAAGTATTAACCTCACAAACTCAGTCACAACGATTTACTATTCCCCTTTAACATTTAGTTCCTGTAAGTTAGAGACAAGAATTAATTCAAACATAGTCTCAAAGAAACTGTAGGAAAGTTAAGCAAACATCCACTGGGGTAATGTCCTTAACCCACAGAACTCCAGCGCCGCAGCGTATGTGTCGGCAATGTATGTGACGCTAAGGCCCAACGTCGCATAAGGTGCATCGCGGTTAATTACTCTAGTCCTATGGCACCTAGAGGGCTCAGATTTGTATGGAAGCTGTGTAAGTATCCCACGCAACAATGCCGATGGTTAAGAACTCTTAAAGTCCAACCGTGTGCGCGTGAGCGCGCTAAAACCTGTTTTTCCATGTTTATTCCTACCCATATCCCCATGTTAATTCCGACTTTCGGGCGCCCCTTAGGACCCCTTAATGACCTAGGGGATCGTTTTTATGTGGTTTTTACTTCATTTCTAACCCATTCCAGGTGTTTTCTGACAACCTGCTGGGCCTGGAGTGGACATTTATAATATATTGCCTGGAGCTCAGTGGGTTAATGCTGAAAAGTATGGGGCATCTTACAGCAGTGGAAAATTGCCTCGCCCTCCCCCCTACCCTCGAGAATACGACGAGCCTGTTGTGTGTCTTCTGAAGTCCGGATCCTGATGTCTTGATTGTGAGAAGCAGCTCCTCCTGAAGTTCTGACCAGTGAATCTACGTTCTACGTCGGCCAGACTTACTCTCGAACCACTACCCTTCTACATTCCCCTAAGTGTCTCTGAGTATCTTACGTTGTGATTATTGTTGTCAAGGTAAGGTAAAATATGTGAATATTACAGTGCTGAATTCTATATAGATCTGTGCCCAAGATCCTTAATTATTGCGTATGTGTTAATCCCTCAAAAACTATATTAATTGTTATATAGATCTGTGTCCAAGATCTAGTGTTAATCTTTGATCTATAACTCTCTTAAAACGTCTTACGCATACGTTACATACTCCTGTTAATTAATTCGCTTAGCCAAATACTCACAGGATTTCCTTGTATATGTCCATTCTATTATGTATGTTGCTGGTTGAAGTTGAAGTGTATTTCGTGTATTTATTCCCTTCTTAAATAATATTATTGCTTAAAACCTACGCTCAATTTCATTTTCGGTTAATCTCAGTGGCCCCTCTTCAAGAAGTTTTATTGTAGATTAATTAATCTACTTTCTTCGAGAAACCTTAAGCTACGTTTACTTGATGTTAAGTGTTAACTTATTTATTTTATGAACAGTATATACGTTCATTCTATTACTGACGTAGATAATTTTGATTCTTCTCGTCTAGGAATTCTAGCCTTGCATTGATCTATTATCTAATTATTCATCATTTGAATACACCGCTATTTGTGTGAATTCTTTATAGGAATCTGGTAACTCGTTCAGACCTCATTTTATGCCTTATTAGGTAGTTTCATTAGTACAACTTCCTCGTCTGCGCCATTTACTCATCATTAGTATTATACTAATTATTCGTACACGCCAATTTTATTTACGCGTTACTTAATATTGGTTAACCACGTTAGTTCTGTTAACTATATATTTGTTATTTTCATTCAAGGGATATTAAACCTTTGATTATTCATCAGTAGAGGTAAAGCACTAAATCTGAATTCCTCGACCCGAGATTTTATTATCACATATAATCGTTGACGAGTTATATGTTCATATGATCATTTGCTCATTTTAAGTTAAGTATATATTGAATTGTAAAAATAATTCTGTATACCTCCCCTGTTAATTTCATTTGATTATTTCAAACACTAAGATTATAGTCGCACTAATAGTAAATATTATTTCCAACATCGCAGTACTTAGAATGACCTGATCGAGCTACCTGGTCAGTTTATCTTAACCCGTACTATTTAAAACTGCGCGCGCGCCACTCACCACCCGTGAGCGAATGTTGAACTAGATCTCTCCTGCGTTCCTCTAATAGTTAAACTTGTTCATTCTTACGTGTTTAGAGATTCCATATTAACTTAATTAATCCAATTCAAGAATAAAATATGTTAGACACTCAACTCGCATTAGTATTATTATCAAGGGTTGATTCTATAGGTAATGTGTTTATCTTATATTGCATATTTCATATATACTGTGTATATATAATACCTTAATATATCCATGTCCCATGTTATTGATTAGAGACTGATACTATGATGCAAAGGTCTTCTACCGTTTGCTTACTATTCCATATAATAGTTAAGTTAACTCTCAGTCCTCACTTCAGAGCTTGCTATATTCGTGACCTAAATATTAATATGATTATGGCACGCATTGAGAAATCCGGAGTTTATAATAAGAAGTAAGACGGAATCTCATCTATAACTACATGCCTTCTAAATAAACTGAATGTGTATAATTTACCTGCGTGTTTTTATTGTGTTCTGTAGCATCTAATTGAGTACCTATTTGTGATTAAGAACGTGATCGATGTGTTCCTGTTGAGGTTATTTATAGTCTATAAGTCCAGAATTGGATTTTAGTGAAAACTGAATAACGGGATTAAAATATTATATCCCGGCATAACAAATATATTATATACATTAACTTTTAAGCTTCTAATAAGCCCAAATATTATTCTTAGATTCTGCGGATTATTCGAGCTGACTGTATTTTAGTGGTAATTAATTATGATCAATTTTGAAGTCTTGAACTGATGAAACGAATCTCTAAAATGCAAATACCCAGTAAAAATTGGTAAGGAGATTCAATTCAACCGGTGACTGATTCGAATAAGTTTGTAACTGAATTAATGTTCATGACTGTACTATAATATAAATAACATTAGGTAATAATTGTGTAATGCCCACATTGTTTGGTTTTATTTATCTTTCAACATTGTTTTGTTTTACTATTATATGACAGTTATATCTGCAGACCACTTGAGGATCGTAATTTGCTTCATCCAAGATTTCTTCGATCTGTCCTATGTTGAAAGAAAAATACACAAATGTTTGGCATTAACAGAAAATAGTTTGAGTTGTAAACGGTTTATAAAAAAAATATTACTCACAATATTTCACCCCGAAAACTAATGATGTATATAATTCAACATGCCTACTATAGGTATAAACTAATGATGTATATAATTCAACATGCCTACTATAGGTATAAACTAATGATGTATATAATTCAACATGCCTACTATAGGTATAAACTAATGATGTATATAATTCAACATGCCTACTGTAGGTATAAACTAATGATGTATATAATTCAACATGCCTACTGTAGGTATAAACTAATGATGTATATAATTCAACATGCCTACTGTAGGTATAAACTAGGAGATTGGGGGTGGGGGGGTGACGAAGGGGGAGACCAATGTCAGTGTTCGGATAATAGCACCTGCTTGGACGGCACTGAATATTTTACTGTATGTCCTTTAAATAATTGATTATTAACTATTTTGTATTTGTTTATAGAATAAATTTAACTTGTTTTTCTAATCGGTACTTAGCAGTATAAGTCTGTAAGCGTTTTTTCAATACACCCTTATATGGGTACCGTGTTGTTAGTGTGTTAGTAGGGTGGTGGTAGTGTGTTGATGGTAGTGTGTTGGTATTATCACAACCAATACACCCCCCCCCCCCACAACTACAATCCCCACCCCCCTCAACCACCTCTACAACCCTCGCCCCCATCAACCCCACCAACCACCATCGCCAGCTCCCCCTCCAAGCCCCCACCCCCTTCCAAGCCCCTAGCCCCCTCCAAGCACCCAGACCCCCTTCCTTGCCCCCAGACCCCCTGTACTGGAACTATTTACTGCAGCAGTCACCCGGAATGGAGCTTGATTGCCTAAAATGTATTCACAGTGAGTATTGCCCGGGAAACCTGCATAGCGGAAATAGGTTGAGTATGCCCTGCCAATAAAGTAAAAATAATAAGAGAAAACGGATGGTGGAGGAAAGTTGATTGAGCTGTCTATTACCTACGTGCTTGAGTGGATAGAGTGATTGATTAATGAATAAAATAAATAGTTGCGTAAATTATTTTCTATTTGATTAAGGAGAGAATAAATTACTTGGAGTTCAAATAGTGATTCATTTAAGGGTAGATACACTAGTTAAAACAATAATTAAATACAAGTGTAATTTTAAGCATGGTATCAATACTCAAAATAAATATAAACATATACAAATAAATATATATATATATAATAATTATACCCTGTTCCAAAATTGTAGACCTGATATCGTGAGCTCTAACCTCTGTATCTCAAAAGGGGCTAGAACAAATGTGCTGTACATTGCAACACCTATTCCCTGGCTGACCCTTCCCAAATCGTAGAAATATTAGGTGGATTGCTCAAGTCGTTTGTGAGTTAAAATAGGTTAATGTTCAAGATTGTGTGCCCTGATACCCTGAATAGGGTATACCAACTTCTATGATAATATATTGTGTATACGATCTTATTATTTGTTATTATATTCAACTCATCGCCACGGAAATATGAAGACAACAACATTGCCCCCACCCCAAAGCCAACGTTTATTGAACTTGTTATACTGTGGGTGACATAATCTATAATTTCGGAAGCAACGAATATAATTCGCGAGACATCCTGTATAATTACCCATTATATTAAAAATGGTAGAGCAAGCATACTCTCTCTCTCTTCACTCACAGTGTGATTGATGAGTGGAACAAACTCCCAAATAAAGTAATAGACAGCCCCTCTATAGATACATGTGCCCGGCTACTCAGGATATTTGCCGTGGCCAACTTGATGCTATGTATGAGGCAAGAAGAAATGGAAAAAGCGCTTACTTCAATTACCGTACTCTGGTTATGAGGGAACCGCGTGGGGGCGGGTCAGGAGCTCGGTACTACCGCCATAATCCACCCCAAACGTACCACCACCCCCACCATCACCACCTCTAACACCCCCACCACCTCAACAGACCATCGAATTCGCTCCACCCCTCTCCCATCCCCCAGAACCTCCACTACCCAGCAACCCACCCCCAGGACCCCCAGGACCCTTCCACTTTCACCTAGGATACCCTCTACTCAAACTCAACACCCATCACCCACCACAACACCACCACAACCACAGCGCCGCCAGTCCACCCCCTCCCTACCGCCGCCGCCTCACCACCAGGTGGATCATACCGGTCGCCCTACAGACAACGAATTGACATCACTGCCACAGTGTCTCCAGAGGGATGCTAACTACGAGGCAGCAGGTGGCTCTCACCTGTCCTCACCTGCGCCAGACAAACACCAGCGGGAAAAGAGACAACCAGAAAGATACACAGATATATTAATAGTTGTTCTGCTTAGAAATGTTCATTATATGTTAAATTTCCAAGATGGAGGATTATGATGCTCTTCCTTTCTCAAATCTTAATGATGAAGATTTAATATTACATATTAATAACAATTTAGTTAATACAAATGTTATTATTGCCATGGATGTCCTTGAAACTCTATGCTTTAACCCAGTCACCTATAATGATGATCAATTTAACGGTAATATAGACCCTGATAATTACCTAATAAATTATCTAAACTATAATAGTCCATCTTGCAAATACTTCTTCCCCGGTTCACCAGATTCACATTTCCAGGATATCCCAGATAATACTGTTTTCACTATTATGTTACATCAACAGTGTACCACTTAATTTCGATGCATTTCATGATCAATGTTTGTTGCCTCTTACCCATGAGTTTCATGTACTTGGCTTATGCGAAACCAAACTAGCCGATGAAATTGAACACCTTTACAAACTAGCTAATTACAATATGATAACTAATAACTTATCACGCCACAGTGGTGGGTTAACAATATACCTAAGAACTGGATATAAGTATTTAGTGAGAAGTTATTTAACCATTCAACATCATAGTATTGAAACGTTATTACATTTATAGAAATATAAAACAGTCACAATAACAACATTATAGTAAACATTATAGTAGGCGTCATATATAGACTACCTCATACAGATTATAGTAGGCGTCATATATAGACGACCTCATACAGATTTCCGCCATTTCCTTCAGAAATTTAATGACATAATATCTACAATACGTGATGAGGACAAGAAGTGTTATCTCGCTGGTGATTTTAACATTAATTTATTAAAATACAAAGATGAAAAAACTGTTTCTGAATTAATTTTGTAACTACATGCTATTCAAAACTATTCTTCAATACAATTGATAAACCAACTCGAGTAACTCATTCTTCAGCCACAATAATTGATTATATTTGGTCGAACAATTACAATCAAACTATTTTTAGCGGAATAATATATAATATAATAACTGATAATTTTCCAGTGTTTACGCTTTTCTCTTCTGACGTGATTCTTAAAACTCCTACTGAAAACAAAGACGAAATTATATCCTACAGGGACTTTAGTGAAGATAACATAAATAACATTAAACTTTGTATGAATGAAGTATCATGGGAGCTAGTTTATTCTTCTAAAAATCCCAACGTTATAATAAATAATGTATGAGGATTTTTAACGCTTGTTTTAACAAACACTTTCCTCTTATTACTAAATATATAAAACAAAAACACTTGAATAAGCCGTATATAACTCAATAAATTCAAGCTATGATAAAAGAGAAGAATAAGCTAGCAATGAAATTCGCTAAGAGGCCCATCACGTTTGGAGAGGAGTTCCGTGCACTTCGTAATCAAGTTACTCAATGTATTAGATCAGCTAAAGAAAACTATTACAAAAATAAACTCAACGAATCTTTCGGAAATGCTAAAAAAAGTTTGGAAAGTAATAAACTCTGTTCTCAACAGACATAAACAACATAAACTGAATGACACATTTAAACATGATAATATCGAACTGAACAGTCCAGTTGAAATTGCTGAACAATTCAATTCCTATTTTGTGAACGTAAGAAAATCATTAGCAGAAAATATACCACATACTAATACTAACTTCAGAGAATACTTACAACATAGACAGGACAGAACTTTTTCCTTCACTCCTGTCACACATGATGAACTAAATAATGTGATCAGTCAGCTGCGGGATTCCTCTCCGGGCTAAGATGGTATACCAATGACAATTTTAAGAGTAGTTGTTCCGGTTTTGTTCCCAGTTATTCTTTATATGTGTAATGAATCCTTCCTGGCTGGAATTATTCCAGATGACCTAAAAGTTGCCAAAGTTATCCCTATTTTAAAAGCTGGTGACAAAACTCTTTTTAAAAATCACCGTCCGATATCTATATTACCAGCCATGAGTACAATTTTTGAAAAAAATTATGTACAACAGGATTATGGAATTTTGTACTTCTAACAATATTATAACTGATGCTCAATATGGATTCAGAAAAGGATGCTCAACAGAATCTGCCCTCACTAAATTTAAAAACGAAATGTTCGCCTCTTTTGACAACAAAGATTATACAATTGGCCTTTTTTTGGATCTTTCCAAGGCCTTCGACACAGTTAACCACCAAATCCTTTTAGAAAAGCTCAACCACTATGGAATTAGAGGTATCACAAGTAAATGGATGGAATCATATTTACGTAACCGTAACCGCAAACAATATGTTGATTATAAAGACACTAAATCCAAGCGACAACTTATATCTTATGGAGTTCCACAAGGATCCATGTTGGGCCTGCTGCTTTTCATTATTTATATTAATGACATTATTTATTCAAGTAATCTATTTAAATTTATATTATTTGCTGACGACAGCACTCTTTACACCAGTCACCAAAACCTGAGTTGCCTTTTAAACTTAGTTAATGATGACCTAATGAATGTTAACAATTGGATAAATGCTAATAAGCTTATTCTCAACATCGATAAAACGAAGTATGTACAATTTCATGGAGAAAAAAAAAATATTCCTAACAATCTTTGTTCAGTAAAACTCGGAAATGTGCCATTGAAAGAAGAGGAGAATATCAAATTCCTGGGGATTGTGGTAGATGGACAGATGTCGTGGAATTATCATATACAAAACCTATCAAACAAAATCAATAAACAATGCGGTATTTTATATCTTACTCGCCACTGTTTCAACACTAGTGCACTAAAACAACTATATTATTCTTTAATATATTCATTTGTATCATATTGTCATACAATATGGGGGGCAACAGGAACAACTAAATTAAAATCTATAGAAATAGCACTAACAAAAGTAGTTAGAACAATCACTTACAGTTCTAAATATGCTCATACAAACAAACTCTTTAAACAACTCGCACTTCTTAAACTAGACGATATTAATACTTACTGTAGCGCTTTGTTTGTATTTAAATCTCTATAAAATCATAGTAATGTGGGTTTATTTAGTTACCGCATCAATGAAAGATATAACTTACGAAATACAAATTCCTTAGAAATCCCTCATTTGTCCTCAAAACAATCCCAGACATCTATTAACTACCGCGGTGCAAATATTTGGAATAACTTACCAGTTGATATACAGAACAAACAGACCATCTCTAGTTTCAAAATAGGAATTAAGTCACATCTACTATCAAAATATTAATACAAAATATGAAAATGTGTGTATTGCCTAGGGATATTGGACTTCCACTGATTGGGTCGTGTGTAGTGTGTGTACATATTGATTTAAACTCATATGTGTTCTTATGGATATAGGTGTATGTGTATGTATAAGCAGATTTTAGCATCAATGTGGGTAGCATAAAAAGTATTGTAGCTATAGGTTGACTGGTGTGGAGCCCCTCGTTCCCCTCATGATAATGGCCGTTGGGTGTTGGTTCTGTGGGGGTTGTGTAATACATTACACTCACGGTCAGCCCGCGTGATGGTGTATGTTGGGGTGGGCGTGGGGTGCCTACAACTGCCTTCCTCATTATTAAATTCAATACCGTAATTTTAAGTTTACTGCAGTAATCGAGTTATGCACAAGGGGCCTTCAAGAGAGATTTCTCTCAAAAGGCTCAGCCATTGTAATATGTTTCACAAAAATTTAATTTTAATTGTATTTGGATTGGCTAAATAAAACTTATTATTATTATTATTATTATTATTATTATTATTATTTAAAACAAATCTAGACTCATACCACAGATAAATTGGTATGGACTAGGCTGTAATTACCACCGTTATTATTGCTTTCAGCTGTAAACAAAAAAGGAAATAAACAAAAAGAAAAATAGTTAGAGAAATCATAATACAAAATGTACATACTACTAAGGGTATGGGTTGCATGATTCCAATTAACCCCAAATGTACATGCTACAAAGGCATAGGGTTGCATAAATTTCCCTTTCATTTTTCCAATCTTTCCTTGTAAATTCCTTCTGGGGATTTCGAAGCCCCGCAAGGTTAATCACTTCCAACTTTTTTCATGTACAGCAATACCCGGAGGGACGGAGGGTGGGGAGAGACGCTTCTTATTGTCTATCTTTTCCTTCAACTTTCCTTTGCTATCGGATATGCCATCTCTACTAGAATTAAGTCCTGCCCACCTCGTTTGGATCATAAGGTATGTGTGGCCAGTGTATATATGTAAATATATGTAAATATATATATCTCCATATATATATATATATATATATATATATATATATATATATACCGGTATACTGTATATATATATTTTGTTTTGTCTATGTGATTGAGGGAGGCATAAGGCATAACTGCCTATAGCGAGTGCCTCCCCCATAGTTGAAAGAGTGACAGGGCCAAAATCAAGGGACGTTCGAGCCAAAATGCCTGGACACACAGAGTTTGAAGCAATTTAAGTCATAGGAAGCGGGAAAAACTGATTCTGGGAGAGAGTTCCAGAGCTCAGCTGTTGAGTAGTTGTACTCTCTCGCTCTCTCTCAATACATACACACACACACACACACACACACACACACCATAATTGTACAGTATGTAGGAATCCAAGAACTTTTGTTGTTGGTGTTGTGACAGCATACTTCGAACATTTATCCCTGCGCTAAGCAATTGTATTCCTCTGCCGTAGCCCGAATTCTACACTTTGAAAACAAATGAAAATACACTCAGAAACTGTTAAAAAAAAAATCTACAATAAATGCCAAATTGTGGAACTTTCTACCATAAAATATATGAATTAAGGAGGGACTTTTTTTTAGATATTGTACACTCGGATACCATAGTCTCTAGCCCACTCCTCTCTGGCAAGAGGTGAGGCCAGGACTCTTACTGGACGGCGGCCCACAGTGATGGTTAGGGGTGGGGTTGGGGGGAGAGTGTAACGCACACACGAACACACTGTGAAGCATTTGTGTGAAGAAATCCCGGAAGCTATCTCTGTTGGTTACTTTCTTGTAGTTATTTGATATTTGTTTGCATAATTTAAAATCCTTTATTCCATACTATTGAGAAAAAACATATGCAATATTTTCTTTTGCATGGTAAGTATAACTACAGGTGTGAACCATTAGATATTAGGTAGTGCAGTTCCTATTATTAGCAAAATTGAAGTTCAGGGAAGGCTTCAAAATAGATCAGTATAGCTTTGGCAGACTGGAACACACACAGAGAGAGGGATAGAGAGAGAGAAGGATAATGTGTGTGGGGGGGTAACAGACTGTGAGTCAGAGAAACAGGGAGAGGGTGAGATGTGGTGGTGAGAGGCAAAGAGGGAGTGAGATAGAGTGAAAGGGAGGTGTTGGAAAGGAAATATGCAATAGGAATACGATATAACCTCATTAGAAACATTTGTGTGTGTGTGTGTGTGTGAATAACTAATCATAGTCATATGTGTCATTGGAAACTTTCTGAATTATATCTTTCATATAGGGTTGTGGAGAATAGTTAATGAGCCAGCCCTCCTAAACTCACACTTCGATATCCACTACCTCCAAGTATCTCTGGGCTTAGTTTGGGAAATCTTACATTTGTATTAAATTACTCAGATACAGCTATAATAGAAAATATAACACGTTTAACTCCTCCAGATGTTTTAACTCCTCCAGATACGCTCCCAATGTTTTAATATTCTATTAAGGTACACACACCGTTCATTTAATGGACTAGTTCCAATATAGTCTGGATCATTGGAACTCTCTGTGTAGTCTTCATGATCAATTGGCATAGCATCTAGTCTCCTTCCATAAAGTAAATGAGAAGGAGTAAGAGGAGTAAGATGGTTAATATCATCATCAATATAAGTTAATGGTCTATTGTTGATTCTCATTTCAACCTCTGTTAAGACCGTCATCAATTCATCCTCTGTTATCCTTTTCTTGAACAGAGCTTTGCGAGTACAGGTTTTCAGTAAACCTATCAGTCTTTCATAAAACCCACCCATCCAAGGGGCTCCTGGAGGTATAAATTTCCACATTAATCCATTATTCTTGAAATGAACTTTGACTAACGACTCACTATACAAGTCTCTTAAGAATTTTGAGGTTGCTGTGAAATTTGAGGCATTATCTGATATAATAATCTTGGGTGATGATCTTCGGGCTGTGAATCTGCGTAGCAAATTTAGAAAAGTGAGGGTCGTTAAATCTTTGGCCAGTTCAAGGTGGACAGCACGCGTTACAGCACAGGTGAATAAACAAATGTAGTACTTCTTGGGAACATCCTCCTTAGTTCTGGTTATGGTTATTGGTCCAGAAAAATCCACTCCTACAGTGTGAAATGGTTCCACATACTTTACACGTTCTCTAGGCAAGGGTGGAGCCCTGGTAGCTTAAATGGCTTTCCCTCTATTGTCTTGCAAATCACACAACCTTTTAGTCCAGGTTTAATAACTTGCCTGCCTTTAGGTATCCAATATCGCTCACGCAACAAAGCTAGAGTATCTGCCACTCCTCCATGTAAGCATTGGTCACGAGACTTCCGTATAAGTAAAGTTGTCAGCCAGGAGACTTGTGGTAATAATATTGGAAATTTTGACTGCGGATCTAAATCACTGTGATGTAATCTGCCATGACAGTGTATCAATTTAGAAACAGGGTCTGTGTACAAGCCAAGGTTTCTGATCAGAGCCGAGGATCCCTTTGCAGGTTGTCTTCCTGATTGCAGCTGTTCAAATTCATCTTTGTAATGTTCCTGTTGTACAACACTCACCCAATAATTTATACTGCTTGGAAGTTTCAAAGATGGCTTGATGGCTTTCAGAAACTTGAAGACTTAGCCTGTAACACGTAATATTTTGCCCAAAGAAGACACCCTTGGAGCATCAAACAGTGTAGGTGATGGGATTTCACTTTGTGTAACATTAGTATATACACTTACTACTCCTTCACGTTGAATTGGCCAATTATCTGATTGACATAGCCACGATGGTCCCTTAAACCATGACTTGCACTCATGTAGTATCTTCCAAGTGACTCCTCTTGACAGTAGATCTGCAGGGTTATCTTTGGTAGGTACACGTTTAAATTGATAATGGAGAGAAAGTTCTTGTATATCTGCAACTCTATTCTTGACATACGGAATAGTGCTATTGTTGTTCCGTATCCACTGTAAGGCAGCCTCATTGTCGGACCAAATAACCGTTTTCTTCATATTAAGCTCTAAGGTTTCTTGAAGGAGTTTTGCCAAGTGTGTGCCAACTTGAAGTGCAGTGAGTTCCATTTGAGGTAAGGTGCGAGCTTTTACTGGGGCTACTCGTGCCTTTGATGTAACAAGATGACTAATTGCACCAGAGACAAGGTATGCAACCGCTCCATATGCAACGGATGATGCATCACAGAACACATGAAGTTCATATGGCAAACGATTTTGGGCAACCATTCTTGGAACTCTTATTTCACTTACTTTTCCATATTCATCTTTCAATTTTAGCCATTTTTCTGTAAAGGAAGTGGGTAAATTGTCATCCCATCCTGTATTAAGCTTCCATGCCTCTCTGAGTAGTAACTTCCCCTTAATAGTGATAGGTGTTAAGAGACCTAAGGGATCAAACACCGAGGACACCATAGACAGTAGTTTCCTCTTGCTTAGAGAACCGTGGTCTACAAATGCAGGAGGTTTCAAACTGATCAAGTCTTTCTGGGTATCCCAGTGTATTCCTAAAATTTGGGTAGAAACAGGTACTTCATAATCTGGAAAGTATTGTTCTATTATTCTAGTAAGGGCTGCATAATTTGACACCCACATTCTCAATGGCATGTTAGCTTGTATCAACTCAGAATTGGCGTAATGATATAGGTCCAGTTATTGTTCTTCATCCTGAGTAGTTCCTAGAAGGTTGTCCACATAAAAGTTCTTGCTAATTGTTTCTTTATACTCGCTGTCAGAGTTTCTTAGATGAGTGTCCAGTGTTGCCTGTAGTAAAAACGGACTGCAAGTGGCTCCAAATAATACAGACTTGAATCTGTATGTAATAATCCGTGCATTTTCATCATTTGGGTCCTCATACCATAGAAATCTGGTGAAATCTCTGTCACACTCCTGCAATCCCACTCGCAGAAAGGCTTTGCTTATGTCAGCACTATAAGCATAGCGATCAGTTCGGAATCCTAGCAAAATCTCTCCAAGTCTCTCTGTTAAAGAGGGACCCTTCATAAGACAGTCATTTAGTGATGGATTAGAACCTAGTTTTGCACTGCAATTGAAGACTATTCGAAATGGAGTGGTTATACTATCCTTTTGCACTGCATGATGAGGGAGATAATGACTGTTTTGATGGATTGCAGCATCATCAACCCTTTCAATGAAGTTATTTTCCAGTTGCATTACAATTAAGTCATGATATGTCTGCAAGTTATTCTTTCCCTTTAGAGTTTGT
This sequence comes from Paralithodes platypus, assembly GCA_032716605.1. Taxonomy (NCBI): domain Eukaryota; kingdom Metazoa; phylum Arthropoda; class Malacostraca; order Decapoda; family Lithodidae; genus Paralithodes; species Paralithodes platypus. The sequence goes on from CM064573.1 coordinate 8,656,579, forward strand.
GTCAGACTGTTTAGCAGACCTAAAACCATTGCATAATTAGTAGGCAGAGATGGACAATCTACTTTCCATGGCAACCTCACCCAGTACTGGTCATCATCATACTTTACTGTATCAAGGTAAGTACTGTAAGACACCCTGTCCTCGGGTGAGGGCTTGTTGGCGTTAATGCCAATTGTATCAAGGTCCCATAGCTTATGGACAGGTACTGTATCTTCTTCAATGACCTCTGCAACTTCTAATGGAGATACTTGTGCACACATTTGGGCAACCATTGTGTTCTGTATGGTGTAGCATTCATCCTGCTCGTTATTGGGAATTCTACCATAAAACATGTATCCACCCGAGCTTTCTGCCAGTTTAACTTCTTTCTTTGTGGTGACATTAGTAATGAATTCACCATAATAATCTGACCCTATAATTAACTCGATGTTTCCAACTTTATCATCATCCAAATATCTGTCTGCTAGTTGAATGCCAGAATCTCTTAACATCTGTGCCTCATCTCGCATAAACTGGAATGTAGAGTGCGTCCAGAAGTCAGTTAATTTTCCGCCTCTTACTTTATATATCTTTACTTCAGTGGTTGGGGGTGGGTAGCAAATAGTAGGAGTCTGTGAATGTCCTCCAAGTGCTACTTTGTAATCTTGCATATTTATAACATTTTAATATCAGTGTTCATGTTTATCCGGTTCTAAGGACCACTAATAATACTGTGGAGAATAGTTAATGAGCCAGCCCTCCTAGACTCACACTTCGATATCCACTACCTCCAAGTATCTCTGGGCTTAGTTTGGGAATTCTTACATTTGTATTAAATTAATCAGATACAGCTATAATAGAAAATATAACACGTTTAACGTCAGTTACTGACGGGCACCTACTTAGTATTCGTAATCTTTATATGAATCGTCATTATGAAAGGCGTCACAATACACACTGAAAATAAATTTAAAGTAATTAGTTTTATCATTTACGATATCTTCCTTTAACTATTTATCATATTTATCACGATAAATTACAGTAAGAACGAGGCACTCTGAATATAATTAAGAACAAGAGATGAATTTTACCTTGTAATTTTAATCAAAGAGCGTCGTAACGATACTACCGTCGATTTATCGAACGGTATACTGAACTATTTACGTCCTATTTAATATACGATTTCACCTATGGCCACAGTCAGAACTCGCAACTAAATTCTCCACTTAGTAAAGAGTAATAGAATTTCCCTCACTAAGCGAAGTAGGACTTATCTGGAGATGTTGATGTAAGAAGTTATTCGTAGACTTAATATAATCCCTTTTGTGGAAATAGGTCTCACTTCTACACCGGTTGAATGATATCTATCTTTCTGCTTATCACGCCGGCTATTTATAGCAGACAGTTTCCCACCAAATTCTTTGTTATCGTTAATGAACAAAACTATCTCATTGCTTTGTTCGGTTTGGATTTTGTTTTAATACTTCTGTGTATGGTTGTACACTATGCTGATTCAAACCCAATGTTTCAGCTTCGGATTTAGCCGTTTCGGTTAATTAAAATTTAATTGTTTCAGCTTCGGATTTAGCTGTTTCGGTTCATTTATATTTCCGGCTGTTCGTAACCCAAGTTCATACAGTTCAAGTTACATATATTAGCACTTTCTTTTCTGACTTATGGAGTAGCATTTTATTATATTTACACAATCATCTCCAGTCAATGATAATGTTCTTAACCTATAATCCCACCACTATAATACTAAATTACTTAATAAACTAAACTCCATAGACATTAATGATTACTTTATGTATTTCCATGTCTATAATAAATTCCTGTGTCAGGTAATTCTGACATCTGGTCCTTCGAACCGGATGTCAGAATTACCTGACACAGGAATTAGTATAACAATTTAAAGATTGTCATTATCCTTACTGTTAGAGAAGTTTCATTCCTACGCAGGTAAAGCAATACCCATGAATACAATTTCAGTCTGAAGCATGTTGTGTGATTCGTAGGGTTCACTTTAAACCTACAGTACGCGCATGGATTGTTTTCTTGATAGAATCATATGTTTCCTCTATACATAATAATGTTAACATAATTGTGAGATGAAACAGTAAAGTAATAAATACCAAGACAATATATATTAACATACATTTATATGAAGATAAATAGTAAGACGTTAATATGAACTCAGAGAGAGAGAAAGTGAGAGAGATGCATGGAAAAATGAGTATATCAGTTAAATCTTGGCTATGGCACTTGTATCTAAGTAATAATAATACTAATAATAATAATAATAATTGCAATGATAATAATCTACGATAAATGTCATACATATTTGTGAGACTAAGGCAGGATTCAAAGACCTCAAATGCTTCACAGTGTGTTCGTGTGTGCGTTGCCCTCTCCCCTCAACCCCACCCCTAACTATCACTCTGGGCCGCCGGCCAGTAAGGGTCCTGGCCTCACCTCTTGCCAGAGAGAAGTGGGCTAGAGACTATGGTATCCGAGTGTACTTTATAATTAATTACGTATATAAATATACCGGGTATATATATATATATATATATATATATATATATATATATATATATATCACAGTATATAAATGCACATGTCGTGTTTTTCATATACTGTATATCAGAAGAATTATTTGGCCTTGACATCAAACATATATGTCCAATCATTCTTACCTTTCCTGGATATGTTTTGCTTTGTACGACATGTCCTTCATACAAATTGCATCACAACTTTGGAAAATCAATAATAACGCTTCTGTGAAAGGGACATATTGTGTGTGAGAGAGAGAGAGAGAGAGAGAGAGAGAGAGAGAGAGAGAGAGAGAGCGAGAGAGAGAGACTTACATATATACACTGACCACACTGAACTCACGTTCCAAACGAGGTGGTCTAGACATAATTCTAGCAGAGATAGCAAAACCCCACAAACCCTCCGACATAAAGCCGTAGAATGAAGTTCTACAGCCTTTCTCTTATATTATCTCTCTCTCTCTCTCTCTCTCTCTCTCTCTCTCTCTCATATATATAAACGCGTAAACCCGAATCAGGCCTCCCCCTAGATAGCAGTGATTCTAAGCGTCTGTAGGGGTGCGGCTGGACCATCTCTCACCGTTTGTAGAGAGCATCCTGCTTTCTTGGGTTTAAAGGGACCTACCCGCTTTTTATTTCTGGGTAGTAGCCATTCGACCTCATTCAGCCTACTGTTTGAAGACGTTTATCCTCGTCCAAGTGGATTATGTTTTAGGAAGCTGATTTAATTTGTACATTTTTCGGTAGAAAAATATCTCCGGCAAAGCTGATCATACAATGATGGCTTGCTCTCGCTCGCCAGGCAAAAATCGATAGCAGAATGGGCTGAACCGTCTTAAAACAGTAGGCTGAATGGGGCCGAATGGATAAAACCCAGAGAGAAAAAGCAGGTTGGTTCCCGTAATGCACACACACACACACACACAGTACCCTCGGTGTCTCTTTTTCTTCTGCTTTCACTTTGAATGACCATATTACCAGTCTCGCTAAGGCAGCCTCCCAGAAGCTGGGTGTGGCTCAACTGCCTCAAGGGGTTCTTTACCCCTGCATAGCTTCTTGCTCTGTACAGGGGCACAGTGCGTCCTTGTATTGAGTATTGTTCACATGTGTGGGGAGGATCCTCTCACACCGCACTCATAGATAAAGTAGAAAGGAAAGCCTTTCATATCATTTACTCCTGTCCACTCACCAACTCACTGCAATCTCTCTCTCTTCACCGCAATGTTGCATCTCTCTCGCTATTCTATCGCTACTACAATAATCAGTGTTCCTCGGAGCTTTCCCAGTGTATACCACCTTCTCTACATAGGGTACTTTGTACCCGCCTTGCAACATAATCCCACCCCTACTCTGTGCCACTCTCCAACCCAAGAGTGAAATGCTATTCTCAGACTTTCTTCTATTCAACTACTGAGCTCTGGAACTCTCTCCCAGAATCAGTCTTTCCCTCTTCCTTTGACTTAAATTGCTTCAAACTCCATGTGACCAGGCATTTTAGCTCGAACGTCCCTTGATTTCGGCCCTGTCACTCTTTGAAATCTGGGGGAGGCACTCGCTGCAGGCAGTTATGCCTTTTGTCTCCCTCATTCACATAGAACAAAAAAACACACACACACTCATCAACCTCATCATCGATATGCAGATGAAATCCATCTTCGTTTTTTTTAATGAAATTGGTAATATGTGTGGAAATTTTTATTCATTTGTTCCTCAATATCGACACCTAAGTGGCACAAAAGGTCTTAAAATTGACAAATAAATGGGGCTAAAGGTCTGATAGTCGCTAACCTAAAAGGGTTAAACATGAGGGAGAATGGGTACAATAGCCCCTTAACTTCGCTGTTTTTTTTTTATTTATTTATTTTTTATTTTTTTTTGCTCGTGTTACACCGGTTTCATAAGTTCTCGATAATCATGAGTGTTTATTGAACGGTGAAGGCTGGTGAACAACATGGCCACCTACCGTCAACAACATGGCCATAGTCACAGTCTCCCAATATATGGCTGAAGGACGGAGACAGGACAGATAGTGAAGAGGGGAAGGAGAAGGTGTATGGAATGGAGATGAGAGAGAGATAAATAGAGATTGTGTGTGTGTGTGTGTGTGTGTGTGTTGTGACGCTCCTGCATAGTAGCCACGTGCGGGCATGCGCGCGTGTCGGCTGCCCAGCCGTTTAGAAACCGGCTGGCGGCAGCCGGCCGGCCGGCATTTCTTTAGTATATATCCTACGACAATGTAACTAATGTCTGGGATATTCTTATGTTGTTTCACAGCTTGAAACTGCCCTTATTCTTAACCAACGCATCTTAGTATATTTTATTCTCGATAGTTGAATGTTTCATTATAATATATAAGATGTAAGTCTAGTGAGAGTGGGAGGAGACGAGCGGGAGAGAGAGACCGGCTGGGGGACGTTGCTTCGCGCGGGCGCCGAAAGTCTAGCTTGGGACGAGCCTGATTATGCCAATTTGATCGCAACGTTAGGCTTAGTTTCGACTCACGCAAGGGGTAGAGGATTTTGACCCGGCAACGGTGTTGAGTGTTGCCAAGCATGGGATGTATTTCGCATGCCTAGGGTGGGGTCCAGACAGATTCAAGACTCAGAGCTCACCTCACTGTCGTACCCTTCGGACCCCCTTGATATCTATCCCTCTCAACCCCACTTAGAAACTTTCTCTCTTACTTTGTATACCTTCCTTCCACTACTTCACCAATCTATTTAATTATCCCATCCCCTTGATAGACCTTATATCTATTATTGTATTAACGACGAGCTCTCAGATAACTAGATAGGATTTTGGGCCTTATGCAGAGATGTAATTGTTAATGAGACCTAGGAAGGTTTTTTGTTGTCTCATATTTGGTGGTTTCATGCTTGCTAGTGTGTTCTTGTGGCAGGTGAGCAGGGGCTAGACCGGACGGGAGGCTTTTTGTGATCCTTTAAGTAAAGTCTGCTGGTGCGAGTCCTGTGGACCCGCACGACTTTACTAGGATACCCGTGGGAGTCTGGGGGCATTTTTCTTGTCTGTGTCCCTGTGTCTAGTGTTGTGTTGTGTGAGGGCCCTTGCCTAGTCCACTCAGCACTGCGCTAGCACGTCTTGCTTTTGTTTTAGGGTCGCCAGGAGAGAGTCAGATACTTGGGATCTGAGTCTCTCAAGAGAGCACCCTTTCAATTAGAGTAATTTGGCGCACAGACTTGGGAACGTCCCTAGGCTAGAGCAGGTGGCTCAGCCCGGGTATCCGAAGCCTATATCCTTCCGGCTAGACCTCTGCCACCTGGCAGATTAACAGCTATGGGTTTATTATTTCTGCATGCTTGTTATTGTGCCACAGTTTTACCGTTCTTGTGAGCATTGTGAGTCAGGGTGTGGCTTAGAGACTCTGTCCGAGCAGGCTTGCCTGACTAAGAGTGAGAAGCACACCTGTATGTGGTTATGTTGCGAGTTGCTGCCTTTATTTAATTATACCTATGCCATTATACACCGTATGGCCTATCACTAGTATTTATTCCTGCTTATGAGATAAGAGTTCTCTAAATCCGTAACTTACTTTCTTTGCTAAGCATCAGATCCTACAGTGGCCGCATGCAGTTTAGAAACCTGCATCTTGTCTACCTGTACGATGTTTTGAGGACTGTTTGCTTTCACCTTCTTTCACGCAGGGGTGATTAGTTGTATTAATTAACGTAACGTTAAATGTACTTTCTTCTAGTTTGTTATTAAATTGTTTCTTCAATTTAATTCCGTCATCTATCTTTTCCTTGAAGCTTTAAGTCAACTTAATTGTGTGATCTTTTATATAGCCTGCTTGACTATCAGCATTCTATAGTGCGTGCACCCTGTAACCGATTCATAGGATACCTCGTTGTCCAGGCAGGACTCTTGACGGTTTAGGGTGGTTTGTTGCCTGGGTTTATAGATAAGGGTTGGATCTAGCGTTTTCCGTTGTTGCTTGTTGCCGCATACCTAGTCCAATAGAAAGAGCCCAGTGTTTATATATCCCAGGACGTAACAGTGTGATTGAGTGAATGAGTGAGAAGAGGAGGGGGGGGGGGGGAGAGCGAGAGGAGAGGGGAGGGGAGTGCAGCCTAAAGCACCCGTCACACCTAGCCAATTTTAGGCCAAGACTGTCTGTGACCTAAGGGTCGTGGACAGTCTTGGTCTACGTCGCCGCGAATCATGGGCCGTTGCCAACATAACAAACAGGTCGGGATGGGTCTTTACATACCCCCTCAAAAGTTCTACATGCACAATATTGAAAATCAAGTCAGCATGGAGTGAGGTCAAAAAATGGGACGGGAAGGAGATGGGAGGCTGATGGCGTGTGACGGCGCTTGACGGAGCTTGACGGGAAAAGGTAGGCATCAGGGCGGCAGCACACGGCACCATAAATGAGGTCTGCGTCAGGCGGCGTCACCATAACAACCTGCGGGGATCAGCGGCGGCTTGCGGCGACCCAACGATGCCCTAACGGTCCTGGATTTTGTAATCCGGAGGGGGGCCGCCGTCAAACGGCGTCAGGCGTTAATACATAGGCGACGATGGTTGGCGGCCAATGCCTCCAAGCGGCGTAAAAACATACCGGGGTCCCCGGTATGCGCAGCCATGCGGGGACCCCCTCCTGTAGCGCGGCGATGTGGCAACGTCGCACGTGGCACCAACGCAGACCGTGTGACGTGGCCGCCAACCCCTATAAAAACAACGCGCCGCCATGCACCGCACTATGTTTCCCACTCACCACCAACAGTATCAATGAGGGTGGAGGGAATTCCAGGTGTACGTTGGCGAAGAAGGTTGTGCAGGCAACAGCAGGCCAACACAACACTCTCCACCCTCTTGGGTTGTATGGCCATGGTGGTGAATAGACACCTGAATCTGTCAATATATAAATAAACGACATAATTAAATAATTAAATAATAAATATATTATCAATAACCATCAAAATATAAGATTAAGTATATTAATTACAGAAACAATGAAAAATAACAACATTCAATATATAATTAAATTAATAATAATAATAAAATCACAGAATTAACTGAAATAAAGAGATACAAAATATATAATGAATTACAGAAATTAATACTAAATATATTATCAATACATATACAAATATAATATGAGTTATATTAATAAAACCAACAAATACCAAATAAATAAATAAAATACATAAATCAAATTATTAATGAAATAAATGAATACAAAATAACTGAAATAAAGAGATAACAAATAACTACATAAATAAATAAATAAATAATAAATAATGTGTAAGTAATTGATATACATTTATATAAATCAATACAGCAATAAATATATCAATACATAAAGAAATGAATTACATTTTAAAATTATATACAAAAGATAATCACTAATAACAGAAATTCAATAACAAAATAATTAACTAACGAAATGAATACATACATAAATAACAAATTAATCAAACGATATATTAATACACAATTATTATTTGTTTAACTAATAAATCTTAACTCATTTAAATAAATATATCAATAAATATATACATATATGTGAACCACTCTTACTTGCTTGCTAGGATCCCAAAGGCATTCTCCACAATCCGACGAGCCCTTGATAGACGGTACAAAGGAGTACAAAGGAAATCAAGCAACAACAGACCTAGTGACCCTTCTAGGCTGCTTGTCCTCCAAAACACTGAGGATCAAGTGTCCAAACAGTGGTTTAGAGTGGGTAAGGGAACACTGGAAAGGGAACTACTGCCCTGCCACTAACGTGGCAGGACTAGGAAGTTAGTAGGGGACATATGGGTTAGTAACTGAGGGGAGGATAAAATAAAGTTATTCATTTACAAACGCAGTCAGTCGCGGGTTTGATGCGAGATATTTGTCTAAGCGGAATTTAAATGAATCAACGTTGCTGCAGTCTATAACGTCTCGGGGAAGCCAATTCCACAAGTTGACAACTCTATTGAAGAACAAATTCTTAGATTCGTGTGAGTTAAAAGATTTACCAATAATTTTGCAACCGTTTCCCCCGGTGTAATTAGATTGGTCGATAGTGAAGTACTTACTACAGTTCATATTGTCGATGCCTTTGATGATTTTGAACACTTGAATTAAGTCACCTCTTAATCTGCGCTGAGTTAAAGGAAATAGATTCAATTCTCTAAGACGCTCTTCGTATGGTTTGTTCTTTAGGCTAGGTATCATTTTGGTAACTCTACGTTGAACTCGTTCTAGCTTGTTTATGTCTTTTTGGTAATAAGGGCACCAGCATTGAACGCAGTATTCCAGAAGAGGGCGGACTAAGGAATTGTAAAGGGTTAGGATTACGTCTTTGGATTTATGCTCAAATGATCTGCCTATAAAGCCAATTATTTTGTTTGCCTTCTTAACAACTTCTGAACATTGTTGACTCGGTTTTAGGTTACTCGATATTGTTACTCCCAGATCGGTTTCTCGGTTTACATTCTTAACACCTTACGAGCGGCCTATGCGGTTTATTTATGTGTACCGCACAGCGGGGTGTTTTTAGCCAAAATAGGGCTGTTTACGTGATCATTTTCATGCCTAAATAAGACCCAGAACGTAAAACAAGTACCTATCCCTGAAAGGGCATAAACAGAGCTTTCGAATGACACCATAACGATCCTTGTATGATGGATAGTTTTCTTGCAATAACCGTGCAACGCGAGTGCAAAAAGCAGGTAATTCGGTACTTTCGGTACATAATTGAGTATGTAGCGAGTGAGAGAGGGAGGAGGGAGCTGAGATTTGTGTCAGTAGGTTCGCCGCGGTGGTCTGGAGCAGTCATACGCTCGCTAGTCTCCTGCCACCACTTGTCTCTCTCTCTCAGCCACATTACGTGCTGAAATTGCCACTCGAGTTATGTCGAGCGCCGCCACATAGTCCAGCTTTATTTAACTCGACTTATGTTGCTCGCCGCTAAATAAGGGTTAAGGGGAGCGTCCGGCCTTTACTCCAGAACGTGTCAGTGGATTTTGTCTGTATTTCATAAGATTTTGTACACGTATAGGAGACCTAACAACTAAGAAATTTCCAAAATTTTAATTCTCTAGGACAATTATTTTTTGAGTTAGGTGTGTGAATTTATGACTTTTTGTAAAATCAGAATCTCATTTAAATGTTGTTGCTTGATTGTTTTAATGCATTGGGGGTACTAACAATAGGTGTAGTTTCAATTGTACGTTGATACTTTTTCCATTTTGTATCTAATTGTAGAATTAGGGCATTTACAATTAGGTACAAATTAGGTACACATTAGGTGACAAATGTCTCGGGGTGCTGTGTCGAAATGGGAAAGAAATAAAAACAAATGGCGAAGTGGAGTTGTAGAGAATTTCATGCCCTTTCCAATGACACCAGAAACATTGTTGTAGCATGTTTGGTTACGTCAGAACTGCGCCGACAAGTGAACTTTCTTGCGTGAGGTACTAAGGCACGAGAGCTGTTGCAAGCCAGCCGGCCAGCCGCACCCTACCTCTCTCGCGGCTTGGACCACACTGCTCTTTCTCCTCCACCACCACCACACCCTTCGTTGTTACCCGGGTTGAGTACCAGATACTGTTAGGCAAAATATTTAAGAACGTCATATTTTCACCAAAAATTCATGGTTTTAGTTTTTTTTTTTTTCAGATCCGAAACCCATAATGCATTTTCTACGCGTCTGCGCAACCCGCGACCCGCGAAAACTTTAAACTAGCCCAGAAATAACATGCTTCCAGACGGAATATTGCCTCAGGATTTTAACTGAAGACAGAGGGATGGGTGATGATGCCATATATCGGGTTGCGCAATATTGCCGTTTTGAGCACTATTACGAGTATGAACCGGACGCTCCCCTTAAGCTGAGTGCCATCCATCGAATAGTTTGCTCTCTCATTTAGGTATCCGATATGTAGTACTTTACATTTATCCGCATTGAAACTCATTTGCCAAATTTGGGCCCAATGTGACAATTTATCTAGATTGTGTTGCATATCGTCAACTTGATCTTTTGAGAGTACACTATTTGCAATTTTTGTATCGTCAGCAAATTTTGAGATTGTACAGGTGAGACCCTCATCTATGTCGTTGATGTAAATTAGAAAGAGAATTGGTCCTAGTACCGATCCCTGGGGTACCCCGCTACTTACATTGGTCCATTTAGATGCCTTACCATTTATGACTACTCTTTGCTTTCTGTCGCTGAGCCAATTTTCTATTCATTTCAACACACCGTCTTGTATTCCATGCGCTTTTAGTTTTAGCAGTAAACGTTTGTGGGGAACTTTGTCAAAGGCCTTTTGAAAATCAAGGTATATATAATATCTACAGCTTTACTCTCATGTAGAGGTTGAGGATATCGTGGAAGAAGTTAAGAGGTTTGTTAAACAGGAACGTTTTTTACGAAAGCCGTGTTGAGTATCTTTAAGTATGTTATTTTCCTCTAAGTGATTGACGAGTCTGTCTCTTATGACCGTTTCTAGCATTTTACATACAACTGAGGTTAAGCTAATTGGACGATAGTTACTGGTAGGGATTTGCTGCCTTTTTTTAATATCGGTGTTACGTTGGATTCTGATCAGGTATAGTTCCAGACTGCAAGGATTATTGAATAGTAATATCAGTGGTTTGGAGAGCTCATCCTTAGCTTCCTTTAGAACTCTAGGCGAGATTGTATCAGGTCCAGTCGTTTTATTTACCTTGAGTTTATCTAAACAATTCAATACTTCTCTCTCTGTAACGGTGATATTGCTTAGAACATCTGAATTATCAATCTGAATCGGCGATGGTGTACTGTAGGGATATCACTGAGGTCTTCTGTTGTAAAAACTGATGCAAAGAAGGTATTGAGGGCATTACTCATTTGTACATCGTCTTTGGTGTATTCTCCATGTTCATCGACTAACGGTCCAACAGTTGAAGTAAGTACTTTTTCTTTCTGATATAACTATAGAATTCTTCGTGTTTTACTTTGATCGCAATATGTAACTCTAGGGTCTTTTTACTTTGCTTAATTAACTTTTTGGCTTTGCGTCGTAGCTCTACAAATTTCACCCGTTCTTCGTCATTTTGTGAGGATTTTAATCTATCATTAGCAAATTTGTTAGCAAAGCAGGCAGTTTGAAATATCTTTATTCCACCATTGGGCTTATTATTATGGCCTGGACGCCGTATTTTCGATGGTATGCAGTCTTGCACTGCTTTTAGGTAAGTGGTTTCGAATAACTTCCAAGATGTATTTATGTCGTATTGTTAATTAAAAAGCTCCAGTCAGTTTCTTTAAACATAGCTCTAAGTTTATGAAAGTTTGCATTCTTGAAATTAGGGACTTTTTCGATGCTACTATTTGGTTCGTTACTAGTAAAGTTTAAAGTGAATGTTATCGTACGATGGTCGCTGTTACTGAATTCATCACCAACATTCAAATTCTCTATTAATTCTTCTTTTGTTGCAAGTACAATGTCAAGAACGTTATTACCACGGTCGGTGTTCGAACAAATTGATAAAGCGAACTCTCTTGCAAGTTCGTATACAAGTCATGTCCGGAGTGTGAAGTAAGAGTATCGCCCCACTCAGTCACAGGTAAATTAAAGTCGGCAAAAAATATGGTATCTTGTGAGTTACTTACATCTGCAATTTGTTCATAAATTTCTCGGTCAGTTTGCACTGATTGAGCTGGAGGTCTGTATATTAATGCAAGTATTATTTTTGTACCTTTATTATTCTGTATTAGCACAAAAGATGTGTCGACGTTCACAGTTTGAGGTTTTGACAAGAGGGTCGGGTTAAGACTTTCTTTGATATAAAATAAAACGCCACCTCCATTTTTATTTATTCGGCTTTTCTCAAACATTACATAACCGGGAAGTGAATACTCTGCTAAAAAGTCTCTATCTACTGTATTGAGCCAAGATTCTGTTATACCAATCAAATCATAATTTTCAGTAAACACTAGTTCCTCTAAATCTGAAAATTTATTGCGTATGCTACGAGCGTTTGCATAGAAAACCTTTAAAGTTACGGTTTTAGAACTCACAGAACGTTCTTTAATCAAATTTTTGGTTCTGATCGGATCTACATTTACATTCATGGCTGACATCGGTCCTCGGTCGTTATCCCTGGCGGTTATGAATTTGGGTCATGTTGGTGGAGCTTTATCCAAATTCGCGGTTCTTGACAGATTAGCATTTAATTCCTTGGCAGGTTGCCGCCCTCGCTGTCTTCGGTCCTCCTTCCTGGTTGTCCTGAGAGTCGATTTCTTCTCCGAAAATCCTTCACCGCATCGTTGAGAAGACGCCCAAAACGTGCTGCTCCCACCTGGTTCAGATGAACTCCATCGTCCGAAAACAATGGTAGTTGAAGAGGCGGTTGTCCCGGGAGAGGTTCCTTTGTGGATAGGGCTTCATCATCCAGTCCGAAGGGGGAATGCATCGTCCCCGACGATGAAGTAGGGCAGTGGCACGCCAGTGCCGGGGATGGGTTCAGGATCTGGTAGGCCAAGAGTTTTCTGTTCAAGGGCAGCACGAAGCGGTGTCCTGCCAAATATCCCTGCATCTGAGCCACCCCCTCATGCCCCAACATCGACGTACAAGAAGCGGTAGTCAGCGTCGACGAGTGCCAGCAACACAACAGAGTGGAACCCCTTATAGTTGTACCACATGGAACCACCTTTGGCGGGACACGGCATTGCAATGTGCTTGCCATCAAGTGCACCAATGGTGTGGTGGAAGTTCCATCGTTGGGAGAACTTGTTTGCCACTGCCTTCCATTCCTCCGGTGTGTTGGGGCAGGGCATCATCTCGTCCATATACTCACCTATGAGTGCCTCGCATGTCTCATACACAACGTTTGATATGGTGTTGTGTGCCACACTGAAGCTGTACATGAGGCTCATATAGCTGTCACCGGTTGCCAGGAACCGCAGTGTTATGGCTAGTCGGAGGCCAGGTTCGAGTGCCGTCCGGTAAAATGTATCGTTCTTTTCAATGCGCTGCGCCACACGTCCTAGTACCTCCCGGACGACTGCAACATCCATCCGCATATAGTTTCTGTAGGCTGACCCATCCTCCTCGGCGAGTTCCTTCAGTAGCTGCTCATAAATACCAAAGGTTTTCTTACGGAGAAGCCAGTTCCGGACCCACATGCGAGGGGTTCTATTCTGCCTCCTTCTTTTCCTCAACAGCAGCTTGCAGATGGCTATATTTGTCAGTAGGTGGTAATTTTCCTGATTTAACTGAACCTGGAGTAAGCATAGATTCCGTGTCTGGTTCCTAGAGACTGTGGTGGACATGGTTGCGTGCAACCGTGACAGTGGCTGAAGGTATACTGATGAGGCCCACCCTTTGGTGTAGCTTTTATATACCCCACCTTAAGTTGGTCGCCGTCGTTCGGGGTCATGCGGGCCGGGGTCGCCGTCCATACTGAAGGGGTCGCCGCCCATCGGCACAGTAATGCATATTGACGCCGCCCTACCTCCTGTCGACGCCGTTCGTCGGGTCGTTGTCAACGCGCTACACCGCAGATCGGCACTCCAGCGGCGACCAAGGTCTCACATTCAGTCCTGCATGAGCGCCGCTCTACCCCGTCAGGTCGCCGTCAGGTGGCGTGGCCATCCATACTGCGTCCCGTCCAAACTCACCCCCCCAAATCCTTAAGCTCTCCGCCGAAGGTCGGCACTCCTGACCACGACTAAAGGACGTGGTCAGTCTTGGCTCAAGTCGGCATGGTGTGACGCCTGCTTAACTCCCCCAGACATATTATGTTCCAGTAAGTCCGAGGAGGCGGGAGCCCCAGGATCATTGCCACTGCCTCGCACTACACTCACAACAACACTGCGGCCGTTAGAATTATCGCAGGAGGCTGAGGTTGCCACCAACGGTTTTATCGTATGGTAACTTATCGGACTTACTGAGCTCATATGACGCAAAATTGCGTCATAAACTTATTGGAGAGGTATAGAGATAAGTTTTTGGTGGACTTATTCATATGACGCTGTTACGATCCAGGTTCTCAAAGACACAGGGCTCTTCAACATTGGACTAGATAATGGCAAAATGCAACAACGGTAACACTAGATCCAACCCCTGCCTTAACACCTTACGAGCGGCCTATGCGGTTTATTTATGTGTACCGCACAGCGGGGTGTTTTTAGCCAAAATAGGGCTGTTTACGTGATCATTTTCATGCCTAAATAAGACCCAGAACGTAAAACAAGTACCTATCCCTGAAAGGGCATAAACAGAGCTTTCGAATGACACCATAACGATCCTTGTATGATGGACAGTTTTCTTGCAATAACCGTGCAACGCGAGTGCAAAAAGCAGGTAATTCGGTACTTTCAGTACATAATTGAGTATGTAGCGAGAGGGAGCTGAGATTTGTGTCAGTAGGTTCGCCGCGGTGGTCTGGAGCAGTCATACGCTCGCTAGTCTCCTGCCACCACTTGTCTCTCTCTCTCAGCCACATTACGTGCTGAAATTGCCACTCGAGTTATGTCGAGCGCCGCCACATAGTCCAGCTTTATTTAACTCGACTTATGTTGCTCGCCGCTAAATAAGGGTTAAACACTGGAAAACAAAACACCATTACCGCCCTGAGTCGTGCCTGGACAATGAGGTATCCTATGACTCGGTAACTGGTGCACACACACTAGGCTGACTCTCGATGAAACAGCCTATTCTCAAACAGTAAAAGATTTCTCGATTAGGTTACACAAAGAAAAGATAGTTAACGTGATTAATGAACGTTACGGTAGATACTCAAATAACTGGCACTCCTGTATTAAAGAAAGTGCAATGCTAGTCCTGCAACATCAACTGGAAACTTCTGAAATAAGTCTGATGCTGGGAAGATGTTCGTAAAGAATCTTGAACAATAATAATGCAGAATACGGGTCACAATAAATACTAGGACATATAGTAATAATAGGCAGGCGAATAATAAAGACTGCGCAAAGGTAGTAATGCTCGACAACTAAAGAAATGCTTTGTGACACAACGCAACAGCCTACTAGGGTTGTGCAACTCAACAACAACCTCGGCTCAAAAGTGCAGTGAATAATAATGTTGCATACATATAATAATGGGGGCTTATCTCTAACCAGTGTCTGCTCAGTTAATAAAGTCTAGCTGGGGTATCAAGGCAGGGCAACAATGGGCGAGCATGCGGCTCGTAGCCTAACGTTGTCTGAAGGTGGTATAATGACGATTACGTTATTTGACGGGGATGCTCTCTTGATAAATCTAGGTCTCTAGTACCTAGTTCTATCCTGGCGATCCCTCAGAAGTCAACACAAAGAGGCAGCACTATGTTGTGAGGGATAGGCTATGGCCCTCTCACACCACAGCGCTGTGCTCGCAAAGTAAACCCACCCGAAGACAACTTAGGCTCCCACAGTACCTGTCGATGTCGTGCAGGGCTTAGCTAACACTGCACACATCGGAGACAACAACACAGTAACCTTACCCCTAGTCTAGCTTTAGATAACCAAGCAGAATCACTCAACACCTTGCCAGAGAGACATATACCGGTCTACAAACTTCCCGAGAGAGGACACATACGGAAAAGTCCGTCTCTCCAAACCTCAATAAAGCCTAATACCTCCTTAATCTAATACATGGAAATATCTGAGAGCTTCGCGTACAATATGACTGGCCGACGGTGAACGTCTATGCTGAAACCAGAAGGGATGTTGAGTTTAATAAAGATTAGAGAATGAGAAAGGAGAAGTCGAGAGAGAGAAATAGTATGCAAAGTGGCGAGTATGGGGGACAGAATTGCAAAGGATGTAGGCGATACGCGTGTCAGGCAAGCTCTGAGCTGGTAAAGAACACGAGGCCGCGATGGGAAGGGACTAGTTGACCACCCGGCCGCCAACGCCGTCAGCGCCCAAGCGAGCCGCGTCATAGCTCACCCCGCTGCAAGGTGTACTCCCTCACCCTCTCTCGCTCGCCTCCCACACAAGCAACATTTATATTATAGCGAATATAAAATATAAGGCGCGGTCACAGACCAAAACAAAGACCATTTCTAGACTGTCTGTGGCAACACGACACTAATTACATAAAGCAGATCATTCTAGGACAACTGTAGCTCATCCCCCCATCCTGGCAAGCGCTAGCGAGCTGCAATGCCCCACGCAACCATTCTGCTAACGCCGGGAGGCGTCACACCCCCCCCAAGATATGGGACACTCAACCATGAGCCCATATTTGAACAGGCAGAATGTCGCTAGAATCTGCCACTCCTAACCACTCTGCCACTCATGGAATGCAAGCTCAGTCTCCTCCAAAAAAATACAACAACATTTATATATAAACAAAAATCTTAACACCCTTCCCAAATATAATACATTAATTCATAACATTGTGCTCCCAGAGCGAGCTTTAAGAAGCACAGCCTACTGAGGGAAAATCATCTGCACTCAGTACTCAGCTACAATATTATCTTAAAATTAATTATAAAAAAGAAAGAGTTTTTATTTAATTTTTCATATTTTATTTTAATGTTGTTTTTGGCGGCTACTATAGATGTAGCCTAATTTTCTTCTAAACAAAGCCAACAACTCCTGCCCTGCGACCCTACGCTGATGCTACACACACGAGCCAACAAGCACCAGCGCAAAAATACACCGCGAGCCAAGACAGGAGGCTATACCAACATACTGTGGTAGCCTACCCGGATCCTCCACCCGCGACAAACAGTCCGCAATCACATTCTCACAACCAGCAATATGGCGAATGTCTAAGTTGTACTCTTGCAACATGAGCGACCATCTGGTCAGCCTCATATTCCGGTTGTGGAATTGATTGAGGAATTTAAGCGGGTGGTGGTCGGTATACACTACCACGACTGGCCCATAGGCAGGAACATAGACCTCAAAGTGTCTGAGCGCTAACACGATTGCCAGCAGTTCCTTTTCAACATCCGAATAGTTTTTCTGTGCTGAATTAAATTTCTTTGAAAAGAAACTGACTGGATGCTCAAGACCTTCCTCGTCTGTCTGCAAAAGTACGGCACCAGCCCCTACTCCGCTGGCATCAGTCGTCAACTGAAATGGTCGTTCAAAGTCCGGGGCCCTGAGGATAGGGTGAGTGCATAAAAGGTGTTTAACTACTCGAAACGCCTGCTCACACTCAGGTGCCCAGCGGAACTTTTTATCTTTGGCTAGTAGATCTGTCAAAGGAGCTAACACAGTAGAATAGCCTCTTATAAAGAGGCGGTAATACCCAATCATGCCCAAAAATCTCATGATCTGCCGCTTGGTGATCGGCCTGGGGAACAAGTCGATAGCCTGTATCTTCTGTTGGGGCGGGCTCACCTTGCCCAGATTAACCACCAAGCCTGCTTTACTAAGTTGACTAAATAAGGCTTCTATGTGCTCACAGTGACTTTGGAAATCGTTGTCATAAATGATCACGTCATCAAGGTAGACAGTACAGTTTGGGATGTCTGCTACGATGTCGTTCATTAAGCTCTGGAAAGTGGCCGGTGCATTTTTCAGACCATATGGCATCACGTTGCAACGGTAAGTACTGCCATCCACCACAAACCCGCACACCTCTTTAGCCCGCTCAGGCAGTGGTACTTGCCAGTAGCCTTTGACGAGGTCTACCTTGGTCAAGTACCTTGCTTTCCCGATCTTATCCACATTGTCATCCACCAGGGGAAGAGGATATGCGTTGGTGGGGGTCAACCCGTTCAACCGCCTAAAGTCAATGCAGAACCGAACTTTTCCATCAGGTTTGGGCTGCAGAGTGACAGGAGAAGTCCGCCGTACTGCCCCCTTCTCGATCAAGCCTCTCGCCAGCATATACTCCAGCTCATCCCTGAGCGCTGGGAGTTTAATGGGTGGCACCCGATAAGGTATCGACTTGAAGGGGGGGTGCTCTCCTACATCGATGTCATGCACCGCTTGAGTAGTGAGGCCTGGGTGCTCGGCAAATACAGTGGGGTATGAATCGAACAGGCGCTGCACTGCCACCTGCTGTTCCTCCGGCAGGTGCGCCAGAGCATCATGCGCACATTGGCCCGAATTCCCCGCCCACTGATCAACCGAGACATGACAATCCCAGTTATCATCCACCTGATCATTGCTGCCCCCCTCTCCTTCTCCACCATGACCGCAGCAGGTCAACACAGGGACAGCTTGTGACTCAGGTGGGCGCCTCACATATTCCTTCAACAAATTAATGTGGCATAGTTGGTTACGCTTCTTCCGGTCTTGAGTGGCAACGAGGTAATCTAGATCGGAGATCTTTGACACCACCCGATAAGGCCCAGCGTACTTGGCAGCCAGAGGATGACCTGCCAAAGGCAACAGGACCAACACCTCTTGACCTACCTGAAACTCCCGGAGTTTCGCCTTAGTATCGTACCTGTCCTTCATACGGGCCTGCGAACTCACCAAATTACGCCCGGCCAGCTCCAGACTTCTAAGCATTCTCTCTCTGCTCTCGAGGACGTATCTCAACATAGAACATGGCTTAGCGGTACCCTCCCAAATCTTCTTCACCATGTGGATAGGGCCCCTCACCTGATGCCCGAAAACAAGCTCATTCGGACTGAAACCGAGACTCTCTCCAGGTACTTCTCTTGCCGCGAACAAAACATACGGCAGACCAAGTTCCCAATCCTTTCCGTTCTCTGCGCAATAACATCGAAGCATGCTTTTCAGCGTGGCGTGCCACCTCTCCAACACCCCTTGACTCTCCGGGTGATACGCAGAAGAGACGACAGTGCTGATGCCATGCTGAATCGTAGTTTGTTTGAACAGATTAGATGTAAAATTAGAACCTTGGTCCGATTGCACCTCTTGCGGGTAACCATACCGCGAGCAATACAAGAGCAGGTTCCGGACAACAGTTTTCGCCGTGCCATTTCTCATTGGATATGCATCAGGATAACGAGTGGCCACATCCATGATAGTTAATAGAAATTTATTACCGGCACTAGTAGGGGTTAGGGGTCCGACCATATCAATGATGACCTTACTGAAGGGCGGTCCACTGACAGGAATGGGGTGCAACGGGGCTCTCGGGATTGTTTGGTTAGGTTTTCCAACCCTCTGGCATGTATGACACCTTGCTATCCAGGTTACCACCTGCCCCTTCAACCCCGGCCACCAAAACAATTTTTCTAAAGCCGCCACCGTTTTTCTCACCCCTAGATGTCCTGCCAGTGGTATGTCATGCGCCAACCTCAGTAGGCTATCCCTGCACTCCCGTGGCACCACCAACTGGTCCACTACTCCGGACCCCTTTTGCCAACTACATTTAGGGTCTTTAAAACGCCTATAGAGGATGCCTTCTAAATAAAAAAAATCTCCTGGCTGTGTATCACCGTCCTCGTCGAGCTCTACAGCTCCATTATCACACGTTTGGAGCTCAGGGTCCTCTAGTTGCAACCAACGTATATCTGAGGGTACCAAGCAATCTAACTGCTCCCGGAGCAATGCATGACCTTCCCCGATACTGGGCTGCTCCCTCTGTCTCTCTCGATGTACATAACGTTGCTGTCGTGGAGACTCGTCATGCCCAGCCTCGTCACTCTCGATGACAGGCCCAGGGGCTACTCCTGAATTAAGTAATGGTGCTAATACTGAATCACCCAGGAGAGCCGCCGAGTCAAAACTCTTAAAACCAACTCCAGCTTTAGCCTCCTCCTGTTGATCGTTCCTCCGCTGGTCTGAAGACGGAGGACTAGGCTGTGACACTTTAGCTGCCCGAGCTCGGGTGACAACACATGCCATGGGTTGTGTCTGGCACCGCTCGACCCACTCTTGCTCTTCCCTACTCACGTCGGCCGGCCTCTCGGCAACGACTAAGGGTAGAACCTCAGAAGCGGGCATTGCAAAGTCGTTGCCGAGAAGAAGGTCGACGCCCTCCACTGGCAGTTTCTCCACAATCCCGACATCCAATTCACGTGCCACGCCATCCACCTCCAACTCCAACCGCACCAGCGGGTATGACCGAGTTGCATTAATACCCTGCACCACCACCACCCGAGCCGCGTTTATAGGGTAGCCAGTCAAGTTTTTCATCAGAGTCTGGGAAGCACCTGTATCACGCAAGACCTCTACTCCATGCTTGCGCCCCGCCCACATCACGCAACCCCGCCCTCTATGGTCGCAAAAAACATCCTGAGCAGGGTTCGAGCCTCCCAGGTGCTTCTGCATTGGCTGTGCCTCAGCCTCTGACAAACTGCCCTGGGCAAACTCAGATGACTTCGGAGACACACCAATGTTGGAGGCCAAAGACACAACTGCTGTAGGTGGTTTGCTAGGACAGACTCTTGCAAAGTGCCCCTTTTTATGACAATGATAACACTCCAACTCCCCTTTGGGCTTCCCTTGGTACTGGGAAGGGCCCGGCCCCTTCTTAAATGGGACGGTGCTAGTCTTGTGGTCAGTCTTGGTATCATGGCTCTTGTACTTGTTTGCATAAGGTATATCACTAACTCGGGGGGGTGGGGCGTCACGCCCCTTGTTACCTGCCTCACTACGCTGGGCAGACCCGCACCCACGAATTAGTGATAGCCGGAGGTCAGCCATCTCAGCTGCCTCCTGTAGAGTTTTTGGTTGCTTTTCTTTCAGGTTTAACGTCAGGTCGCCGCCCGTGCATTATTTTGAAAAACTGCTCTAAAAGCACTAATTGTTTAATGTCGTCAAACGTAGTAGCTTTCTCCGACCTCAGCCAATTCCCAAAAGCATCGGACAGCTCCCGGGCATGTTCCAAAAAGGTGCTCTCCCGACCCTTGGTAACACCCCGGAACTTCAACCTGTACGTCTCTGGTTGTAGTTCGTATGCTCTCAGGACAGCCTCCTTGAGTTCCTCATAGATAATACACGACTCTATAGGCAACGCATCGTAGGCTTTAACACCTTACGAGCGGCCTATGCGGTTTATTTATGTGTACCGCCCAGCGGGGTGTTTTTAGCCAAAATAGGGCTGTTTACGTGATCATTTCATGCCTAAATAAGACCCAGAACGTAAAACAAGTATCTATCCCTGAAAGGGCATAAACAGAGCTTTCGAATGACACCATAACGATCCTTGTATGATGGATAGTTTTCTTGCAATAACCGTGCAACGCGAGTGCAAAAAGCAGGTAATTCGGTACTTTCGGTACATAATTGAGTATGTAGCGAGTGAGAGAGGGAGGAGGGACCTGAGATTTGTGTCAGTAGGTTCGCCGCGGTGGTCTGGAGCAGTCATACGCTCGCTAGTCTCCTGCCACCACTTGTCTCTCTCTCTCAGCCACATTACGTGCTGAAATTGCCACTCGAGTTATGTCGAGCGCCGCCACATAGTCCAGCTTTATTTAACTCGACTTAAGTGGTGAGCCGCTTTTTAAGGGTTAAGACCCTTGCCTATTAATCTAGAGGATACAAGTGCTACCCATTTATTCTCTGGCCACTGGTGTTCCTGGCACTTCTTCTCAAAGCGTGTGAAAAATTCTGTTACACCACTCTCATCAAACACCGGAACCAGTTTCAATAAGTGTGAGAGAGACTGCTCATGAACACGGTTACCAGCCCCAAGTCGCTGTCCCGTTGTCTCTACTCGCGACTTCTCTACGTCCATGTCGGCACAGTACCTAGTAGACTCTAAATCAGCTTGGATTTTTGCTAGCTTGGCTCTCTCTTCTATCTTGGCTAATTCTATTTGCTGCTCACCTGCCCTGATAGCCTTTCTCTCTTCGATCTTAGCTAATTCGAGCTGAAGCAATAATTCTGGAGATAACCCTTGAGGAGGTGAAGGTGCTACAATGTTTGAAATTACCGGTGGTCCCCCCCAGGGGCAACCCACCCTGCCAGTCACCACCCAACTGCGGAAGCGTACCCGGGGTCGGCAAACTACTGGGATGGCTGGGAGTCGAGTGTAGGGGAATCATGGCCGAAGGGCTCTGAGCACTCAACCCTCTCGCTCACCAGTCACCCTGCCCAGTACACACGTTATCAAGTTATCCTTGGGCCATGCTGCTAGTAACCGCATGACCGATAGCTGTGGCCAGGCATTGAAGACCGTACCGATCCATACCCTCCAACCGCTCGGCAGTTACAGGCCATTGCAAAAATATCCTAGCATCCTCCTCACAGTTCACCCGATTAACCCTTTCATCATGCTGCTGTTCCTCAGTTTCGACATTACGTACTGTGTCTCCATTCTCCTCTGACCCGGTATAAGACATGATGCTCACAAAAATCTCTCACCACAATATTCAGAAAGAAGTACCCCAAACTCTTATGTAGCACTATTCACTTGCCAAAAATGTCTGAAGACTCTCAAGTGCTATACTACTTTGCCAAAAAAAAAATTAACGTGCCCACTATATTCCTCAATAAAACAAATGACCACAACAATCCTGCAATTATCTCTTAGTTCACAAGATCCTGAGCTAGGTCGCCATTTGTTACGATCCAGGTTCTCAAAGACACAGGGCTCTTCAACATTGGACTAGATAATGGCAAAACGCAACAACGGTAACACTAGATCCAACCCCTGCCTTAAACACTGGAAAACAAAACACCATTACCGCCCTGAGTCGTGCCTGGACAACGAGGTATCCTATGACTCGGTAACTGGTGCACACACACTAGGCTGATGCTCAATGAAACAGCCTATTCTCAAACAGTAAAAGATTACTCGATTATGTTACACAAAGAAAAGATAGTTAACGTGATTAATGAACGTTACGGTAGATACTCAAATAACTGGCACTCCTGTATTAAAGAAAGTGCAATGCTAGTCCTGCAACATCACTGGAAACTTCTGAAATAAGTCTGATGCTGGGAAGATGTTCGTAAAGAATCTTGAACAATTATAATGCAGAATACGGGTCACAATAAATACTAGGACATATAGTAATAATAGGCAGGCGAATAATAAAGACTGCGCAAAGGTAGTAATGCTCGACAACTAAAGAAATGATTCGTGACACAACGCAACAGCCTACTAGGGTTGTGCAACTCAACAACAACCTCGGCTCAAAAGTGCAGTGAATAATAATGTTGCATACATATAATAATGGGGCTTATCTCTAACCAGTGTCTGCTCAGTTAATAAAGTCTAGCTGGGGTATCAAGGCAGGGCAACAATGGGCGAGCATGCGGCTCGTAGCCTAACGTTGTCCGAAGGTGGTATAATAACGATTACGGTATTTGACGGGGATGCTCTCTTGATAAATCTAGGTCTCTAGTACCTAGTTCTATCCTGGCGATCCCTCAGAAGTCAACACAAAGAGGCAGCACTATGTTGTGAGGGATAGGCTATGGCCCTCTCACACCACAGCGCTGTGCTCGCAAAGTAACCCACCCGAAGACAACCTAGGCTCCCACAGTACCTGTCGATCTCGTGCAGGGCTTAGCTAACACTGCACACATCGGAGACAACGACACAGTAACCTTACCCCTAGTCTAGCTTTAGATAACCAAGCAGAATCACTCAACACCTTGCCAGGGAGACATATACCGTTCTACAACCTTCCCGAGAGAGGACACATACGGAAAAGTCCGTCTCTCTAACCTCAATAAAGCCTAATACCTCCTTAATCTAATACATGGAAATATCTGAGAGCTTCGCGTACAATACGACTGGCCGACGGTGAACGTCTATGCTGAAACCAGAAGGGATGTTGAGTTTAATAAAGATTAGAGAATGAGAAAGGAGAAGTCGAGAGAGAGAAATAGTATGCAAAGTGGCGAGTATGGGGGACAGAATTGCAAAGGATGTAGGCGATACGCGTGTCAGGCAAGCTCTGAGCTGGTAATAGACACGAGGCCGCGACGGGAAGGGACTAGTTGACCACCCGGCCGCCAACGCCGTCAGCGCCCAAGCGAGCCGCGTCATAACTCACCCTCGCTGCCAGGTGTACTCCCTCACCCTCTCTCGCTCGCCTCCCACACAAGCAACATTTATATTATAGCGAATATAAAATATAAGGCGCGGTCACAGACCAAAACAAAGATAATTTCTAGACTGTCTGTGGCAACACGACACTAATGAAATAAAGCAGATCATTCTAGAACAACTGTAGCCTATCCCCCCATCCTGGCGAGCGCTAGTGAGCTGCAATGTCCCACGCAACCATTCTGCCAACGCCGGGCGGCGTCACAAGAGAGAGATTGCAGAGAGTTGGTGAGTGGACGGGAGTTAATGATACGAAAGGCTTTCCTTTCTACTTTGTCTAGGAATGTACAGTACTGTACCAACCATGATTGGACCGGCTGCGATACATAAATTACAATGTTTTATGGCTTTCATGCACGACTGCGCCCAAAAGTACATTACAGAGATTGGCTGTTAATACCTATTACCGTATGTAAATTAAATCAACCTGCTAGTAATATCGATATAGAATATACAGTAGGGGCATATACATAAATAAATTATATATATATATATAGATATATAATAATTTATATATATATGGTATAATATTATATATTATAATATATTTGTATATACTGTATATTATATATATATATATATATATATATATAGAATATACTCACAACACTGTACAATGCGTTTGCTTTCTTTTCAATTAGCCAGCACTTCATCCCATCATCATTTTATTAACTGTGTACAATCCCTTAATTGTTTAAACTACCTTATATCTTTTCCTTCTTGCATATTTACTGTTTTCATTCAAAATCTATTCAACAGTCACTTCTCCATCTAAACTGCATTATACTTCTTTACAGCCCAGCATAGCATAGTATACCTACAGTATATACAACAATAAACACTTTATATATATACACATTATATATATATATATATATATAACAAAAAATCCTTTAGAAATAAAAAATCCTTACATATAACAACAAATAATAATAGATAAAAAATCCTTACATATAGCCTAACAACAAATAATTATAGATAACAAAAAGCCTTGCATATAACAAACAAAAACTATAGATAACAAAAACACTTACATATAACACACAAAAACTATAGATAACAAAAACACTTACATATAACACACAAAAACTATAGATAACAAAAACTCACATTTTTTTTTTTTTTTTTTTTTCTCTATATCCAACTACTCCTCTCGGCATAGCTGAAAGCCTGTACATTCCACCGCCCAACACGGTGAGTGAGGTCTTGTTCCAGTCTGGGGAGTGAACATGCGAAGCATCCATCATGGCTCGAAGCTCCACTCTGAAGCCGCCCTGCTTCGCTCAAGTTTCACCGTCTCATCCAGACTCAGACCCACTCAAACGCCTATTGAGCATTAACTAGCATTGAACCCTGTACATTTTTGAATAGGAGTATTCATACTTGTTATTAAATAGGGAACAACGAGTATTTTTTTGGCATTTCGGTGGGCTTTGTTATGCACTGATACTAGGTACAGCACAAAATCCCAATAATATCTTCTGACATATCGGGATTTGAACCCGGGTCCATTGGATTACCAATCCAGTGGCATGACCACTCCACCACACCTCCCCTGACATATAACACAGGGGACATAAGACATATAACACACAAAAACTATAGATAACAAAAACACTTACATATAACACACAAAAACTATAGATAACAAAAAAGCCTTACATATAACAAACAAATAACTATAGATAACAAAAAGACACTATACCCTGTTCAATTTCAGCCGGCGGTAAATTGCCATGTCCTCGATTTCTTTATTTAGCTATTACAAAGATTTTATTACGAAATATGGTGTTAATTATGAACACTTGGCATAATTATGACTCAGAGCAGGGTGTCAAACCGGGGCAATTTTGTTTGAAGACCCGACTGAATATGAGAAGCAATCAAAACATTAAATGAAGAGCATATGTTGGCATTTTATCACTTCAAAGACATAATCTTCATAAACCATAATTGTTTAGACATGACGATATGAGAATACATACATGACATTAAGATGAAAGAGCATTGATGTTGGCCATTTTTATCACTTCCAAAGACATAATCTGAACTATACCATAATGTTGAAGCATGACTGAATATTAGAAGCTCAGGAAAATTAGATGAAAGACATTGATGTGTCATTTTACACTTCCAAGACATAATCTTACCTATAAACCAAATTGTTGAAGACAGGACTGATATGAGAGACCTACAGGAATTAAATGAACATAGCATTGAGGTTGGCCATTTTATCACTCCAAAGACATAATCTGAAACTATAACCTATTGTTGAAGAATGACTGAATATGAGAAGACATCAAGACATTAAAATGAAGAGCAGATGTTGGCCATTCATCACTTCCAAAGCATAATGAACTATAAACCATATGTTGAGACATGCTGAATATAGCTACAAAACATTAAGATGAAAGAGCATTGATGTTGGCCATTGTATCACTCCAAAGACATAATCTGAACTATAAACATAATTGTGAAGACCTGACTGAATATGAGAAGACATACCCCATTAAGATGAGAGCATTGATGTTGGCCATTTTACACTTCCAAAGACATAATCTGAACTATAACCACAATTGTTAAGTGACGGATATGAGAAGTACAAGAACATTAAGATGAAAGAGCATTGATGTTGGCCATTTTATCACTTGACATATCTGAACTATAAACCACAATTGTTGAAGATGACTGAATATGAGAAGAAATACAAGAACATTAAGATGAAAGAATTGATGTTGGCCATTAATAACTTCTAAAGATATAATCTGAACTATAAACCCAATTGTTGAAGACATGACTGAATATGAGAAGACATACAATACATTAAGATTAAAGAGCATTGATGTTGGCCATTTATCACTTCCAAAGACATATCTGAACTATAAACCCAGTTGAAGACATGAAAATAGACATACAAGACATTAGATGAAAAGCATTGTTGTTGGCCATTTTATCACTTCCAAAGGCATAATCTGAACTATAAACCATAATTTTTGAAGAAATGACTGATATGAGAAGACATCCAAGAACATTGATGAAAGGCATTGATGTTGGCCATTTTATCACTTCCAAAGGCATAATTTGAACTATAAACCACAATTCCATCCTTGCAATTTTTTTTTTTTTTTCTATATTCCAGGGAGTACCCTCTCGGGCATAGGCTGATAGCCTTTACACTCTACCGCTGAACACGGTGAGGCCCGTGAGGTTTTGTTCCAGTCTAGGGAGTGAGAAATGCGAAGCACCTACACACGGCTCGAACCCAACTCCATCTCTGAAGCTGCCTCGCCCCCGTGCTTCACAGTCTCACTCCCCAGACTCGGACCCTCACTCTCAGAACGCCACCTATTGAGCAATTAACTCACTAGGCATTGCCCCCCTGTAGCATATTTTGAATATGGGAATATTCATACAGTGCTATTTAATCAGGGAACAGTGAGGGTACTTTGTTTTGGCATTTCGGTGTGCTGTGGTAATGCACTGCAACTAGGTACAGCACAAATTCCATCCCAATAATATCTTTCCATTGACATATTGGGATTCGAACCCGGGTCCATTGGATTACCAGTCCAGTGGCAAGACCACACACACCTCCCCTAGATACAATAATGAAGGCTATAAATAATGAACTCGTCTCTCGTTTGACACCCTGACTCAGAGACATAGTAGTTTCATAGTTGTCCATTAGTTATCGACAAACTAGTTGTTAACCCATACAGTACCAGTGACATACTCTTCTTTATATTCTGGTAACTATTAGACAGTTCTATTCAGGTTAGGAAGAACGTCTACCAATAAAAAGGGTATAGACTATTTCAATTCATCCTTTCAGCTACGGTACCATTTATCCTTCCTAAGCTTAAAAAATGTATCTGAGATCAAATATAAAAAAGACGTCGCCGGTACAGTAAGGGTTAAGGGATTCAATTGACCGTCAGCTGGAATAAAAACGACAATAGCGCCTTTTAAGGGGGGATGGGCGTATATATTTGTTCATTTATCAATTTTTTAGTTTTCTCCCTAGACCTCCATCAAGCTTAAAATAACACACCCTAGACCCCCTTTCAAGATAAATTTGTACATTTTTCGGTAGAAAAATGTCACGGCCGAAAGCCTGTTCCTACTAAATATACAGGCTCGCTATAGCTCGCCAGGAAAATGTCGACACCTATATGGCACGAAAGGTTTTATAATTGACAAATAATAATGCACATATTTATCTCTTGGGGATATATTGTACAAGTTTGGCGGAGGTCTAGGGAGAAGAAAAAATTAATAATAATAATTAATAAATAATAATGACTAAAAAAAAAAAAAAAAAATCCTTATCCCATTCAGCACGATGACGTAATTTTCGTCATATTCTAGTTACCAATGGGCGATTTTATTGAGCCTATAATCTCTATTAACCCTTTTTATAACATGACGCCATTTATATTCAATTACGGCTAATGTCAGACGATCACATTCAGCTAATGAAGGACCTGTAGGAGTCAAAGTGTTATCGGTTATTTTTCTAGACATTAGAGAGAGAGAGAGAGAAAGCGAGAGAGAGCTAGACCGAAAGAGAGCGAGAGCGAGAGCTAGAGAGAGAGAGAGAGAGAGAGAGAGAAAGGGGGGGAGGGGGTCTGGGGTCTCGAACCACCGTCTCAAGAGTTTGTATCCAGTCTCATACGAAGCAATATGGCGACTATGGGATTGTAGAGGTGTTCATTTCTCTTGTTTTCCTCGCCCGTGACGCCTACTCCAGTTTTGTGTGCTGTGACCGCGTGTGAGTATATTATTTATATTTAATTTATTTTATTTTATTATTGTTGTCCGTGTATTTCATCATCGCTGTGGCAATTACTCCTTCATTTTGTATTATACGATCGTTTGTGACGCTGTGATTGGGACGGATGTAGTATCAGGGCGTACGGTCGTCATGTTTACATAGCTTGATCGCTCGCGGTTAAGTTCCCATTTTGACGGATATTCGGGTATTACTGATTTTTAGCACCAACAGTTACCTCGTATATCTTGTTATGCCTATTAGATCCGGTAGAGCACATACATCATTGCTATATGATTATTCCATTAAGAGCAGAAATGTATTATAAGAGAGATATATAAGAAAACAAAAATACTCTCCCTATGTACGGCACTGCCACTCCCCATCATCAGCTGTTCGTCTAGACTGTGTGCCGTCTATAGGAGAGTATTGACAACAAATTTACAGTAGGTAGACATTTTGTTATTGTCTTTTTTTATTGTTTTACCGAGGGTTGAAGCAATTTAATATTCTAATATTTTGAGAAAAAATGTGTGGGCTCATAAATAAGTACCAAAATTAGTTTTTTGTCCCCTACTGACAAAATATATTTTTCTACCGAAAAATGTACAAATTAATCTAGAAGGGGGATCTAATGGATGTTTTGTTTTTATTTGATGGAGGTCTAAGGAGGAAACTAGAAAAATAATGTATACATGCAAATATTGCCCAAAAAGTTAATCATCTCTCCTTAATCCACTTTCGTTATATTTATACCATAGACTGATTTATACACACAACATTTCTGAGTCTCGCAGCTGGCCTCCAACACCGCCCTCGCTTACACATTATGTGTATGTATGTGTGTCAGATGAAAAGTGGATCCTTCAGCTTCCACATAGTCCTTCCTCACCCTCCACATCCTCCTTCTCCTCATCATCGCATACATCCCCTCCTCTTCATACTCCCCTATCTACTCCCTCAGCTCCTACACCCCCTCCTCCTCTCACCCTCCTCCCGACACTTCACTTCCCAGCTCTCCTCCTCATCCCCATACACCCCCTCCCCCTCTCACCCTCCTCCCGACACTTCACTTCCCAGCTCTCCTCCTCATCCCCATACACCCCCTCCTCCTCGTATACTCCCCAGCTATACTACTTATACCACCTCCTCCTCCTCCCATACTCTCCTATCTCCTCCCTCAGCTTCCTACACCCCCGTCCTCCGCCTAACACTTAAACATCCCCCCCGATCCTCCCCTCCTCTTCCACATAGTTCTCTTAATATAATGGGTAATATATGGATGGTATAATTTTGCCAGGGATATGTCTATTTTCCTTCCTCTCCCCACTCTTCTTGCTCTCATCTATTGCATATTTAACTTTGGTTGTTTTTTCGTTGTATTTTACTTGATACCCGGTACCTTTTATTTAGTTTTTCTACAGATCCTCAATTTTCCTTTTACATGCTCTTACATTTCCCCTTCAATCTGTGGTTGTTTTACCGAAAGTGTTTTTGTCGTTGTTATCTGTTTTTCTTGTCTGTAAACAGGATATCTCAAACAGTTATGAAATGATGATCATGACATTTGATGGGCATTAGCTACGATGTGAGCCAAGGGCAGGAAATTAATTAATTTAGGAGGTGATAAGTAGAGCTCATACCTCCACCAGAGTGGGCGGCTCACAACGTTATGAACCGATTTCACCAAATTTAGTAGCCAGATAGGATACACGCCGAAGGAAAGAACCGACTCCATGTTGGAGACGAATCAGTAGAAAGCAATAGGCAGAAGAATATGCGCCTCTCCTGAGGGACTCTCTAGATTTCTTATTTTGTGTTTTCTCTTTTTGGGGTTGCGGTGGCCTCTTCATGTGTATAATTTAACTTCAATGTTCTACCTCTCTCTATCCCTACCCTTAGCCTGTTCGCATTAATCTCTCGCTGGTTTCCCCCCCCCCATTTTTTCCAACGGTGTTGTGCCGTTTCCCATAGATTCTATACTCTCTATTTCATCTCATTCCTTCAGTCAGCCCTTCCTGCCTCTTTAGACGCTTTTATCCATCCCTCCCTGCCTCTTCCTCTCTTTCGCCTCCACCTCACGCTCTCTTCTCTTTTGTCGGAGTTGTATTTTATTCTTCCAGCTGTTAGTGTTGGTTAACGAGCCTCGCACGACTGCCTCTCTCCCCCTGCTATCATTTGTGTTGACTCCCTGCTTCATTTTTTCCGGTCTGTCTGTGACCTTGGACCCTGTCCTTCGTGGTGTTGACATTAGTTTGTTGGTCCTTTTTTGCACTATGAATATAAACACCATGGTAAACACCGTCTCTGGAGCCTTTGACGGGGGCACTATTTCACTAAACCCACTACATTACAACCCAAACCGGTCAAGCATTTACGAGTCCGCCACCAACAGCTGGGATCTCATTTATAATGGTAGTTTTTTGTGGTTCCTATCATCTACTCCCAGCTTCATTGCTATATACTTTTTATCCACGGGAAAATATATATCTATATTTTTTATTTTTTATTTTTATTTTTATTTTTATTTTTTGCATTAACCTAACCAAAAAACCTAACCTAACCTAACCTAAATGTATTAGGGGGCTATTAGGTTAGGTTAGGTTAGGTTTTTGGTTAGG
>CM064573.1:8688494-8773257 GCA_032716605.1 Paralithodes platypus
GTTTGGACACCCTGCGTTCCTACAACCCTCTTCCCCGGGTTGGTAACCCTCTCCAGAACCTCTTCATCCATAGTCCCATCTTTACTCAACCCACACTGCCCAGATACTTTAAAAGAGGGGTTGACGATCTCCATAGGCCTGGATGCCGTTCAGCTTCACCTCACACTCATGATGATCTTCACCCATTTTCGCAGAACCATAACCTGCTCTTCCCCGGATTTAGCCTACCTTCAAATTTCGTTTTTCGCACCACTGTTCCAAACTCAGTTACCAGACCCTGCACACTCCCATTCATTATCACTCATCAGAACGGTATCACCTCCGCAAACAGCAAGTATAGGTAGCTTCCACTCAAATTCCCAGTCCCGTTTCAGCGATACACACCAAACATTCCACTGCTTCTTGATAGTATTTCTTTCATGACTCCATCCATATATACAGTAAACAACCACCGGGGACATTACAACCACCCCTGTTGTCAAACCAAACATTCAGGTCAAAGAACTCGTCCATCTGCTCACTCTCACAATTGACACGCCAGTCAGATTGCAACAATTTTAATGTACTGGGAGATGCTTGACAATGGGGTGACTGGTAGTGTGTGTCGGACAATAATATGATGGGGTAGTTTATCAGGGGTTTGCATATGTTGCTAAAAAAAATGAGAAAGGGGATTTTATAGTTTGAAGAGGTGAGTTGTGTTGTGTGCGCGGGTGTGAGGGTGGTTGCGTTCAATTTATATTTGAATTGAGGCAAGGGAGGGTGGGAATTAACTATTTCAGATGGTAGGGAGTTCCAGTGATGGATTATTACGACAGGAGGGAAACAAACAAAAAAATCTTGGGGCTTCGGTTTCTGTCTGAGGAGCAGAGGAACAAATATCTTGTAGGCCTAGTTTATGACTTACTCCTATGGGCCTTTCGGTGGTAGGTGACATAGTGAAACACTAAAACAAGGTCATGGGGGTATAACCCCCTCAGACCCGGCTATGTATTCCCCATACCGAAAAACGGTATACGCCTGTCGCCGCCAGGCTACCGTATATCTTTGTTATTTTGACTGCTCCTCCGCAATTCAGCGGCCATCCCCAAGCATAGATGTGTTTCGTACCTGTAGAATGGCGTTGAGTAGAAACTGTAGAAGCTCTACTAAGTCAGGTTGTCAAACACGGACGCTGTGTTTTTTTTGAGTGATATAACGCAATGAACTTTTTATAACCATGATAACAGACAACTCCCCCCCCCCCCCCTAAAAAAAAAAAGTAGGGATAGGCTAAATTGACACAATTTTGGTCTCACATATTGTCCATCTTGATTGTTTCTTTTATTGAGCAGGAAATACTGTTTTAGACTTTTAGACACCTAAATTCTCAGCAAAAAAAATCTGGGGGGCATGCCCCCCGGGACCCCCCTAGAGCCTCGCGCCTTCGCCGCGCTATAATGATAACAAAACTAATAAACCATAATGATAACACCAATTCAGTATTTTGTGGATGATTTGAGCACCCTGCTCTTAAGTACAACTGGTTCAGTTGTTGATGACGATTTCCGTGGAGATAACCTGTTTTGTGGCGATATCAGCCACTTATCATTACTTTCACTACTTATTAGGGCATAGTACCCTTCCTTTGCCTAGTACTTAACAATAACATACAGGCACGACATCGAATAAGGAACGCCTCTCCTTCTTGTGGTCGGAGATGCGCTGCGTCGGTCTCCAAATCCGGATGTTGTTTACAATGCGTCGGACCAGAGGACGGCTTTCAAAAACAAGCTTACAGCTTTCAAGCTGCCGGAGCCTCAGAGCCCTGTCCGGGTTCCGCGGTGTGTTTTTTATGGATTGCCTCCAGAGCCCAACTGGGTTTGAACGGGTTGGTCATGGGCGGATTGCGATGATTTTGGGAGATATTTTGGGAACACTGAAATAAGGTCGGTCCTCACCAATCTGGCGTGCCTTTAATTGAAAACAGGTTTAACCCATCAGACCCGGCTATGCTAGTTCCTTACCGAAACCCGGGGAGGTGTTTTGGCACGAAAAAAACTTCATAACGCCTAGGCTTTCCGTATCTTTGTTTATTTTTGACTGCTTCTGCATTCCCGCGGATCCCCAAGTCATTACAAAGCGTAGCGTAGATTTGTTCGTAGCCTCTAGAATGGCATTGAATAGAGCTCTCTAAAGGGTTCAACTGGTTCAGTTGTCGATGACAATTTCCGTGGAGATAACTTTTGGTGGCCAATATCAGCCACTTTACACTACACTTAACAATAACATAGGCTACCGGCACAACACGAACAATGACGCCTCTCCTTCTTGTGGTACGGAGGATGCGCGGCGTCGGTCCAGCCGTCTGGTTGTTGTTACATTGCGGCGGCGAGCCGGCACGGAACGACCTTTTCAAAACAAAGGCCTTCAGGCTTTCAAGCTTGCCGGAGCCTCAGAGAAAGGCACCTTCCGGGTTCCGCGGAGGGTGGTTTTTTATGGATGCCTCAAGAGCCCAACCGGGTCTGCAGCCCTGAGGGAGGGTTTGACGGTTAGAGAGGACGATCATGATAAGTGAGACTTGAGTGTGGGTGGTTACTTGTTTTCGTCCATCGACTTTGAACCAGAACTCTAGGGCTAGAAGATTAAGATCGCCGTGCTTGATGGTAATGTTTTATATTTACATACCATTCTCTGATAGTGAAGGTTATGCGGAGGCGAGGGTTTTTATCAAAGCTCTCAGCTGATATGGGTAGCCAGGAACTTGAACAACTACACCTTCACATGTCTGCAGATACTACGTATACAAGGAAATTAGTATTTATATATGAGGAAACTAGAGCGTGTGGCAGACAGTGTGTAGACAAGTTTTATGAAAAGGAAGAGAAAGTGAGGTGGGTTTTGGCTCCACTGTCACTGATACCCTTCTAATATGTTTATTAGCCTATATAGGCCTACCTATATGAGAGATTTAATGATAAATGTTTACCCTATGGTCCCGTTAAAAGGTTTTATTTTTCCTCAAGTAACCTATTAAAAACGATAAATCTTCAAGGACACTTTAGCCTACATTCGCCTTATTAGAAACCCATTTTATTAGTGGGGAAAATAGGACACCAAAAGATCGCCATATTTTTTCGTCATATACCGGTAGTCCCGCTCATGGAGGATTTTCGTTTATTGGACAAAATTCGAAAAAATACCCTTTTCACAGAAAAAAAAAAAAAAAAAAAAAAAAAAAAAAACTACACAAAAAAACATCTGGGGGAAAGGATGTAGTTACCCGTGGGTGTACCACTACCGACATACAACATTAATCATCTATAAAGTACTTATAATAAAAATAAATACTTTTTTTAAATCTATAATACTAGGTTAGGTTAGGTTGTTTGGTTTTAGGGTAATGTATTTTTGTAATCCAAAGGCAGTCAAAATAGATGGGAAACGTAAGGGATAGGGTCCATCCCGGTTAACCTACCATTTCTGTGCCAAAATCTGTCAAAGATGTCTAAACACGAGGTGGGTTTGGGGGCGGCACACAAAACGCCCCCACCCATAATACTAGGATAGGGTTAGGTAAGGGTGTTAGGACAGTTAGGTTAGGCTAATTTCCTTTTCAAAGGGGTAGGCCTATAGGCTAGTAAACACTAAGATAGCTTATAACCCGGTCAGAGGTAAGAAGAAGGAAGAGCCTATGCATCATTAATAAAAAATGTTTCATCTGGGGGAATTTGGGAAAAAAGCGGGGTAAGAGTTAGCCTATGTTAGTGAGCGTACAGTCCCGGTCCATCCGCTTTGTTTTCATACTCGCACGGCCGTTCGCTAGTTTACACTGTGTAGCAGTCAACGGCCTAATTTGACTGCTGTTATTTGCTCCTGCAAATCCCCCCGACCCTCAAACCCATTATTGTAATCCCACGGCCATGTAACAAAATAATTGGTTAAAAATCTGAAGGGACCGCCGGACAGGCTTTTTAACTAATTTTTTTTTTTTTTTTTTTTTTTTTTTTTTTTTTTTTTTTTTTTTTTTTTTTATATACAGTACAGGGTGTTTGGAAGTAGGTGCATGTATTGTGCCGTTGTACAAGGGGAAGGGAGATCGGCAGGATTCGGTTCAAGTATTCATAGAGGTTTTAGTTTATGGTCAGGTTGGAAGTTGGAAAGCTGTATGGCAGGGTGTTGGGATAGAAGGATAATAAAGTGTACGGAAGTTAAGGTGCAATAGGAGAAGGAAACAGTGCGGTTTTTTAGGAGTGTGAAAGAAAGAGGCGGAGGGTGCGTGGATCAGATGTTTGCAGTTAAGACAGTTATGCGAGGGAAAAGTATTTAGCGAAGCCAATAAGGAGATATTTTGGGGGCTTTTATGGACTTGGAAAAAAAAAAAGACAAAAAAAAAAAAAAGAAAAAAAAAAAAAAAAAGCAAAAGCGTATTATATGATCGTGTTTGTGGACCGCTGCAGCAAGTGTGGAAGGTTTGTTAAGGATTTATGAAATATGAGGCAATTTGTTCAGATAGAAAGCAGTTAGAGAGTTTTTTATGAAGGGCGCAGCAGAGCATGTGTGAGAGAGTAGGAAAATGCGTGCCAGTTTTGAGTTGAATGGTTTTGAGGGGTTAAAGGTAGGTTTGCGACAAGGGGGGGGGTTGGTGTAATGTCACCATGGCTGGTTTAATATGTTTTTATTGGGATGTGTGGGTGGTGCAGGGAGCGGGGGTGGAAAATGGAATGAAGACTGTATGGGAAGGAGGATGGGTTTAGGTTAGGAAAGAAATGGTAGAAGAATGGGTAGTGGGATCAGTTGCTGTTTCGCTGATGACACAGCCATTGGTGGCGGAAAACTTCTGATAGGAGGGAAAACTTGCAGCGGGTTATCGTGTCAAAGCGGTTTTGGTGTGGTTTGTGGAAGGACGAAAACTGAAGAAGTGAACGTCAAATAAAAGTAAAGTAATGGTTGTTGTGTGTTTATAATAGGGGAGAGCATTAGGTGTTGAATCAAGGATGTGAGCGCTCTTGGATGGGAAAATATTGGAACAATGTAGAGTGTTTTTTAAATATCTAGGAGGGAAACGATATAAGCAGGAGTTGGAGGTATTGAAGTGGATGGCTTAAAACAGAGAGTGTGTGAAGGAAGGAAGGTTTTCGGAGAGGCAATGGGAAAAGTATGTGGAAGACGAGAAATCTCGGACGTGAACGTAAAAAGTTGCACTGTATCAAGGGAATTGTTGTGCCAACAGTGATGTTATGGGGCTGAGACATGGGCTCTGAAGAGAAAAGAAAAAGGAGGGAGAAGAAAGAAGGGGGAGGAGGGGGACAAAAGAGGGCTGGATGTGATGGGGGAAATATGAGTGCTGCTTGAAGAGTGTAATTGTGTGGAAGTTACTCGTGAAGAGACAGATGGAGGAATGAAGAGATACGTAGGAGTCGGAGAGTGGGGGCCAGCAGGAACATTTGGTCAGCCAGATGTGGACAGCACGGGAAATGGTGCTGAGCGCTGGTATGTCGTCATGTTGAACGGAATGGGAGATGAAAAGTGCTTACAAAGGGAATATGTTCAGTCAGGTACAAGGGGAGATAGGGAAAGGGCAGGAAAAGACCCCCATATGAAGATGGGAGAGACTGTAAGAAAGGGCTTTTGGGTGATAGAGGAACTGACTAAGATCAGGCAGGGGCAGTGGTGGTGGACAGGAGTGAATGGAGAATGCTTGTGAATAGTTGAGTGAACACGTGGTCATTTGGAGTAAGGGGTCGGGCGCAAGTTCGACTAGATAATACTCCATCAGGCGCCTGGCCCGGGGGGTACGATTAATATGAAGGGTGTGCCTGGAAGTGTGGTGGGAGGGCTTGTGGCTTTGGCTCCGCTACATGTCTGCCTGCCGAGATCGGAACCTCTCCGGGTGGTCAGGGGCCGGGGGAGTGCTGGAGCGACCTTGGTAACCCTGGTCTCTGGGTCTCCTGGGTGACCTGGATGTGTGAGTTTTGTTTTTTATCTGTGTTTATTTTTTGTTTTATGTTGTTTTTGTGTTTTCCCTGTTCTTGCTCTGTCTTGAGTCGGCTACCCCCAAAATGGGGATTGGGCCTGAGCATATAGATAGATAGATAGATAGACAGTGTTGTTTAATACCGAGGACCGTCGCATTTTAGTATTTTCAAGATTAGCCTAACCTAACCTATCTAACCGAAAACTATCCGACGGTCTAAACCCAGCTCACGTTCCCTGTTTATGGGTGCGCGACGGTCACGTTCCCTGTTTATGGGTACGCGACGGTCTAAACCCAGCTCACGTTCCATGTTTATTGGTGAACAATCCAACAGTTTCTCGTATTTCACTTATAGTGAATTTGCGACGGTACCGGTAATTACAAGTACACCAGTCGGCGGGGAGGGTTCTGTGGGGGCGCTCGGTTATGGCCTTGGCCTTGCTCGGGGCCTTGGGGCTGTTCGGCCAGGCAGCTTGGGAAACAACAACATGTACACCAACATACAGTAGTATCATCCATGAAACTTCTAGAACACTGATAATTATCGATGGGGCTCGTATCCGGGTTGTCTTCAATTTTAACCAAATAATTTACCCAACACCTGGCAGTGCGATACAATAATGGGTTGAGTGGGGCTTTTCCCTACTAACCTCCCAAGACTTATTGTCATCATCATATATATTACCAGCAGGAACAAGTAACAGCATTCAAATTAGTCGCGAATGTAACTGCGAGCGTGCGACTAGGGCTTAGGCCTATGTAAACAAAGCGGCCAGTACGCCCGCTAACACAACTCTTACCGAAAAAGCCCAGTTTCCCAATGTTTTGTAGTGAAATCATGGATTTTTTTACAAATCTTGGATTTGAATTGTACCGATTATCGCCCCGCAGGTCGCCATTAATCAATGTTTTTGTCTGTTATTGGCTCCTTGCTGGCAATATATATGATGATAATAAGTCATGAGTGGTGACGGCAGAACGTGCTTGCGACCATGCGAGTAATATAAACAAAGCGGGCGATACACCCGGATACTACATCCTTACCACTTCTTGGATATTGGGAAACTAATATTTCCCAGTAAAAATTACTAATAGAAAACCATAAAAAACGGCAAGAATGTTAAGAGCGGGCGTAGCACCATCACTGTTTATACTATGCGTAGTGGTGTCGGACCTTTGCCATCATGTTCCCGTCTATTTTGACTGCCTTTGGATAGGCCTACATTAATATGTTGAGGGGGGGGCTTGCCCCCCCTCCACCCCCCCCCCCCCCCCTCCCCCATGACATATTGTCATCATCATATATATTGCCAGCAGGGGGCAAATTACCGAAAAAATCGCCGTCAAAATAGACGCGCACTTAACTACGGCGATCGACAAATGTAAACATGGCGGGGGAGGCGTCGGACCTTTGCAATCATGTTCCCGTTATTTTGACTGCCTTTGGATACAATAATATGTTGAGGGGGGCTTTGCCCCCCCCTCACGCCCCCATGACATATTGTCATCATCATATATATTGCCAGCAGGGTGCAAATAACCGAAAAAATCGCTGTCAAAATAGACACAAAGTTAACCGCGGCGATCGCCCTATTTAAACATGACTACCGTACACCCGCTAACTACATCCATCCCTAGAAACACATAAATAACAATAATACAAAAAATAAAACCATAAAAAACCTGTGGTGCAACTCGTACATATTGACCAATTCCCCTAACAAATGAGTACAGTATGATATTTAAAAACAAAAATGAAAAGTAGCATAGTACCGTCAACTGGGGTGAATTCCGGACAGCACCGCAAAAAAAACCCAGTTATTTATATAATAATTAATTAATGAATAAACACATTAGAAATCTGGATATCATTAAAGACGTCTTGCAAATCCTCCACTCAACCATGAAAAACAACAATATAACACTATATTCCTTGAACAAAATACAGTACTGTACAGTACAGTATAAAGAAAACTTGGTAAATACCAGTAAGGTTCCTCTAGCTGTCTTGAATGCTACCAAAATCTGTTTTCACCAGGGTTTTCGTACAGTAATACTTTTGTATACATTTTGTGGGTAAAGATCTTTAATTATAATGCGAAAAGTAAATGCAGTAAAACATTTAAAAAACAAAATAAGGATTACAATTAAATTTTGTAACATTGGCAAATTCCGGGTGGATGGGACTCGTTAGCCTTGGTCGGCAACTCATCTAGGGGAGACAACCTTATACAAATCCGGGTGGATGGGACTCGTCAGCCTTGGTTGGCCACCTGTCTAGGAGTAAACCTTACAAATCCGTACTGCTTACCTAAGGGTTAAGGCAGGTTAGTGGATGGATTAGCCAAACACCACTGTAGAAATATAGTGCTAACAAGATACACAGAAGGCCTCGGAGTCGGACGGATCCTAAGTTGAGTGGTCAATCCTGTAAGTCCTTCACTAAACTGGCTCGGGTTGTCCTCTCAGGGAATAGGTCCGCTTGGGGGGCATTCTGTGTATGGCCACCCTCGTAAGGGGAGTAAGGCGTCCGGCAATAGATAAATAGATAGAACATTGGCAACTTTCTATTACAGAAATGATAATGAGTAAGTAATTGCCATGATTAGGTACTGTATTTCATATTTTGTTCTTTATTTTTCTGTAAAAATGGGGTGAATTCGGACAGTCTGCCAATATGAATATGAATAAAATAAATATTATGGTCAAGGTTACTTTTATATTCAAAGATGTCCAAATTGACCCTTGAGGCTGAAATGTCCGAAACTATACCCTGATCACGGGTTAATCCTATCTATGGGCTATATCTGATATCAATGTCCGAACTCAGACGAGGTGTCCGAAAACACCATAAATCCTGTCCGAGTTCGGATACACATATTATATTTGTATAAAATACCAGTATAGGCCTATGTAATGTATTTTTAGCTCTTTAATGTTATGACTATACCCCAGTGTACCAGCCTCACATAGGGTACAATACCATACCGTACTTAAGATCTTACATTGATGATAAAACAAGATTACACCGAGATACCGAAGCCCCCACCCAAGGCCCTGTGCTCCTCAGCCATTATGAAGGGAAAGCTGAGGGGCAAAGGAAAAATGTGACGCTTGAGCTCCCAAGTATAGTAATGTAATGTAAACAAAGCCGGCGATACGGCCCAACTACATCCTTACCTACCATATATTTTTTTGGGTAAGCCAAGGTTTTCCTTTGGAATTTCCATGTGATTCAAATGATTTAAACTCTTATTACTGTAGGATTTTTTTTTTATATTTATATAGGCCTACTGTATATGCCTGGATCAGTTTGGCAAGAGCAAAATAATCTTTCTGATTGGGGATATGAATGGGAAGATGGGTGATAAGAAAGTTGATGGAGTGGTGTGTACCGTCAGAGGTGAATGGAAATGGCAGTGCATTTGTGTATGTACTGTATGTGTAGTTTCACAAATTTACCGGTACTTTTCAATTTATTGAAATGCAGTTTCCCACATATGGATTTTCATTAGTTCATTGTTATTTTTGGTGATGTTGAGTTTTATTGTTTTGCTCCGTTTAAAGTTTGTGTCGACTTGTCAAGTCTTTCCTCTTAATTTTTTTTAATTTTACTACTTTTGTGCGATTCTATTCAAATTAGGAAAGATATATTGAAACCACATGGTTATTTGGTAAAATAATCTAATAACAGGACTGCCTGTCAATATGTGTCATGAACCTCAAATGGATAACATTATATCTTAGTTACCGGTACCATAACCCTTATTGAGGGCAGTGGGCCAAGCCCATCTGGGAGTGTTCATAAATTTACAACAATAACTATTTTTCTCAAATTATGTTTCAGGCACACTTTGAAGACAATAAGTTTGAGGTCCCACAGGAAAGATAGCTGGAGGAAGCTCAAACCGAA
Source organism: Paralithodes platypus (assembly GCA_032716605.1). NCBI lineage: Eukaryota > Metazoa > Arthropoda > Malacostraca > Decapoda > Lithodidae > Paralithodes > Paralithodes platypus. The sequence goes on from CM064573.1 coordinate 8,698,364, forward strand.
TGCAGTACCAACCATCTTCTCACATCTACCCCAACCAGAGCATAGGAAGACACCACTAAAGCGTCATCTTGAGAAGCCTCATGAGGTAAGGTAGCCTACATAGCGTCGACCGGGTGATTCCGACCTATTTTTTGAAAAACTTTTATAGATCTGATATTAATTGAAGTACAAGACCAAGCATTTAATACAATCGTAAGTGGATCAATGCCTACAGTATATGACACTTGAAAATAAATCAAGGGTATTTAACTATCTATCTATCTATCGCCTGCCGCCGTGACCCCGGAGGGGGTGGCCACGAACGAACCGCCCCCATGCACCTCTGTCCCCGGTCAGTCGACGCCCCTCCCCCCAACCAGCACCGCCTTCGTTCATATACTTGCTCACTCCATCCTTCCACCTCTCTTTCGGTCTGCATCTCCCTCTCTGTCCCTCCACCTCGCTCTCGTACACCCTCTTAGTCATTAGAATCTCTTGCTTTCCATACGTTCCATATGGCCGAACCATCTCAAGTTGTTCCTTTTCACACTTTCCAGCACATCTACCTCCACACCACACCTCCTTCTTACTTCCTCATTAGTCTGTCTATCCCTCCATGTAACTCCGCACGCACTTCTTAGGTAATTCATTTCCACTGCTCTCACTCTTGGTCTGAGTCTCTCAACCAACGTCCATGCTTCACTTCCGTAAGTCAGTGTCGGGATTACCACACTGTCATGCAAGGACTTCTTCATTTCCATACTGACCACCCTATTTCTTGTTACTGCTTTCAGCGTTCCTACAACCCTCTTCCCCTGTTGTACCCTCTCCCGCACTTCTTCATCCATAGTCCCATCTTTACTCAACACACTGCCCAGATACTTAAAAGAGTTGACGATCTCCATAGCCTGACCGTTCAGCTTCACCTCACACTCTTGACTTCACCCCTTTCTAAGACCATAACCTTGCTCTTCCCCGCATTTACCTTCAAATTCCGTTTTTTGCACTGTTCCAAACTCATTTACCAGACCCTGCAACTCCCATTCATTATCACTCATCAGAACTGTATCATCCGCAAACAGCAGTATAGGTAGCTTCCACTCAATTCCCTCCCTTTTCAGCGATACACCAACATCCACTGCTCTTGATAGTATTTCTTTCATGACTCCATCCATATATACAGTAAACAACCACGGGGACATCACACACCCCTGTTTCAAACCAACATTCAGGTCAAAGAACTCGCTCTGCTCACTCTCCACACGTACTGCCGCCTTTGCACCCTCATACATGCTCTTCACTGCTTTCAGCAACTTGCCATCTACTCCGTATACTCTAAGTACTTTCCACAAACCTTCTCTATCCACTCTGTCATAGGCCTTCTCCAAGTCCATAAAGGCAACATACACCTTTTGTTTCTTCTCCAGATATTTCTCCACAACACAATTCAGGGTAAAATCTGATCTACACATCCTCTTCCCTTCCTAAAACCTCCCTGCTCGTCTCCTATCCATATCTCCGTTCTCACACTCTCAATCACTACCCTACTGTATACCTTCCCTACTACGCTTAGAAGACATATTCCTCTGTGGTTACCACACACTCCTCTTTCCCCTTTGCCCTTATATAGGGGGACTATTATGCCAGTCTTCCAGTCATCGGGTGCACTCCCTTTCTCCCAAGCTAGTTTGCACATTTTCCATACCCATTCGATCACTATCTCACCACCATACCTCAACATTTCCCCACACACTCCATCTGTTCCTGGTGCTTTCCCCAACCTTCACTCTTTTCATGGCTTCCCACACTTCTGACCTCCTGATCCCCACCTCCTCCTCCACTACTTCTCTTCTTCTCCCTTCCATACCATATCCAGCTATGTTTGCTGGCTCTTCATTCCTTACATTTAGCAACTCATTGAAGTACTCCCTCCATCTTTCGACTCTCTCTTGCTTCTCGGCTAGCATTCTCCCATTCGTATCTTTCACACCCTTACTGTTTCTATTGCTACCTTCCCTAACTTTCTTGACTTCTTTCCAGAACAGTATCTTACTCTCCCTCCATTTTACACTCAGATTCCTTCCAAATTCGTCATCTATTCTTCTCTTACTTTCCTTCACTACTCTCTTCACCACCCTCTTACTCTCCACGTACCTTGCTCGTTTCTGTCTCTCGAAATCTACATTCCCTCTGCTACCCAACCACTCTCTATATGCTTTCTTCTTTTCTTCCACAACTATTCTTACCTCTTCTGTCCACCATGCTGTACCTTTCACTCACCTCTCTCTTTTCCTCACTCCACACATGCTGCACAGATCTCATCCTTAAACACCTTGCTCATCTCCTCCACTTCCTCCATAACTTCCAGGTCGAACCCACTTAGTCTTCTTTCCACTGCTCTCCTGTACTCCTCCCTGACTTCCTCCTCCTGCAACCTCTCCACCCTCCTCTCGCCTCCCTCCAGCTCTCCTCACCCACTTCTTTTGTATCCTAACCTTAGCTACCACTACATAATGATCAGACAGACCCCCTCCAATACCCCTATATACCTTAGCATCCATCACAAATTTCTTCATTCGTTCATCCACACATACATAATCAATCAATGACTTTCGTTCCACCACTGTCTCAGCCTCCATCGTCCACACCCGTTTCCACGTGTACCTGTGGATCATTCTGTGTCGGAAGAAGGTGTTGGCTATCCACATCCTCCTCCCCACACATTCGTCCACAAGTGCACTACCATTCCCATTCACCTCTGATGGTACCCCCCACCCTCCCACCACTCCCTCAACTTTCCTATCACCCACCTTACCATTCATATCCCCAATCAGAAATATTCTTTCGTTCTTGTCAAACTTCTCCAGGCACGCCTTCACATTCATCCAGAACTCCTCTTTCTTTCTTTCAAGTTTATCCTCTGTCGGGGCATACACACACACACAATCACCCACGTTTGTATTCCTACTTTCATTCTCACCCACACAAGCCTTGAACCCACAGACCCATACTCTCTTACACATTCCTTCCATTTGCTACTTACAAACAAAACACGCACCTTCTCTCGCTGTTCCTTCACTCACTCCAACACACACACACCCATTCCACACTCCCACTCTCTCACATCTGAACCTTTCCATTTGGTCTCTGTCATTCCACATATATCCAGCCTGGCATTCACTAGCACTTCCAGAACCTCTCTCTCTTTTGTGCCATCATTCATGCCACTAACATTCCATGTTCCTCCACAGGAATGTGGAGGAAAATTAGAGTCAAACTGGAGAATGCTGTATCCAAAAGTGTACCAGTAAGGGAATATAAGGATAAAACAAAATTGAGGAAAAGAACTAACCCAGAATTGCCAATGAAAAGAAAGCTTTGGATATTGATTAGAAGAAAGAAACGATTGTGGAAAAGATTAAAATTGTTAAAAAAGAACAGGGGGTCTAGTATAGAGGCTAAGGAAGTGGATCTGGAACGCAGACAAATAAACAATAAAATAAGGTGGGAAACAAGGAGGGGGAGAGAGAGATAGCTAGAAATGTGAAGGATAATCCAAAAATATTCTGGAAGTACATTCAGGAAAAGTTAACAAGAAGAGTAGGGATCCCAGAGCTGGTAGGGGGGTTGAATGATGGGAGTAGAGCGGAGACTGATAAGGAGAAAGCAGAGGTGATGGGGAAATACTTTGGGGGGGTACTAACAGTGGAGTCGAAGGATGCAGTGCCTACTATTCCCATCAAACATGCACCGGCACTAGAACTAATAGAGTTTTCCCATGCTAGAATAAGAAGGGCTATAGAAAAAATGAACAGAAGTAAGTCACCGGGACCGGATGGGATACACCCAAGAATCATAAAGGAAGGATGGGAGATGTTAGTAGAGCCATTGAAAATGTTATTTGAGGTATCGTTTAATACAGGACAAATCCCGATGGACTGGAGAGAGGCGAACATAACAGCTATATTTAAGAAGGGAAAGAGAAATGACCCAGGGAATTATAGACCAGTCAGTTTGACAAGTGTTGTGTGTAAACTAATGGAAACGGTAATTAGAGAAGGAATAATGGATCATATGAAGTCAAACCAACTTTTCAGTGGGAGACAGTTCGGATTCTTGCCGGGGAGGTCGACGGTACTACAGCTAATTAAGGTGGTAGATGATTGGATGCAAATTCTAGAAGATGGTGATGTAATAGACGTGGTATATTGCGATTTTATGAAGGCCTTTGATAAGGTCCCACATAAAAGGTTAATAGAGAAAGTTAGAAGCTATAATATAGGGGAGAAATGTGTGAAATGGATAGAAGCCTTCCTGAAAGATCGGAGACAGAGGGTACTGGTGAATGGAATAGGCTCGGGGTGGAGGGAAATTACAAGTGGGGTACCTCAGGGATCTGTGTTGGGACCACTGCTGTTCGTTATATTTATCAACGACTTGCCTGAAGTTATAACTAATGGAAGTGAGGTACAGTCTGACCTGCCAATACGCGAGCTTTTAATACGCGATTCACCTTATACGCGAGGAGGGGGTCGAATCATACCCAAAACTTTCAAAACGCGTGATGTACCTTTAAAACGCGAATCCGGGGCCGATATAAGGGCAATTCCGGGGAGTTCAGCTAATACGCGAGGTCCCCCACCATTCCGCGCCAGTTACGTAGGCACGCAGGGCATTGTGGGATACGCCAGTCTACCCTCAGTCCACGCTCGCGCACCAGCTGTCCGACTCGTGTTGGACATTTACTGTTAATTTTAAGGTGAGTTTATTATTATTGTTATATTTTCTTATGATTTGATGTATACATATATGTCCCTTTTGTGGCAATTGAGGGAGATAAATAGGCCTAAAGTAGACAACTTGGAGTCAGTGCCGCCCATATAGATTTATTCCCATTAATACTCTATTGCTAATACGCGAATTTTCATTCCGCGCCCTCGCGTGTCGCCCATATTCTGGTATGGCAGGCCAGACTGTATACCTGTATGCGGATGACCTAAGCTGTATAGAAGAGTGAGGGTAAGGAAGATATGGGTTTGCTTCAAGAAGATGTGGAGGGCATGAAGGGATGGTCTGAGCATTGGTTAATGCCTTTTCATCCAAAAAAATGCAAGTACATGCGGATTGGGACCAGCAAGATAGACAAGGTAGGATACAGTATGTATGAGCGATGGAGGAAGTGAATGCAGAAAGGATATAGGAGTAGTGATAGACAATAAGTTAAATTTCTCAGAACATTTAGCGGAAAAGATAACAAAGCCAATAGAATTGTAGGACTGATAAGGAGGACATTTGTGTCACTTGACGAAGAAATCTTCAGGAATCTCTATACAGCGCTGGTTAGGCCGCACCTGGAATATGCGAACCAGGTGTGGGCTCCATATATGGTAAAGGATATAGAAGCAGTGGAGAAAGTGCAGAGGAGAGCTAGCAAGCTGGTACCAACGTTGAAGAGCGCGGGCTATGAGCAGAGGTTGAGGACACTGGGGCTTCCGACACTGGCATATAGGAGAAAGAGAGGGGATATGATAGAGACTTTTAAGATAGTGTCAGGAAAGTACGATGAGGATGTGTGAAGGTATCTTCTTGATGCGGGAGGGAACAATAACGAGAGGACACTCTAAGAAAATTTACAAAGAAAGAAATAGGCTTGAGAAGGCAAAGAACTCATTTTGTGATAGAGTGGTAAATGAGTGGAACGCACTGCCCCAGTATGTAGTCGATTCCGAATCAATAAGGGAGTTTGAAAGTAATCTTGATAAAGCATGGGGAAGACAAGATTTGAAGTTTGATTATAAAACAAAAATACAGAATAGTAAAAATGTTGCGTCTGCTACCGCCGCCGCCAACACCGTGAACGACCGCAGCAGTGCAAGTACTGGTACTGAGCTGGATACACAGGCATAGTTTGCCTTTTTCCAGAGGATCTACTGTAAGAAACTGTAAGAAATGTAGCCATTCTCAGAATGTCCGAAGGAATGTCCTTAGTCGGTCGTGGTTCGTCAACATAGGTTCCGTCCGCATCCGAGGCTGTTCGTTCGTTTTTCTTTGCTTAGGTATTTTTTCCGGGTGGGGGTCGCAAGCCCACCGACCCAACCTCTTTATTTAACTACCGGTATGTAATCAAATAGACTTACATACCGGTACCCCAAAGCATGGAAGAAAGGAGGCAGCAAGGAGGAATACCAGGCAGCTAAACGAACTGCCAAAAGAGTTATTTACAATGCCAAAAATTGCACGAAGGACCTGGTCCTCGAACAAGTGTGTAACACTGACAATCCCAATGGGATCTTCAACCTACCTAGGCGAGTTAATAATGACAGTAGGGATATTATAGGTGAACAGTGTGTTAGAAACCTAATAATGGGAAGATTGTGTATGCAGAAAATTAAATCAGAGAAGCATGGAAGGCACACTATGAACGATTGCTAAATGTAGAGTTTGAATGAGATAAGGAACAGCTTAGTATCGAAAAACCACTATCTGGACCCTCTCCTTTGATAGCACCAGCTGTAGTGAGCGACGCAATCAATAAAATGAAGGACGGTAAAGCTCCAGGTTGCTCTGACATTGTCGCTGAGATGATAAAAGCCTCAGGGGAGACTGGTGTAAACTTAGTCACCGAGTTGATAAACACCATTATTCAAGATGAGAAAATCCCAGAGGATTGGCTCAAAAGTGTAATAGTAAATATATACAAAGGAAAAGGGGATGCGCTAGATAGAGGAAATTATAGGGGCCTGAAAATGCTTGACCAAATCATGAAGGTCTGTGAGAGAGTCTTTGAGGGTTTGATCAGGCAAAGCATCTCTATTGATGATATGCAGTTTGGTTTTATGCCAGGATGGGGTACAACCGATGCTATCTTCATAGTCAGGCAGATACAGGAAAGTTACTTACTAAAAGGCAGGAATCTTTACTTTGAATTTGTAGACCTGGGAGAAGGCCTTTGATAGGGTTCCTAGAGATGTTGTACAGTGGGCTATGAGGAAACTTGGTGTGGAAGAGTAGCTGGTGCGTGTGATAATGAAGATGTATGAGGATTCGCGAAGTGCGGTGAGGGTGAAGGGTGTACTGAGTGATGAGTTCGCAGTACTGTACGTGTTGGAGTCCATCAGGGTTCAGTGTTAAGCCCCCTCCTCTTTATTATGGTCTTGGAGGCACTGTCTAGAGTTTTTAGAGGCAGACTCCCGTTGGATCTGTTTTATGCAGACGATTTAGCCTAGTCCTAATCAGGCTGGGAAATTAGTGTTCCAGATCTAGTTGCCCCGGGCTAGTGAATTCAGAAATTTACTTGCCCTGATATATTCCTTACTTGCCCTGATATTTTTGTACTTGCCCTGAATATGAAATTTGTTGAATTAATACAAATTATGCTATATACTGTATATACAGTATATAATGTTTTTTAGTTATTTTGTTTTATTCAATAGATTTTTTCTTAGGGAATACAAAGGTTGCACATAGCAAAACAATAGCTTTCACAAGTTAGCATATAAAGACAGTGACAAAGTTACAAACAATGCAATACCATCAGATGATTAGTTATCGAATTAATATGTCAAAAATAACTAATACGGTACCAGTAAGTAATAAGCTGTCAGTGTACAGTTATATTATAGAAAACTTATGAAATCATACTCATGTTGAATATTAAGTAAGGTAAACCTCTGCAGAAAACTCATTCTGAAATCTGAACTAAATAAATAACTATCTATCTATCTAATATCTATCTATCTATTTATCTGTCTGTCTGTCTGTCTGTATGTGTGTGTGTGTGTGTGTGTGTAAGTGTAGATATTATATTGCAAAATTCATGGTTCACATCTCTAATGAAAGCGAAGGACTAGCTTTAGTTTATTAAATATAGCTGATTTTTTTTTTTTTTTTTTTTTTTTTATATATATATATATATATATAGAAAATAGAAATATGTCCAGAAAGTGAGTGATAAAGTCATCTTTATTCGACACTCGGTACTTATTACTTAAGCCCATGGCCTCCCAACCAATGTCTGCAATGGCAGACATTAGGGGTGAAGTAGACCAGTGTTGTATTTACAACGTGAATACAAGACCCTGATCAGCATGATCGAATTGATTACACTGGTTACAAACTAAATTCACCACCACAGCCATTCCAACAGTATGATAACACACATTTCACTTGAACCCCCAAACACAAATAATAATTCGCGGTTAGACATTATCAATTACCAACACTCCCACGAAACAAGATACAAAATCGAACGAACTGAACGTTGCCTCTATGCTGGAGCTTAGTTTGTGGCCATCCCCTCAGGGATCAAGTTGTCTGGCAATAAATATAGTTTTATTTAGGCTTAGGCATACTTTACATTGTACAGTAGGAGAACAGAGACTGCAGAGTATCATATATATATATTTGTATTAAAAATGGTATAACTAAATCCTTAAGATTGTTTATAAACACATTTTTGTAACATTAAGTAAATAGCTTAGGTAGAAAACAGGTGGAGTAGCTTACCAACAATTTTCACTTAAGAGGCGAGTCAATAAGAGAAATCTATCGTCTGACAGACTGACTAGGCTAGATACAAAAAAGTTAACAAACTATTTTAAAACAACGGTTTTACCTAGTTGTACTTGTTGATGGTGGTTGTTTTAGTGTTAAGAATCTTGTCAAGGAAGCCTGTTATTTCTTAGACACACTCATTATAGTACATTTTCTCACTAAACACGTGCTTCCCCGGCGACAATTGAAACACTAATGTTATTGATAAAGAGCGGCGAGCGAGCCGCCTATTCGGAAGTACCTCTTCTCTATCCAACCGTCCAACGGTTATAATATTATGTAGGCCTACGGGAGGAGGAGGAGGAGGAGGAGGAGAGGAGATAGGGAGAATAGTGACGTGAAATTAACGTGAATCGAAAACCAGCCGTTACGTTACCAGTAACCAATGGTCGTTGAAAGTGGAAATAGTAGATACATCTGCCTGTCTCTTATACTTTATTTATATTTATGGAAAGTGTGTATGTTTGTTTTTATATTAATTTTAGCATTTTTCAAGGGTTAAAAGGCAAAAAATTCGACTTGTCCCCCGGGCAACCGCCGGGCAGACCAACATTAAAAAGCACTTGCCCGGCGACATATCCGGGCTAGCCGGGCTGCCGGGCTATACCTAATTTCCCAGCCTGGTCCTAATAGCTGACAGTATGCAAGATGCTGAGGCCAAATTCAGAGAGTGGAGAGAGGGCATGGCGAGCAAGGGTTTAAGAGTCAATATTAACAAAACCAAGGTTATGCATTGTAGATTGAGACGAGGCAATGTGGAAAAGAGCGGTGCATACCCATGTGCAGTGTGTGGAAAGGGAGTGGACGTTAACTCAATTCAATGTAGCATCTGTCTATGTTGGGTACACCATGGGAGTAAGCGCTGTAGTAGAATAAAGGGACCCCTGCCGAAGGATAAGTCAGAAATAGAGAAATTTGAGTGCGTAGTGTGCAAAGGTGAGCTTGTGTTAAGTGATGATCCTGTGGCTGTGAATTTTGGAAATGAGTCTTTGGAGCTGGTGAACAAGTTTTGTTACCTAGGAGATACCATCTCTGCCGGTGGTGGGCCGAGGCTGCCACTGTTGCTAGAATTAGGTGTGGCTGGGGGAAGTTCAGAGAACTGATGCCAATCCTGACCATGAAAAGAATGCCTCTCCCCCTGAAGGGAAAGGTGTATGCCTCATGTGTTAGAAGTGCAATGACGTATGCCTCAGAAACATGGGCCGTTAAAGTAGAGGATGTCAACAGAATGCAGCGTAATGAGATGAGAATGGTGAGATGGATGTGTGGGGCCAGGCTACAGGATCGAATAACAAATGTTAAGCTGAGGAGACGTTTAGGTATAAAGAGTATTAGCGAGGTGATGCGTACAAGTAGACTGGGATGGTATGGACATGTGGAGAGAATGGATGAACAAAATTGGGTGAAAAAATGCAGGTCTGTGATTGTGGAGGGAGCTGCACCAAGGGGTGGACCGAAGAAGACCTGGGATCGGACTATACGCGCCGATCTCAAATCCAAGAACTTGACAAGTGAAGCAGCCCTTAACCCGGCAAGTGCTGGAAGACTAATAAGAGTTTTACCACTGTGCTGCGGAAAGCCTAATATAATCCAGGTTTTTGAACGCGTACCAAAACCGCGGGTTTACAGCCAGGCGGCTACAAATTGGTGCGGGTGTAGTACGACTTGGCACCTCTTGATACCACCACCCCACACGCTCGGCCCGCACACCGATATTCAAAAAAGGCAGCAAATCCCTACCCAGTAACTATCGTCCAATTAGCTTAACCTCAGTTGTATGTAAAATGCTAGAAACGGTCATACGAGACAGACTCGTAAATCACTTAGAGGAAAATAACATTCTTAAAGATACTCAACACGGCTTTCGTAAAAAACGTTCCTGTTTAACAAACCTCTTAGACTTCTTCCACGATATCCTCAACCTCTACGATGAGAGTAAAGCTGTAGATATTATATACCTTGATTTTCAAAAGGCCTTTGACAAAGTTCCCCACAAATGTTTACTGCTAAAACTAAAAGCGCATGGAATACAAGACGGTGTGTTGAAATGGATAGAAAATTGGCTCAGCGACAGAAAGCAAAGAGTAGTCATAAACGGTAAGGCATCTAAATGGACCAATGTAAGTAGCGGGGTACCCCAGGGATCGGTACTAGGACCAATTCTCTTTCTAATTTACATCAACGACATAGATGAGGGTCTCACCTGTACAATCTCAAAATTTGCTGACGATACAAAAATTGCAAATAGCGTACTCTCAAAAGAACAAGTTGACGATATGCAACACAATCTAGATAAATTGTCATGTTGGGCCCAAATTTGGCAAATGAGTTTCAATGCGGATAAATGTAAAGTACTACATATCGGATACCTAAATGAGAAAGCAAACTATTCGATGAATGGCACTCAGCTTAAGAATGTAAACAGAGAAACCGATCTGGGAGTAACAATATCGAGTAACCTAAAACCGAGTCAACAATGTTCAGAAGTTGTTAAGAAGGCAAACAAAATAATTGGCTTTATAGGCAGGTCATTTGAGCATAAATCCAAAGAAGTTATCCTAATCCCTTTACAATTCCTTAGTCCGCCCTCTTCTGGAATACTGCGTTCAATCCTGGTGCCCTTATTACCAAAAAGATATAAACAAGCTAGAACGAGTTCAACGTAGAGTTACCAAAATGATACCTAGCCTAAAGAACAAACCATACGAAGAACGTCTTAGAGAATTAAATCTATTTCCTTTAACCCAGCGCAGATTAAGAGGTGACTTAATTCAAGTGTTCAAAATCATCAAAGGCATCGACAATATGAACTGTAGTAAGTACTTCACTATCGACCAATCTAATTACACGCGGGGAAACGGTTGCAAAATTATTGGTAAATCTTTTAACTCCCACGAATCTAAGAATTTCTTCTTCAATCGAGTTGTCAACTTGTGGAATGGGCTTCCCCGAAACGTTATAGACTGCATCACCGTTGATTCATTTAAACTCCGCCTAGACAAATATCTCGCATCAAACCCGCGACTGACTGCGTTTGTAAATGAATAACTTTATTTTATCCCCCCCTCAGTTACTAACCCATCTGTCCCCTACTAACTTCCTAATCCTGCCACAGACATTAGTTCCAGGGCAGTAATTCCCTTTCCAATGTTCCCTTACCCACTCTAAACCACTGTTTGGACACTTGATCCTCAGTGTTTTGGAGGACAAGCAACCTAGAAGGGTCACTAGATCTGTTGTTGCTTGATTTCCTTTGTACTCCTTTGTACTTTGTACACACACGTACACACGCATTGGAGCCTACACCGCCCTCACACTCTCGCCCTGATGACACAACCAGACCTCCTTCTGGTGGTGTCAGCGGCCATGGAAGGCAGAGAGTGGCTGCCAAAGACCCTAGCTACCATTACTACGGCATGAGTAGCTCCGAGGACGAGGAGCCTGCACGTAAAACACGTGCAAGCAAGGGCAGTGCACAGAGGTCAAATGTGTCTTACTGGGACACTGCCACCACCACCCAGGCAACTACTACCACCACCACTGCCACCACTACCACCGACGCAGGAGGCCGCCCTTGGGCTGCAGGACCTGCGGGGGCCACCGGGAAGACCGGGAAGGGCATGGGTAAAAAAAACTTGTACCGGTACCTCTGCCACTACCACCACCACCAGCCGCCCCTGCCCACCACACCGCCTCGTCCCTCAGGGTCAATTGGTCCTAGGGTTCCCTAGCCTGTGAATCGGCAACGATTTCCACCCTTGACAGGTCTGGGCTATTCCTAACCCCGTTCACTCCGGTTGCCCTTGAGGCAGACCCGGGGTTGCCCAAAAAGCCAATGCCTTTGCTTTATGACCCTGCCCGAGTTTAGCAACCAATAATTGGTCCTCTTATTCCGGTAGACGCGGAAACAGATTTCCCTAAACTTTACCCGGTCCCTCAATCCTGGGTCCTCGAGGTAAATGAGTTAAAACATCTGCGGGCAAAAGATGTTGAAAGGCGGGGAATGGATGTAGTCGTATCTCCTTTCCCTTCCATGTCTGATATTCAGTTTTGTGGACAAACCTGCTCCAGTATTTTCTGCCACAAAATCCTTGAAGCCTTGGTCAGCTTTCTCTAAGCTTGCTGCTCATAATGCTATAAAGTCCCTCTCCTCAGTGTGTTCTACAAAGATAGAAACTGTTGCTACAGACCCTCCGTCTCGCATGTTTACCTTAGAAGGAGTGGGACAAGGTCCGTGAGTGGAGTGGGCAGCAGAGGCGGCAAAATTTGCTCTATCCATCACTGCAATTGCCCCCAATAAGGTTCCAAATGAGGACCATAAGTTTGCTTCTTGTCATATACGATCTGAGGAACAATACAATTATACTTTCACCAAACGTCTTAGAAGTAATCAACGAATTATTAAAGCAGATGGTATTAGTGCCAGTTCTAAAAGACACCAAAGTTTTCCTATCCCGCATGTTTCTTGTTCCCAAACGGAACAGCTCAAAGATGAGACCAGTCAAAGACCTCTCCTCACTCAAAATTACAGATTTTGCATGCTCACAGTGTCTCGGATACGGCTAATCCTTCATCAGGACGTGTGACTGATAACGTTGGACCTCAAAGATTCCTTTTAGCACATTCCGATTTCCGAAAGAGATCAAAGATTTCTTGCCCTTCCCTGCCAAAATTCAGCAGTAACGTTTACCCGTGTTCCATTCGGGTTAAAATGTATTTCCAACCTTTGGGCGGACACCTTATCCCGGTGCAAGTGCAAGTCAGTGGAATGGGCACTCAAACAAGAAGCTTTCAGCAAGCGGATTCTTCCTTACCATTTAAGCCTAGTACCTCCTGGGAAGGGCCAGCCTTTGGGCGGATGCCTTATCCCGGGGCAAGAGTACGTCAGTGGTATGGGTACTCAAATAAGAAGCTGTCGACAAGCCGATTCTTCCATCCCATCCACAAGTAGACCTTTATGCATCCCACACGTCAGCAAAGACCCCTCAATCTATAACCCGATGGTCAGTAACCCAGGCGGGTGGACCGGCCGCTTTTTCGGTCAATTGGAACACATGGTCGTCCATCTACCTGTTCCCTCCCCCGGACACGACCCTCATGTACAAAGTCATACAAGGGTCTAACTGTGTGTCTCATTGCGCCAGTTTGGTCCACACAAGCGTGATACAGCCGCTTGAGCCTATGGTGCCCGTCTCCGGTGGAAATTCCACTTGGACCAAATTGGAAGCCTTCAGACTTTTCTAACTTTTGCATTATGGACGTTTTCCGGGCCAAATGGCCAAGAGAAAAAAATACGATCCTATCTTACACCCTAAATTAAAGGCCCAATATTCGGTGACCACTCTCAGGCAATATGTGTCACACTGGAAGAGTTTTACTACCTGGTTGGTGGAGTCCGACCAATACAGTCGGCCGGCCGGCCTTATTCTCTTGTATCTAAATTACCCTTTTTGAACACAGACATCTTTCAGTATATACCTTAAGAAATTATCTCACGGCCATTAAAGAGCCGTTCTTTGACCTGACTGGGCTCCGTCTTCTCCCTAAAGATGGAGCCGGTTTTATCAAGGCATGTTTTAGGCTCTCAGGGCACCACGAGGGCAATTGCTCCCCTAGTGGTCCCTGGGTCAAGTTTTAACAAGGTTAGCCTCTTGATCATATTCTGTAAAACCTTCCTTAACCCTCCAGCCCCAGCTACGCATTACATAAATATTCCCTGAAACCCGGGTGTTTTGGCCGAAAAACGTCTAGGCTAGGCTACCGTATATTTGTTAATCTGACTGCTTCCCGCATTCCCACGCATCCCCAAGCGTAGCTGTGTTATTTACCTGTAGAATGGCGTTAAGTAGAGCTCTCTAAGTCAACTGGTTGATTTGTGATGATGATTTCATTGGAGATAACTTTATGGCAAAAACAGCCACTTTACACTACTTTTCGATACTTAACAATAACATACAGGCACACACGAACAAGCGACGCTCTCCTTCTTGTGGCTGGAGATGCGGGGCGTCGGTCCAGCCGGCTGTTGTTTACATGCGTCGGACCGACGCCTCGCACAAGAAGCTCACAGGCTTTCAACCACTGGGCGTTAAAGAGCCCTTCCGGGTAGCTCGTGTATGCTTTTTTATGGGCGTTCAAGAGCCCTTCCGGGAACAGAGGGTTAACTAAACTGACAGACAAATGTGTCTTCCTCCTAGCACTCGCCACAGCTCACCGAGTGTCAGAGCTAGCAGCAATGTTTAGATCTCCCAATTGTTTGCACTTCCAGGCCTGACACCAAAGTGTAACTGCAGCCCCAGCCCCTGCTTTCATAGCGAATAATGAACATGAGGGACACATTTTACTCCATTTACTATTCCTGCTTTGCAACAGGGCACAAGGCACCACCCCCTTTGCCCTGTTCTGGCATTGCATTCTTACATTAAAGCCACAAGACCGTTGGTTCCTTCACACCTGTGGATCTCTCCAGATGATCAGACTCGCCTCCATGATTGTCGATGTAATCCAAACGGCAGAACCCCGGGCAATGGCCAGGGCTCACGATGTCCAGAAATGGGCAACTACGGTCCACTTTCTGAATAATTATTCAATACAGGATATTTCCCAATTGGGAGTTTGGTCTTCTCATAATATCTTTCTATCACAATATTTGTCTGGAGAGACCTTCGGTTCCATGTATTGCACTACGCCAATCTCATGATCCATTAGATGATTTTGGTTACGGGGTCTGGTTCTGCTTTCCTCCTTCGGAATCTTGTAGAACATGACTAAGTAAGAAGACAAAGTGTTTTTCTTCTATAGTGAATAAGTACGAGTTGTTTGTACTGAATGAGTCTGGTTCTGCTTTCCTCCTTCGGAATCTCCAAAAGGAATAAGTGGGGTGGGGGGGGGGGAATGTAGAACATGACTAAGTATACGAAGACAAAGGGTTTTCTTCTATAGTGAATAAGTAAGAGTTGTACGTACTGAATGAGTATGAACAAATAGTTCATTTTTATACCAATGCAAGCAAAAAATGCTCTTGCTAATTTTTGCACAGCTTCAGGAGCATTATAGTATGGAAATGTTTTATGACATTAAAGCATCCTTTCATATATATTTTTACATCTTGTTCTCCTCAACACATTTTAAGTTATGACTATTCTTCCATCTTTCCTTCCTTATGAGGCTTCCCAGTATACCCACCTCTTCTTTTCCTAATAAATTTTACCCGGTGTCAGCCTATCTGTTAATTGGTTCTCTCTGTATACGTTGAGCATCTGATGTCCCACCTCCGGTCGTGATATTCTAGGCTCTTCGTCATTGACGGAGAGAACCAATACTAAATTATGGGTTTGACAACCCGAAGGGAAGGAAAGAAAACCTTCTATTTAGTAGTGGTTCCGTAGTCAATGACGCCAAGGTTCCCACCCACCTTCCCCTTCCCATGCACATGACCAACTTGATATAACATTTGAGGCAGATAAACACGCTAGAGAATCTGGCATCACGTGCAAGGGAAGCATTACGACAGCACAGCTGGAGGGCTGAGGCACCGGGAGAATTTAAATGATAGATTCTTCGTTTAAATTTTATTTCTAGTGGTATCCATTTTTCAATGATGAGCCCTTGGTAAGATTTAATGGGTATTAACCAAGGATTGTTTTTATGCTATATACGCAACGGTTGTGATAAGAACTCCGGGTTTTTCCCGAACGGGTCCCGGAATCTCAACCTATATATACCGGTACGGTAGTATAGGCTCTTCGTCAATGACTACGGAACCACTACTAAATAGAAGGTTTTCCTTCCTTCCCTTCGGGTTGTCAAACCCATAATGATGCTCTCTACATTCAGTGAAGTTCGTTAGCTAATATATTTTTTCAGGTCAAATGTTTAACTTCATTAAAATATGAATTTGTATTAAAGTTTTACACTGAAATGATTCAACCGTCATGTGTCAGGCCACCTCAAAGGAAGAATGATGCCAGATACCAATTCATTACTGTATTTACATTATTACATTTCATTACATTTCAGGTAATCATGATTGTAATCATGATTACAAAGCTTGTAATCATAATCGTAATCTTAAAATTCGGCTGTAATCGTAATCAATTCCACTGCTCATGTAATCACCGCATCCCTTCCTTCCATGCCTCTCTGATTTTGTTTTCTGTGTAAACAGTCATGCCACTGTCATTATTTATGCATCTTACACCCATGACGTCCTGGCTACAGTCCCTCACATTCTTAGCTAATTTATAAACTCCATTTATTAGTGCTGCAAACTTGTTCTATTACGCTATCCTGTATGGTTTTCTTTGCCCTGTAGACCTCTCTTCTAGCATTACGTTTGGCGGACAGGTATTCTTCCTTGCTGCCACCTTCCTTCCATACTTTGAAACATCTCTTCTTCTCTCTGACTGCAGCTTCGACATCGTTGTTCCACCACCAGGAGAACTTATGTCTGGGTGGCCCCTTTGTTTTGCCACAGACTTTGTCTGTGGTATCGAGGAGGCTGCGCTCTATAAAGTTCCATTTGCTATCAACATCATCTGGCCTAACACCCATTCTCCTTTCGATTTCCATTATTTTGTTGTGGAATCTGTCTCTGTACAGTACAGTACTCCTCTTTTTCCAACAACCATACTTTCCTTTTTGGCAAATGAACTTTCTTTCTAACAGGAACTCTACCTAGGCACATGTCACACACTAGGAGCTTGTGTTGGGGGATGCATTCTTCACCTGGTATGATCGCATTCTTCACCTGGTATGATCTTAGTGTCTCTAACCCATTTCCTGTCAGATTGCTGATAAGGAAGTAGTCTATCTGGCTACTGGAGCCACCTGATTCATATGTTATCAGATGGCTCATCCTCTTCCTAAACATAGTATTACACACCACCATCCCTGTGGCTGTACAGTGCTCCAGTATGTATTCGCCTCCCAGGTTCCTTCGGCCATAACCCTGTCTTCCGTGCGCGCCCTCATAATCCGTCGGCACCTGCCCCGACATGTCCATTCAAGTCTCCTCCCACAATTACTACCTCCCCTTCCTTGCATCCGACAACCACCCCTAGTAATTAATTCCAGAACCTTTCTTTGACATCCCCATGGTAATCGGATGAATCTCCTAAGATTTCCAAATTAATGGAACGAAACAGGGGAGATTAAAAATATCCCTCCATCGGACCAAATAGGGTTAAAGCAAGGAATGCCTGCACTGACCCGTTTTCTTCTATGTTCCAGTATCCGCGTGCAGTGCCAGGGAAACAAGCCCAGATGTCTGCGGAAAGATCAAAGAGAAAGGAGATGGAAGGTATGTCCATGTGTAGGATTAATTGTTTTGGAGGGTTTTGATTGATGCAACCATTTTCGAGCTATGTATTTTTAGTATGCCTTAAGTTCTTCTCCAGATCCCCTTCATACTAATAAAATGCCCACCCAGACTCCTTCAACCTAAATTAATAAAATGCCCACCCAGACTCCTTCAACCTAAATTTGTAAGTTTTTCCATTAAAAAAAAATGTCCCTGCCAAAGGCCAATTTTTCTAATTCACAGACTCACTATCACTCATCCAGAAAAAAAATGACACCTGAATGGAGTGAAGCGTATTATAATTACCATACTTTTGAGGTTAGGTTGTTATTGTTGTTGCTGTTCCCCAGGCTGCCTGGCCGAACAGCCCCAAAGCCCCGAGCAAGGCCAAGGCCTTAACCGAGTGCCCCCACAGAACCCTCCCTGCCTACCACAATAAAGCCTGGGTGACCTAAGCCACTCCATGGCGGGGAGCTTAGGAGGGTGCGGAAACGCCCGGGAAACCAAAGCCCCACCCAGGGCCCTGTGCCCCTCAGCAATTATGAAGAGAAAGTTGAGGGGCAAAGGAAAAATGTGACGGTTTGGCTTGCAATCTGCCAACCTCTAGGTTGGCAGATTGGAAGGTCAATCCACGGAAGAGATGCCGTCACTTGAGATCTAGAAAATATATAAGTAAAAGGAACAGTCAGAGTAAGATATGGGTATGGCAGAGATCGCTCAGTTCTCACTCTGATAGACCACCCCATCACCACATGACTAGAACCCAATCCTCTCAGCATCAGCTAGGAAAGGCCCTAGAAAGCCACCTTTGGCGAGGGGATAGCTCCCCTATTTCAACCTCTTTCGGGGTTTGGCACCCGCCCTGAGGTTAGATAGTGTAGTTAGTATTGGTCGAGGTTAGGTTTTAACCAATACTAACTACACTATCTGGTTCGACATCCTGGGGGTTATTATGATATATGTGCTTGAGTTCATACATACGTACATTATATTTTGATTGATTTGGCCATTTTTAAGCCATTTATTTTTTAGTTTGCCCCCTAGACTATTAAATTTTTTTATCAGACTTTCTTCAAACTGACAACAAAACCTGGGTCAGATGTCTGCCGAAGTATCTAAAAAAAAAAAAAAAAAAAAACGGTGGAAGGTTTATTTATGATGATATGCATCTGTTAGTACAGTTCAGATTTACTATATCTTGTTTATTATAAGTAAGCCAGAAATTTCTACCCCATCCTCTCATTTTTTAAACCTATCTATCTATATGCTCAGGCCCAATCCCCACTTTTCCTATTTTTATTTTTTATGTTCTATTTAATTCTATTTTATTTTTATTTTTTTATTGCCTCAAGACAGAGCAAGAACAGGGAAAACATAAAACAACGAACAAACACAGACAAAACACAAATTCACACACATTTTTAAACCTGAATAAAACTATCCAGATCAAACTTACCCAACTTACCTAACCTAAGTTGACCACTTCCTCGCGGCGCCGATTTCCGCCTAGTAGCTTATGTGGCCTGGGAGCGAGGCAAGCTATTGCAGGCAGCGCGGGAGGGCCTCGTCCGGAGCCCACAGAGTCTGGTCCCATACTGGTGTACAAGATATCCTTGTCTCACACCATTGCAGCATTATACAGTGAAAACAGCTCAAAAACGCTTATTTTGGCCGTCATATGCAAGATCGTTGCAAGGCAACCAGACGTCGTACAGAGATGATTCAGGTGTCATTGGAAAGCTGTATTACAGTACTGTACTTTCACGGATATATAATTGTATTATGCTCTGGCTCTTCCTTATGCATGAAAATGAGCAGGGAAAGAAATTAAAGGCCAAATTACCCGCTCCACAGGGGTTAAACACTTTATTTATTTTGAAGATATGTGTACACTTAACCCTTTCAGTGCGGGCTTTCGCTAAGAAAGGGTGTCATGGTACACCCTCTGCTACTTTGCTGCGTTCGGAGGATATGCTCCTTGTCCTCCGTCGCCATGTGTATGACGCTTGGCGAGTTGAGTGGAGAGCGCAACCATTAACTGGCCACCTTCGCTCCATTAACCCGGGAACTGCGGGGAGACTCTTAAGAGTTCCCCCGGCGGACTGCGGGAAGACTCTTAAGAGTAAGGGCAACAAAAAATCCATTTAAAACGCCCCCAAAAAAAAAAAAAAAAAAAAAAATTGTTTGCCCCTGGGCCATGCCAAATATCACTCCTCCACCTCCCCTCCTTCCCCACTTTCCTCCCCTCCTTCAGTTATCACCTATTTTCCCTGTTATTCCCTTATTCTGTGGTTTATTTTCGTGCTAACATTAGCGAGTTGGTAGCAGGGCGTTGTCATCACTGTTACCAAGCGTGGGAAAGAGCGAGAGAGAGACTATTGCGGAACAGTGTCTCTCCAGACAAGGGGAGGGGTGGAGGGCAGGGAGGTTGCCTCAGCCATACATTATGTAACTCCCAGCCTGTATCGCCGATTTTGACCATCCAAACACTGTTTCCACTTGTTTTATTGTTGTAACAGGTTAATACCTTTATAATCAACCTATAATAGGCGCATATGGATAAGTATTAATGCTATTTATGGTAAAATAACGATGTTAGTGATGGGAACAGCTCAAATACATCAGCACAGGAGTGTGGTGTCTCATACCCCCCATGTGCACTTCAGAGGTTAAGGATGACATACACTTGTGGCCCTGTTCAATTAATGGATCATGCGCAGACCAATCCCTATTAACTAGATTACGTTTAGGCCACACACGCCTCACACATGGTTACCTGATGTCCACGCCTCGTGGTCAACCACCTGAATGCCAACATTGCCATACATCATTGACTGTTTTTCACTTTCTTTGTATTTGTCCCGCCTATGCATCTGAAAGACGGCGATTCTTACTGAACACCTCATTACATGACATCCTCTCTGACTCAGACTCTTTCAATTTCACCCCTATTCGTCACTTCCTGAGAGCTATAAATTTATACAATGACATATAACTACTGACATATATGTAACTTAAAACTCTATACCACCTCCTCCAACACTAGCCTTGAGAAGGCCTAGGCCCAGTGGGCTAGTATAAAATAAAAGCATCATCAACAACAATCAGTGCGGGCTTATTTCTGCTATAATTGGGCTCATTAAGGCACTCCTGATTGCTAAAGCAGTTCCTGAATGAATTAAAAGTTTGCAGCAAAAACTAGAAGATAACTTGAAAATGACACCGGAACGAGCTTCGTAGCATGCAGGGTTCACCCACAGAGCTACCACAGACATTGGCAATATTCGCTAATTATTATTTATTTTTTTTCTATGTGACTGAGGGCTACAAAAGGCAGAACTGCCTCTAGCGAGTGCCTCCCCCAGAGTTGAAAGAATGACAGGGCCAAAATCAAGGGACGTTCGAGCTAGAATGCCTGGACACACAGAGTTTGAAGCAATTTAAGTCATAGGAAGAGGGAAAGACCAATTCTGAGAGAGAGAGTTCCAGAGCTTAGCAGCTGAATAGAAGAAAGTCTGAGAATAGCGTTTCACTCTTGGGTTGGAGAGTTGCACAGCGTAGGGGTGGGATTGTATTGCAAGACAGGTACTACGTACCCTATGTAGAGGTGGTATACACTGGGAAAGTTCTGAGGAACACTGATTATTGTAGCGATAGAATAGCAAGAGAGATGCAACATTGCGGCGAAGAGAGAGAGATTGCAGAGAGTTGGTGAGTGGACAGGAGTTAACTCGGCAGCTGAGCAGCTATGGTATTTGAATGTGTCCGCGGTGCGAAGGTAGTGTGATTCATTCCTCACTAAAATTGTTAATTTACCATATATATAATTAATACTTATCCATATGCGCCTATTTTACTTTTAATATGAACATGGGAAAGCAATAAAACAAGTGGTAACAGCAATTGGCTGGTGAAAATTGTATATTTTATCCCCGCGGTCGTAATCTGGCCTGGAGCAGTGAGAGACTAACACCCTCACTCTCTCGTGTCTTGCGTGGCACTGAGAGACCAGGGGAGCTTTCAGACTGGCTTGGAGGGTCGGAGTTACACGCCTCCCTCTCTCCCACCCGTCCTACCACGAAAATACTTGATCAATATCGGGAATAATAGAGAAAATACCTGATAATTGAGGAGGGTGTGGATACATGTGTAGGAGTGGTAGCCAGTAATGGAGGGAAATTATCTCGCCTAAACACACATTGCTTTTTTTTTTAGTGCCACTGGGGTGTTTTAAATGTTTTTTTTTTAGGCGTAGGATCTTAAGAGTCTTCCCGCAGCCGCCCAGTAGGATCTCTTAATTAAGAGTCTTCCCGCAGCTACCGGGTTAATGATACGAAAGTCTTTGCTTTCTACTTTGTCTAGGAGTGCGGTGTGAGAGGAACCTCCCCACACATACATACATACACACATACATCAAATTTTAAGACGGAGTGCTCCACACATACGTGCAGTTTCAGTCTCTTGTCCTAATGGCGGCGTTCCAGGCAACCCTGTTAAGGGCTGCTTCACTTGTCAAGTTTTTGGGTTTGAGATCGGCACGTATAGTCCGATCCCAGGTCTTCCTCGGTCCACCCCTTGGTGCAGCTCCCTCCACAATCACAGACCTGCATTTTTTCACCCTATTTTGTTCATCCATTCTCTCCACATATCCATACCATCCCAGTCTACTTGTACGCATCACCTCGCTAATACTCTTTATACCTAAACGTCTCCTCAGCTCAACATTTGTTATTTTATCCTGTAGCCTGGCCCCACACATCCATCTCACCATTCTCATCTCATTACGTTCCATTCTGTTGACTTCCTCTATTTTAACGGCCCATGTTTCTGAGCCATACGTCATTGCACTTCTAACACATGAGGCATACACCTTTCCTTTCAGGGGGAGAGGCAATCTTTTCATGGTCAGGATTGGCAGCAGTTCTCTGAACTTCCCCAGCCACATCTAATTCTAGCGACAGTGGCAGCCTCGGCCCCACCACCAGCAGAGATGGTATCTCCTAGGTAACAAAACTTGTTCACCAGCTCCAAAGACTCATTTCCAAAATTCACAGCCACAGGATCATCACTTAACACAAGCTCGCCTTTGCACACTACGCACTCAAATTTCTCTATTTCTGACTTATCCTTCGGCAGGGGTCCCTTTATTCTACTACAGCGCTTATTCCCATGGTGCACCCAGCGTCGACAGATTCTACATTGAATCGCGTTAATGCCCACACCCTTTCCACACACTGCACATATGGGTATGTACCGCTCTTTTCCAAATTGCCTCGTCTCAATCTACAATGCATAACCTTGGTTTTGTTGTTGTTCCCCAAGCTGCCTGGCCGAACAGCCCCAAGGCCCCGAGCAATTCCAAGGCCATAACCGAGTGCCGCCACAGAACCCTCCCCGCCGACCACAATAAAGCCTGGGTGACCGAAGCCACTCCATGGCAGGGAGCTAAGGAGGGTGCGGAAACGCCCGGGAAACCAAAGCCCCACCCAGGGCCCTGTGCCCCTCAGCAATTATGAAGAGAAAGTTGAGGGGCAAGGGAAAAATGTGACGCTTTGGCTTCCAATCTTGGTAGATTGGGAGGTCAATCCACGGAAGAGACGCCGTCACTTGAGATCTAGAAAATATATAAGTTAAAGGAACAGTCAGAGTAAGCTATGGGTATGGCAGAGATTGCTCAGCTCTCACTCTGATAGACCAGCCCATCACCACATGACTAGAACCCAATCCTCTCGGCATCAGCTAGGAAAGGCCCTAGAAAGCCGCCTTTGGCGGGGGGATAGCTCCCCTATTTCAACCCCTTTCGGGGTTGGGCACCCGCCATTGGTTTTGTTAATATTGACTCTTAAACCCTTGCTCGCCATGCCCTCTCTCCATTCTCTGAATTTGGCCTCAGCATCTTGCATACTGTCAGCTATTAGGACTAAATCGTCTGCATAAAACAGTTCCAACGGGAGTCCGCCTCTAAAAACTCTAGACAGTGCCTCCAGGACCATAATAAAGAGGAGGGGGCTTAACACTGAACCCTGATGGACTCCAACACGGGCTGCGAACTCATCACTCAGTACACCCTCACCACACTTCGCGAATCCTCATACATCTTCATTATCACACGCACCAGCCACTCTTCCACATAAGTTTCCTCATAGCCCACTGCACATCTCTAAGCACCCTGTCAAAGGCCTTCTCCAGGTCTACAAACACAAAGTAAAGATCCCTGCCTTTTAGTAAGTATCTTTCCTGTATCTGCCTGACTATAAAGATAGCATCGGTTGTACCCCGTCCTGGCATAAAACCAAACTGCATATCATCAATGGAGATGCTTTGCCTGATCAAACCCTCAAAGACTCTCACAGACCTTCATGATTTGGTCAAGCATTTTCAGGCCCCTATAATTTCCTCTATCTAGCGCATCCCCTTTTCCTTTGTAATTATTTACTATTACACTTTTGAGCCAATCCTCTGGGATTTTCTCATCTTTAATAATGGTGTTTGTCAATTCAGTGACTTAGTTGACACCAGTCTCCCCTGAGGCTTTTATCATCTCAGCGACAGTGTCAGAGCACCCTGGAGCTTTACCGTCCTTCATTTTATTGATTGCGTCGCTCACTACAGCTGGTGCTATCAAAGGAGGGGGTCCAGATATTGGTTTTTCGATAATAAGCTGTTCCTTATCCCATTCAAACTCTACATTTAGCAATCGTTCATAGTGTGCCTTCCATGCTTCTTTGATTTCATTTTCTGCATACACAATCTTCCCATTATCGTTTCTAACACACTGTTCACCTATAATATCCCTACTGTAATTTTTAACTCGCCTAGCTAGGTTGAAGATCCCATTGGGATTGTCAGTGTTACACACTTGTTCGAGGACCAGGTCCTTAATGCCTTTTTTAGCATTGTAAATAACTTTTTTGGCAGTTCGTTTAGCTGCCTGGTATTCCTCCTTGCTGCCTCCCTTCTTCCATTCTTTGAAGCATCTCCTTTTCTCTTTCACAGCATGTTCTACCACCAGGAGGTCTTATTCCTGGGATGACCCTTTGTTTTCCCACAGACTTTGTCAATGCATTTGGCTAAGGCTATGCTTACGAAAATTCCATTGACTATCTACATCGTTAGGCCTAGCTTCCTTATTTCTATTAATTTCCTCCAGTTCACTATGAAACCTATCCCTAACTTCCTTGTTCTTCAGCAGCCACACTTTCCTTTTGGGTATGTATACCTTCTTGCGCTTAGGATCTCTGTATAAGCTCATGTCACACACAAGTAGCTTATGCTGGGGGATACATTCTTCGCTCGGAATGACCTTTACATCCCGAACCAGTTTTCAGTCTTTCCTGTTAACCCTTCCTCCCCGGGCTGTCTTAGCTAATGACTGTCGCCCCTACCCGGGCGATATGGCCGATATGGCCGAAAAACGTCTAGGCCTAGGCTACCGTATTTATGTTTATTTTCACTGCTAGAACTTTCCCACTCATCTATAATCGTAGTGCGGTTTTCAATCTGTATTTTGGCATTGAGTAGAGCTCTGTAAGTCAACTGGTTCAGTTGTGATGACGATTTCAGTGGAGCCAATATTGCAGAGATGTTGCCAATATGGGGGCTTTTTAGACACTAATTTCGTCATGACGTCAGAACAATAACATTGAGGAGTCTTCTCCTTCTTGTTTTCGGAGGTGCGGTGACGAACGCTTGCTGTTGACATACGTCGTACGCACAGCGTTCGGACCAAGCTTAATTAGGCTATTAAGCTCATGCCTTAGATAAGGCATACCGGGTAGCGGCCCTTCTTTCGTGCTGTCCTTACCTAAGGCAGCCCGGGTAGGAAGGGTTAACCAAGAAATAATCTATCTGGCTACTGGAGACCCCCCCCGAGTTATATGTGATCAGATGGCTCTGTCTTTTCTTGAACTTCGTGTTACACACAACCATGTGGAGTGCAACGCAGGACTCCAGTATATATTCGCCTTCCAGATTCCTCCTTCTGTAACCATTTCCTCCATGTACCCCCTCGTATCCAACTGCAGATGCTCCCACGTGACCATTCAGGTCCCCTCCCACGATTGTTATTTCATTCTCCAAGAGGCCTGAAATGACACTGACGGTGTCATTCCAGAAGTCCTTTTTTATCTCTTTCTGTAGACCAGCCTGTGGGGCATATGCAGATATCACATTCAGAATTCTTTCACCAACTTTCAACTTCAAAACAATCAGCCTTTCACTAACTCTCGTAATCTGAAGCACACTTTCCGCCAGCTCTTCAGCCACCAGAACACCCACTCCTCCTTTCGCTTTATCAGTCTCCACCCCCATCCAGTAGATCCTATATCTTTTCTTTCTTCCGACAATCCACTGTACCCGAGGCCCTTTCCAGAGCGTTTCCTGGACAGCAGACGTCCACTCGCCTCCTCTCACACATCTCAGCCACTTCATTTGCACGCAGATACTAGCAAGTCTGAGATTGTGGGGGGCACATGTGAACAATACTTAATACAAGGATGCACTGTGCCCCTGTACAGAGCAAGAAGCTGCGCATGGGTAAAGAACCTCTTGAGGCGGTTGAGCACACCCAGCTTCTGGGAGGCTGCCTTAGCAAGACTGGTAATATGGTCCTTCCAACTCAGAGCAGAAGAAAAAGAGACACCGAGAATATTGAGAGAAGATGAAGGATTGATTCTTGTATTGTTGAAGAATAAGGGATAGCCCTCTGGAGGTTCCGGACTGGTAGTAAGATGGAGAAATTGGGTCTTGGAAGCATTAACCCTTAACTAGCAGCGCGCGACATAAGTCGAGTTAAAGAAACTGGCAAAAAACGGGTGAAAAATGGGTGGAACAGTAATGAACCATACGTCCGACATCTGTGGCCTCCCGGCCCACACTAACTCCAGTTCCCCCACCGCACGGGAGGATGACAGTGTGACCAATAGTTCGCGAAAAGTGAACAATGTAGCAAAATCCGCTAAACTTCCATCTTTGAGGTAACACTGTCAGGGCTCCACGAGTGCTACATAGCTGTATGTGGTGTCATTGTGTAGCGATTTCCGCCTAGTTTTCGGCACAATACAGTTCCTTTCATGCTGATGGTTGATATAGCAGTCAGAATGGCCTGAAAAGGCCCAAAACGGCCCAAAACGGCCACAGACCCCCCTGCTAGACAAGGGTTAAATGCAACAAGGTTTTCTCTACCCCAATTGGAAATAGTTGCTAGATCAGAAGATAAGTGTACTATGGCTTCATTATGTTTGTTTTTGAGGGACTGCTGGCTGGGGCATTCTGGAAAACTAATTGATTAGTGTAAGGTAGAGTCGTCTGCCTATGAATGGATAGGACTGGATGTACAGTTGAGAAGATCATTTATGAAAATTGGAAAGAGAATAGGAGATAGGACAGAACCCTGAGAAACACTGTCATGCTACATTTGCCTTTGGCAGCGCTGCATATATCTCGCGAGACATGGGGTGTGACTCTCAGTGCCTCGGCAGACGTGCTGGAGAGCGGACGGGGGCCTGTCGTGCTCCTGCTCACTCTCACTCTTCTCCACAGGCTTTATATGGCAGTAAATTGCCATGGCGTTCCTCAACGGCTCTCGCGGTGAAAGGGTTAAACTGTCAGCTTAATCTATTTTTACACATAACCCTAATATCATGAAATATGTACCCATGAACCCACCAATGCTTGTGTACACATACACACACTCACGCAATTAGACGCGCCACAGAGAAGTTTCTTGGGGTGGCCACCAGATGGAGAATGGTCGCTTTGGGGACGAACCACAATATTTTTTAGAAATATACCAAGATTATGCATTATATACTATTAGCAGCTATTAGTATGATTTTTGAAGCAGTTTTTGTGTATTTAATTTGTAGCATATTCGCTCTTTGTAAATATAAAACTAGATTTCTCTGAATGTCTCAAACCTTTGTACAAAATATATTATCGCTTCAGTTCCTCTATTCAGAGGTTTATGAAGTAAATAATTCATCCAATGTATGTTTCTTAGAAGTGTTTGACATTATATAGCGCTTAAACCTCACGTAGAGTAGAATATTATAATAGTCCATAAAATAATACGGCATGCGTGAGAATCTTAGGCCCCTTGGCCCCGTCCCTCACCTCCTTTGGCCCACCCCGCGTTTAAATAAAGCCTTCAAACCATTACTGCCAGATCCCCCCATAGCCCAATCGGTATAGCTCCCGCTTTCCACTCGGAAAACCAGTGTTCGATCCCACTCGAATTCCGTGTACAGTATTTTATATTTTTTATCTTGTTATATTTTTTATTTTGGTTATTTTTGTTATATTTTAGGGTTCTATCTATCTATCTATTGCCTGACGCCGTGATCCCCGAAGGGGTGGCCACGAACTAACCGCCCCCATGCACCTCTGTCCCCAGTCAGTCGACGCCCCTCCCCCCAACCAGCACCGCCTTCGTTCATGTAGTTCCTCACTCCATCCTTCCACCTCATATTCGGTCTACCTCTCCCCCTCTGTCCCTCCACCTCGCTCTCGTACACCCTCTTAGTCATTCTCTCGCTTTCCATACGTTCCATATGGCCGAACCATCTCAAGTTGTTCCTTTTCACACTTTCCAGCACATCTACCTCCACACCACACCTCCTTCTTACTTCCTCATTAGTCTGTCTATCCCTCCATGTAACTCCGCACGCACTCCTTAAGTAATTCATTTCCACTGCTCTCACTCTTGGTCTGAGTCTCTCAACCAACGTCCATGCTTCGCTTCCGTAAGTCAGTGTCGGGATTACCACACTGTCATGCAAGGACTTCTTCACTTCCATACTGACCACCCTATTTCTTGTTACTGCTTTTAGCGTTCCTACAACCCTCTTCCCCTGTTGTACCCTCTCCCGCACCTCTTCATCCATAGTCCCATCTTTACTCAACACACTGCCCAGATACTTAAAAGAGTTGACGATCTCCATAGCCTGACCGTTCAGCTTCACCTCACACTCTGTGACTTCACCCCTTTCGAAGACCATAACCTTGCTCTTCCCCGTATTTACCTTCAAATTCCGTTTTTCGCACACTGTTCCAAACTCATTTACCAGACCCTGCAACTCCCATTCATTATCACTCATCAGAACTGTATCATCCGCAAACAGCAGTATAGGTAGCTTCCACTCAATTCCCTCCCTTTTCAGCGATACACCAACATTCACTGCTCTTGATAGTATTTCTTTCATGACTCCATCCATATATACAGTAAACAACCACGGGGACATCACACACCCCTGTTTCAAACCAACATTCAGGTCAAAGAACTCGCTCTGCTCACTCTCCACACGTACTGCCGCCTTTGCACCCTCATACATGCTCTTCACTGCTTTCAGCAACTTGCCCTCTACTCCGTATATTCTAAGTACTTTCCACAAACCTTCTCTATCCACTCTGTCATAGGCCTTCTCCAAGTCCATAAAGGCAACATACACCTTTTGTTTCTTCTCCAGATACTTCTCCACAACACAATTCAGGGTAAAAATCTGATCTACACATCCTCTTCCCTTCCTAAAACCTCCCTGCTCGTCGCCTATCCATTTCTCCGTTCTCACTCTCACTCTCTCAATCACTACCCTACTGTATACCTTCCCTACTACGCTTAGAAGACATATTCCTCGGTGGTTACCACACACTCCTCTTTCCCCTTTGCCCTTAGCAGGGTAATAACCCTTTGCCCTTTTAGGGTTAGGTTAGGTTAATATAATATAATATAATAGTTGTACAGTCACGAGCATAAATACTGCGACACCAACCAGATTATGTTCGCCCTTTCGTCTCCAAAGGTATTGCTAGACTTTATATTCAAACTCGCAATGATTTCTTTATTTCATTCTAGCTACCGTCAGACTACTTTATTCAGCTCAATATAAACCTCTCGTGATGAAGGAGTTGACGTTATCTGGTTGTTGTCGCAGCATTTATGCTCGTGACTGTACATTTGAGGGGCGGGGCCAAGGACAGGCCTCCCTCCTGCCATATCCTCATATAAATATGCGTCCATACGTTTAGTGAGTTTTAATGATAGTTTAACTTACTGACAGTAGCTTATTCCACTGTAAACAAATCTACTATAACATGTGTTTATTATATAAACTATTTCTATAAAGATTTGGTGCTTAGCAAGTTAACATTCATACTTTGCAAGCGATTTGTGGATTCTCATATTTTTTTTTTTTTTCGCCAAGTGTAATGATTATAGGGTTATAATTGATCTATCTATCTATCTATTGCCTGACGCCGCGATCCCCGAAGGGGTGGCCACGAACGAACCGCCCCCATGCACCTCTGTCCCCAGTCAGTCGACGCCCCTCCCCCCAACCAGCACCGCCTTCGTTCATGTAGTTCCTCACTCCATCCTTCCACCTCATATTCGGTCTACCTCTCCCCCTCTGTCCCTCCACCTCGCTCTCGTACACCCTCTTAGTCATTCTCTCACTTTCCATACGTTCCATATGGCCGAACCATCTCAAGTTGTTCCTTTTCACACTTTCCAGCACATCTACCTCCACACCACACCTCCTTCTTACTTCCTCATTAGTCTGTCTATCCCTCCATGTAACTCCGCACGCACTCCTTAAGTAATTCATTTCCACTGCTCTCACTCTTGGTCTGAGTCTCTCAAACCAACGTCCATGCTTCGCTTCCGTAAGTCAGTGTCGGGATTACCACACTGTCATGCAAGGACTTCTTCACTTCCATACTGACCACCCTATTTCTTGTTACTGCTTTTAGCGTTCCTACAACCCTCTTCCCCTGTTGTACCCTCTCCCGCACCTCTTCATCCATAGTCCCATCTTTACTCAACACACTGCCCAGATACTTAAAAGAGTTGACGATCTCCATAGCCTGACCGTTCAGCTTCACCTCACACTCTGTGACTTCACCCCTTTCGAAGACCATAACCTTGCTCTTATAATTGATACATATATTAATTGTGTGTGCACAAATAGATATGTTACTACCAAAAAAATACCATTTGTGAATGGAGTGTCTTTTAAACGAAGCTTATTATATTGTTGAGTTACCAAGTAAATTACCACTTGTCCTAGGGTCCTGCGACAATACGACAATTTTCCGACGGTGGTCACCACAAGAAGCTTGAGCGTGGTGCGTCTAATTACTTATATTTATCTAAATAATAGGTTCCCAAAATATATTTTACTGTATACTGTATAGGCCATTTTGACGCCCTTCCAATTTGGCTCCCGACCGAATCGCTCCGCCCTAGATTCCCTGGCACATTTGGAGTCCTACAAACGCGATGGTTTCTCCCAAAAATCTCCAACGATTGCTGTTTTCTTTGACATCACGAAAGCATATGATACTACGTGGCGTCACCTTGTCCTCTATACCCTCCACACCTCAGGTATCAGAGGCAATCTTCCTGTATTTATCGCCAATTTCCTGTCAGAGAGGACCTTCACTATTCGTGTGGGTGACGTTGTCTCTGGTGTCTTTCCGCTACAATGTGGAATTCCCCAGGGAAGCGTCCTCAGCAGCACACTGTTCGTTATTGCTATCAATAACGTAACAAAGCATATGCCACTCGGTGTACGTCACAGCTTGAACGTCGACGACTTTGCTATCTATTATGCCTCTCGTAATATCCATCACGCCCTACGTATCATAAATGGTGCGATCTCGAAAGTGACCTCCTGGACCGCCTCGGTTGGATTTCAATTTTCTCCTGACAAGACTAAAGCTATGTTATTTTATCAAGACAAACGTTGGCTGCGGGGCCAGGCGATCGATTTAAGGCTGTCTAATACCGGTCTATGTGTATGTTCTGAAATAAATTTTCTTGGGTTAGTCTTTGATTAACACCTGAACTGAAAACCCCACGTATCCTATGTCAAAACGAAATGCCATCGAGCACTTAACCTTCTCAAAAAATTGTCCCATACTTCTTGGAGAGCTCGCCGATCTACCATGATGACGCTCTACAAGGCTACTGTCCTCTATTCTAGATTATGGCAGCGTTCTATACGGTGCTGCCTCGGAGAGCATTCTCCGGTCGCTGGACTCCATTTATCATCAAGGATTGCGTCTTTGCACGGGTGCCTTCCGCTCATCGCCTACCATCTCTATTTTAGCAGACAGTGGTGAACCTCCGTTATACCTTCATCGTGATCTTGTCTGTATGTGTCGAGTGCTCCGGATTTCCAATAGCGATTCTCCAACCAAGGACTTTTTTGCCTTACCAGATTCGCCCCAAGACCATATTCCGAGTTTCCCTGTCCGCGCTATTCCCCTAATTAGCATTACTGGTCTGGCAGTCGGCTTCCCCTATCCAGTCCCAATTACATCCCCTTGGACTTTACATTTGCCTCGTGTTTGTTTGTATCTGTCCTATCTTAATAAGCGTACATTCCCAACGGCTGTGGTCTTATGCCAACATACTCTGGAACATATGCGGCGTAAAGCTGAGCACACTGCTATTTATACTGATGGATCTAAATCTGCTTCTGGTGTTGGCTGTGCTGCAGTATCTACCAACCACAGTATCCAAATATCCCTTCCGCCACTTGCTTCTGTCTATACGGCTGAGTTGTGTGCCATTAGGGCAGCGGTTGATATTGTTCTCCGATCTCCACCAGGCTGTTACGTCATATATACTGTAGGGATTCCTGTAGTGCAGTCAAAGCTCTTGGATAATATAACCCCCGTCACAGACTGGTAGCCCACATTCAACATTCCCTCCATGACCTGCATGACACTGACCAGCTCTGTTGGTTACCGGCACATGTAGGGGTTGCAGGTAATGAACAGGCTGATAGCTCTGCGAAATCTGCTGCCAGTATGCCAGTGTCTCAGACCTGTCTCCCAGTAGAAGACTGGTTAAATTCCTTATATACAATTATACTTCAACGATGGCGTCGTTTGTGGGCCTCGGAAAACCCTGATAACAAGTTACGATCGATTAAGCCCTCCCCTTGTCTGTGGCAGTCTTCCTTGCAACCCTACCGTTTCTGGAAGTACAGTAAACCCTCGCCATCTCGGACTAATTGGGGAAGACCCAGTCCGAAAGATCCGAAAATCCGAGATGTCCGGAGTCCGACTTGTGTCCGACCTAACAGAGGATAAAATCCGACCTAACCAATGTATGTCCGAGGCAACAATGAACCCGGAGACTACGGAAAAAATCCGACCTCAAGCGAGAAGTCCGCATCAACCTAGAAAACTAAGACAACCCTATTCGAACCCTATAATCTGTAATAGAAAACACAGTACAGTACATGAATTTTAGCTTTACAATATGTATTGTACAGTACATTACACTCACCCCTTCATTGAAAACAGGTCCATTCTTCACATTATTCACGTTGCTCTTGTCTGTAGTCTTGATGTCCCCCCTCCCCTCTCCCTCCTCCCCAACACTGCATTAATTACTGCAGCATTCCCTTTTCACCCCCACCTCCTCACTGTCCTTGACTACCTCACTCCCCTTCTCACTGTTCTTCTCCACCTCAATGTCCTTCTCCACCTCACTGTCCAGGTCCTTCAACATGTGAAGCTTAGTTTCGAGTGATATAGAGGTCACCTTACGCTTAGGCTTATCCTTTGGAGGCATGGCGAACTTGATAAATGCACGCGTCTATGTGTAACACAACAGAGCTTGGTGCGGACTGACGCTCCTAGCTCCGACGCTTAGGCCCCGGATGTAAGATGGCGTCGGACGTCCCTTCTGTTTGTCGGATATTCACCCTTATTGTCCGGTGACGTGAGCGCGTCATCCGTCTGTCGGACACCGTTAAGACACATTTCGGAAATATTCGAGATATCAGAGGACGTACATATGACGGTTATGACGGACATTTGCCGAATACTTATATAACGTCCGACAACGTCGGAGACTGTCGGAACGATGACGGAAATGTCCGAAAAATGGAGGTATGTGTCCGGGAGGCCGTCACCGATCCGGCTAGTACGGGTTTCCGACATTTAGAGGTCCGAAATAGCGAGGGGTTACTGTACTACTCACTCGCTTACGTATTGGCCATACTAGATTGACTCATGGATACTTGATGTCGTTGCCGCATGAACTGCGCCCAGACTGTCAGCCTTGTTGTGTCCCCATCACTGTTTGCCATTTACTTGTTGAATGCCCGCGTTATTCACTCTTACGTCGCCTCTGCTTTGGTACAAAATCTTACTCTGACATTTTGATGGACTCTCCGACCTTCTCCATCTACCCTATAGTTCGTTTTCCAACGTCTTGCTCACTCATTCATGACATTTGATTATTCTCCCTCCCACTTACACCATATAGCCCTGATTCATACCAAGTCTTGCTAAATCCTTAGTGTTAGCTAAGGCCAGCCCTATGAGAGTCTCTTGTTGTGACTCAGTGGTCTGGTTAACCCTCCAGCCCCGGCTATTGCATTATATAATTTCCCCAAAACTCGGGGGTTTTGGACAAAAAAAGTCTACGCCTAGGCTACCGTATTATTGTTATTTTGACTGCTTCCGCATTCCCGCGCATCCCCAAGCTTATGGTTTCGTACCTGTAGAATGGCGTTAAGTAGACCTCTCTAATTCAACTGGTTCAGTTGTGATGACGATTTCATTGGAGATAACTTTTTGGCAAAAACAGCCACTTTACACTACTTTTTGCTACTTAACAATAACATACAGGCACACACGAACAAGCGACGCACTCCTTCTTGTGGTCGGAGATGCGTGGCGTCGGTCCAGCCGGCTGTTGTTTACATGCGTCGGACGGACGCCTCGCACACCAAGCTTACAGGCTTTCAAGCTGCCGGAGCCTCAGCACCCTTCCGGTTGCGGGGGGTGTTTTTTTATGGAGGCCTCAGAGCCCAACTGGGTCTGGAGGGTTAAACTAATATATAAAAAAATAAATAAAAAAAAATTATATAGGCCATATGTATGTACGGTATGTATGTACTCAGGCACATTCCTCACAGCTGGGGGTTGCCGACTCGAGACAGAGCCCGAACAGTGAGAAGACAACGGAACCCAAAAAAACAAAACAAAGAAACTCACACACATGTAGGTTATCGGGAATTTAGATAAAGGTTAAATTACATATCACTGGTACATGAAATATCCCAACAAATAGTTATATTATAATTACCAACGACGACGTAGTCGTTGATAGGTGTAATCCAGTCCCCCACACGCGGCTAGTTCAATTGCATGACATGTAGGAATGTTCACATAATACAAGATCGATACAATGAACTTAGCTTAGAGGACTGGTGATGTAGGACTGTTGTTAATATTATTAGTAGTTGTAGCACATGGTGAACTGTGGGTGAGTCAGGGCCGG
The DNA here is from genome assembly GCA_032716605.1 of Paralithodes platypus. Taxonomy (NCBI): domain Eukaryota; kingdom Metazoa; phylum Arthropoda; class Malacostraca; order Decapoda; family Lithodidae; genus Paralithodes; species Paralithodes platypus. The sequence goes on from CM064573.1 coordinate 8,733,502, forward strand.
GGGAGGAGATGTTGACTGTACGGTGTTGTTTGAGAGACTAAAGGGCCGGCCTCCGATCGCTTCGCGAAATTACATATGGCTGCCGGCTCATATAATTATAACCCATAACTTGGTTTCATAATACATCTAGAGCTGATGTAGATATTTATACATTACAGTTAATATTTAACCTAACTTAAGAATAAACTACAATACACAAAGAACCAGCCGAAATCGTACAAGCGATACGATACCGCCAAATTCAAATGTCCTATTGGACCAAAACCTGTCGGGATCATTACCCTATTCCCGACATAGGTTGCCCAGGAGAAGACCAAGACACCCAGGTCCCAGACCTGGAGAGGTTCGGTCTCAGCAGGCAGACATGCAGCGGAGCTTACCACCACAATGCCCGCCCACCTTACCTCCACACAAGATAGACCAGCTCCCCGGGCTAGGCTTCTGACGGACTATTATCTAGTCCAGCGTTTCTTAACCTGGGGGGCGTTTGACAATGCTTGGGGGGGCGTGGGGTAATCAAAGTTCAAAATAGGGCTAGGCCATTCAAATGCATACAGGGTAATTGCAAATATATATATAAATAAGAAACTTTGATAGGAAAAATTCACAACCGATTCCGAACAACCACATGTAGTGTTGGCATAAAACCATTAATCAGTTTTAATAATTGCATGCAGATTGGTTATTTTTTCGACCTTTTTACAGTATCTTGCGTCTTAAGCATCCATATGGAATGGATAACAAAAAAATAGTTTTCTAGGCATCAGAGGCGTGGGGCCATCATGAATACAGTCCTGACCAAAGGGGGGTGTGGTGCTAAAAAGGTTAAGAACCACTGATCTAGTCCAACTGGCACCTGGGCCCCTCTCCCTATGACCGCATTATCACTCATCTATTCACAAGCATTCTCCATTCATTCCTATTCCTTTCTAAGGCCCTATACAGTACAATATATTTTGGGAATTACACTCCAACTGCCGAGAGGCAACCTCGTCTGAGACGTTGCAATGTATGTAATGACAAATTATGTGTATCAACAGATTTCCCAAGACAGTGGAGTCAGTTTGTTTTTGATGGAGAAATCAGCAGCAGCAGCGGCTCTGTAGCCAAGAGAAAACATGTCACACCTATGACATTCCTACCTACGGTGAAGGTATGTACTGTATAATATATATATATATATATATATATATATATATATATATATATATATATATATATATCTCAAGAAGAGGAAATGTATCAGACATGGCTTCTTATTTTCTCTTTTGTTCTTATCTCTCACTCAACTAATTTCCTGATAGGCTACTTATTGCAGAATAAGATCATACCTTATCTCTTGTGAAGAAATCATTTTGATTATTAACCCTTGTCTAGCGGTGCTCTGTGGCCGTTTTGGGCCTTTCCAGGCCGTTCTGACTGCTATATCAACCATCAGTATGAAAGGAACTGTATTGCGCCGAAAACTAGGTGGAAATCGCTACACAATGACGCCACATACAGCTACGTAGCACTCGTGGAGCACTGACAGTGTTACCTCGAAGATGGAAGTTTAGCTGATTTTGCTACATTGCTCACTTTTAGCGAACTATTGGTTACACTGTCATCCTCCCGCGCGGTGGGGGAACTGGAGTTAGTGTGGGCCGGGAGGCCACAGATGTCGGACGTATGGATCATTACTATCCCACCCATTTTCACTCGATTTCCACCCTTTTTTCACCCGTTTTTTGCCAGTTTTTTCAACTCTACTTATGTTGCGCGCCGCTCTTTAAGGGTTAAAGTACATCTAAATATATGTAATCAAGATTAGGACAACGTTTATATAAGTGGATGTTGATTTTGACTGTGCTGTGCATAAATTTTGTTTTGTTATTTCAGTATCGGATGTTGGCAGTTTCACCGGACGTGAATCTCAATAATGGTGAGTCATTGGGGGGGGGGGGAGGGGTCCAGTATTAAGTAGCATGATGTGGGGACAGGGTGTCAAACGAGAGACTGTTCAAATCCAAACCAAATACACTCTTTTGATGCAAAGTTAGAGTTAGGCATAATTCTTATTATGTCTTTAGGGAGGAGGTTGTAGGCACCAATCATTCAGGGAAGTACTCCTGGGGAGAGCTTTAGGTGGAGTATAAGAATTGCCAGGTATCCTATTTCACCATCTTAATCCATTTGATGGAGGTGTCTCTGTGGAATGAGACAGTGGGGGCATGTCATCTTGGAGGCAGTTTCTGCCATGGCCATCCCTATTTTGGGTGCTTCCTCCGGTAACAAGCGTTTTGATTTATGTACATTATGTACTGTACGTCTCTTTGGAAGCAATACATACATACATACACATTAAAAGATGTCCTTAATGGCGGCAATCCAGACAACCCTGTTTTGGGCTGCCTCTGGCGCTAAGTTATTTATGTAAAGATCAGACTGAAGTATCTGATCCCACATTTTTCTAGGTCTACATGCAGCTCCCCTCACGTTCAGAGTCTACCATTTTTTCACCCAGTTCTTATCATCCATTCTCTCCACGTGTCCAAACCAACCAAATCGGCTTATGCGCATCACTTCACAGATACTCCTAATGCCCAGACATCATCTTAGTTCCTATATAATTAGGGTAGAGGCACCAAAGGAGACGCAAAAAGTGTTAAAGTTTTCAAGAAAAAAATCAGTGTGTCAAGCTCATTCATTCTTTTAACTTGAAACTCACTTGATATATTACCAAATGGTTATTCTTTTAATGGATGTGTCAATGTTTGATATATTTCAAGTATTTTCCGAGATAAGAGTTCCAATATCAAGTGCATCTCCTATCTATCTATCTATTGCCTGACGCCGTGATCCCCGAAGGGGTGGCCACGAACGAACCGCCCCCATGCACCTCTGTCCCCAGTCAGTCGACGCCCCTCCCCCCAACCAGCACCGCCTTCGTTCATGTAGTTCCTCACTCCATCCTTCCACCTCATATTCGGTCTACCTCTCCCCCTCTGTCCCTCCACCTCGCTCTCGTACACCCTCTTAGTCATTCTCTCGCTTTCCATACGTTCCATATGGCCGAACCATCTCAAGTTGTTCCTTTTCACACTTTCCAGCACATCTACCTCCACACCACACCTCCTTCTTACTTCCTCATTAGTCTGTCTATCCCTCCATGTAACTCCGCACGCACTCCTTAAGTAATTCATTTCCACTGCTCTCACTCTTGGTCTGAGTCTCTCAACCAACGTCCATGCTTCGCTTCCGTAAGTCAGTGTCGGGATTACCACACTGTCATGCAAGGACTTCTTCACTTCCATACTGACCACCCTATTTCTTGTTACTGCTTTTAGCGTTCCTACAACCCTCTTCCCCTGTTGTACCCTCTCCCGCACCTCTTCATCCATAGTCCCATCTTTACTCAACACACTGCCCAGATACTTAAAAGAGTTGACGATCTCCATAGCCTGACCGTTCAGCTTCACCTCACACTCTGTGACTTCACCCCTTTCGAAGACCATAACCTTGCTCTTCCCCGTATTTACCTTCAAATTCCGTTTTTCGCACACTGTTCCAAACTCATTTACCAGACCCTGCAACTCCCATTCATTATCACTCATCAGAACTGTATCATCCGCAAACAGCAGTATAGGTAGCTTCCACTCAATTCCCTCCCTTTTCAGCGATACACCAGCATCCACTGCTCTTGATAGTATTTCTTTCATAACTCCATCCATATATACAGTAAACAACCACGGGGACATCACACACCCCTGTTTCAAACCAACATTCAGGTCAAAGAACTCGCTCTGCTCACTCTCCACACGTACTGCCGCCTTTGCACCCTCATACATGCTCTTCACTGCTTTCAGCAACTTGCCCTCTACTCCGTATATTCTAAGTACTTTCCACAAACCTTCTCTATCCACTCTGTCATAGGCCTTCTCTAAGTCCATAAAGGCAACATACACCTTTTGTTTCTTCTCCAGATACTTCTCCACAACACAATTCAGGGTAAAAATCTGATCTACACATCCTCTTCCCTTCCTAAAACCTCCCTGCTCGTCGCCTATCCATTTCTCCGTTCTCACTCTCACTCTCTCAATCACTACCCTACTGTATACCTTCCCTACTACGCTTCGAAGACATATTCCTCTGTGGTTACCACACACTCCTCTTTCCCCTTTGCCCTTATATAGGGGGACTATTATGCCAGTCTTCCAGTCATCGGGTGCACTCCCCTTCTCCCATGCTAGTTTGCACATTTTCCATACCCATTCTATCACTATCTCACCACCATACCTCAACATTTCCCCACACACTCCATCTGTTCCTGGTGCTTTCCCCAACTTCACTCTTTTCATGGCTTCCCACACTTCTGACCTCCTGATCCCCACCTCCTCCTCCACTACTTCTCTTCTTCTCCCTCCCATACCATATCCAGCTATGTTTGCTGGCTCTTCCTTCCTTTCATTTAGCAACTCACTGAAGTACTCCCTCCATCTTTCGACTCTCTCTTGCTTCTCGGCTAGCATTCTCCCATTCTTATCTTTCACACCCTTACTGTTTCCCTTGCTACCTTCCCTAACTTTCTTGACTTCTTTCCAGAACAGTTTCTTACTCTCCCTCCATTTTACACTCAGATTCCTTCCAAATTCCTCATCTACTCTTCTCTTACTTTCCTTCACTACTCTCTTCACCACCCTCTTACTCTCCACGTACCTCGCTCGTTTCTGCCTCTCGGAATCTTCATTCCCTCTACTACCCAACCACTCTCTATATGCTTTCTTTTCTTCCACAGCTATTCTTACCTCTTCTGTCCACCATGCTGTACCTTTCACTCCCCTCCCTCTTCTCCTCACTCCACACACCTCCTCACATGCTGCACAGATCTCATCCTTAAACACCTTGCTCATCTCCTCCACTTCCTCCATAACTTCCAGGTCGAACCCACCTAGTCGTCTTTCCACTGCTCTCCTGTACTCCTCCCTGACTTCCTCCTCCTGCAACCTCTCCACCCTCCTCACCATTCCACCCTCCTCTCGCCTCCCTCCCGCTCTCCTCACCCACTTCTTTTGTATCCTAACCTTAGCTACCACTACATAATGATCAGACAGACCCCCTCCAATACCCCTATACACCCTAGCATCCATCACAGATTTCTTCATTCGTTCATCCACACATACATAATCAATCAATGACTTTCGTTCCACCACTGTCTTATCCTTCATCGTCAACATCCGTTTCCACGTGTACCTGTGGATCATTCTGTGTCGGAAGAAGGTGTTGGCTATCCACAGCCTCCTCCCCACACATACGTCCACAAGTGCACTACCATTCCCATTCACCTCTGATGGTACCCCCCACCCTCCCACCACTCCCTCAACTTTCCTATCACCCACCTTACCATTCATATCCCCAATCAGAAATATTCTTTCGTTCTTGTCAAACTTCTCCAGGCACGCCTCCACATTCATCCAGAACTCCTCTTTCTTTCTTTCAAGTATATCCTCTGTCGGGGCATACACGCATACAATCACCCACGTTTGTATTCCTACTTTCATTCTCACCCACACAATCCTTGAACCCACAGACCCATACTCTCTTACACATTCCTTCCATTTGCTACTTACAAACAAACATGCACCTTCTCTCGCTGTTCCTTCACTCACTCCAGCACACACACCCATTCCACACTCCCACTCTCTCACATCTGAACCTTTCCATTTGGTCTCTGTCATTCCACATACATCCAGCCTGGCATTCACTAACACTTCCAGAACCTCTCTCTCTTTTGTGCCATCATTCATGCCACTAACATTCCACGTAGCCATTCTCAGAATGTCCGAAGGCATGTCCTTAGTCGGTCGTGGTTCCGTCCGCATCCGAGGCTGTTCGTTCGTTTTTCCTTGCTTAGATATTTTTTCCGGGTGGGGGTCGCAAGCCCACCGACCCAACCTCTTTAGTCGCCTCTTACGACACGCAGAAGGCACGTGAGGCATATTCTATTCCCTAACCCCCAGGGGGGGTTAGAATGGGCCAGGACGTGGTACAACCGATGCTATCTTCATAGTCAGGTAGATACAGGAAAGATACTCATAGTCAGGCAGATACAGGAAAGATACTTACTAAAAGGCAGGGATCTTTACTTTGTGTTTGTAGACCTGGAGAAGGCCTTTGACAGAGTGCCTAGAGATGTTGTGCAGTGGGCTGAGGAAACTTGGTGTGGAAGAGTGGCTGGTGCGTGTGATAATGAAGATGTATGAGGATGCGCGAACTGCGGTGAGGGTGAAAGGTGTACTGAGTGAGGAGTTCACCGTCCATGTTGGAGTTCATCAGGGTTCAGTGTTAAGCTCCCTCCTCTTTATTTTGGTCCTGGAGGCACTGTCTAGAGTTTTTAGATCCAGACTCCAGTTGGAGCTGTTTTATGCAGACGATTTAGTCCTAATAGCAATGTGCAAGATGCTGAGGCTAAATTCAGAAGATGGAGAGAGGGCATGGCGAGCAAGGGTTTAAGAATCAATATTAACAAAACCAAGGTTATGCATTGTAGATTGAGACGAAGCAATGTGGAAAAGAGCCGTGCATACCCATGTGCAGTGTGTGAAAAGGGTGTGGGCGCTAGCTCGATTCGATGTAGCATCTGTCGATGTTGGGTGCACCATGAGGGTAAGCGCTGTAGTAGAATAAAAGGACCTTTACCGAAGGATAAGTCAGAAATCGAGAAATTTGAGTGCGTAGTGTGCAAAGGCGAGCTGGTGTTAAGTGAATTTTGGAAATGAGTCATTGGAGCTGGTGGACAAGTTTTGTTACCTAGGAGATACCATCTCTGCCGGTGGTGGGGCCGAGGCTGCCACTGTCACTAGAATTAGATGTGGCTGGGGGAAGTTCAGAGAACTGCTGCCAATTCTGACCATGAAAAGAATGCCTCTCCCCCTGAAGGGGGATGTGTTAGAAGTGCAATGACGTATGCCTCAGAAACATGGGCCGTTAAAGTAGAGGATGTCAACAGAATGGAACGTAATGAGATGAGAATGGTGAGATGGATGTGTGGGGCCAGGCTGCAAGATAGAATAACAAATGATGAGCTGAGGAGACGTTTAGGTATAAAGAGCATTAGCGAGGAGATGCGTACAAGTAGACTGGAATGGTATGGACATGTGGAGAGAATGGATAAACAAAATTGGGTGAAAAGATGCAGGTCTGTGATTGTGGAGGGAGCTGCACCAAGGGGTGGACCGAGGAAGACCTGGGATCGGACTATACTATATGTGCCGATCTCAAATCCAAAAACTTGACAAGTGAAGCAGCCCTTAACAGGGTTTCCTGGGACGCCACCATTAGGACAAGAGACTGAAACTGCATGTATGTTTGGAGCACTCGGTCTTAAAATGTTATGTATGTACGGTATGTATGTATTTACTCGATGCCCCATTCCTGAGGTTAACCCCATATTTCCATCTCGCCATTCTCTTCTCATTTCGCACTTGCGGTGATCTCTTTCTACTGCCTTATTGTAGCATGGTTAAGGCTGGTGTGGTACGATTTCGCCAGGTGCAAGTGCTTTAGATGGACTTCATCGAGTCTTGCTTGAGACACTGTTAGCTCTATACCAACATCGGCCACTGTGATGACATGATGGCGCTATGTCGCGGCAAGTCTTTATTGTACTGTAAAGAGACTAAAACCACGCTCACTGTGGATGAAGAGGTTTTTAAACTTGTATGTATGTACAGTATTCCATTCCATTCTGTTGGTATCTTCCACTTCAACCAGCCATGTCTTCGAGGCATGGGTCATTGCACTCCTAACACACCACATACACCTTCCATTTAAGGTGAAGTGGAAGTCCTCCCATGGTCAAGAGAGGCAACAGCTCTGAATGTCCCCCAGCCATATCTGACTCAAGCAATGGAGCCAGTTTCAGCACCACCTGCGACGGAAACCATATCGTCCAAGTAGCTATTTTTATTTACACACTTCAGCAATACACTGCCGAAATCGATACTACTGTACTATATCAGGCGAGTAATTCAACACAAATTCTCCCTTAAGGGGGTATTACACGGAACATATTTTCCGTCGTCCTTCGATCTTGGGTATGAAATCGTCATCTTGCTATCACACAGGCTCCACGCACGATCACCGTCATCTACAGACATAGGCTGAAGTGTCTGATCGCTTCTCGGCTTTATTTACACCTATTTCGGCCTAAAGAAATTCTCTGTATATTAGTAATACTTCGCAATCGCTAATAAAAAGTGGCGGTTATGCCATAATAACGCCATTATAATCATTTTATCTGAAACTACAGTGAAAATAGACGACAAAAGCTGAAGGTCACGACTCGCACGAAAATCATCTCTTATTGCCGGACGCCTTACTCCCCTTACGAGGGTGGCCATACACAGAATACCCCCAAGCGGACCTATTCCCTGTGAGAGGGACAACCCGAGCCAGTTTAGTGAAGGACTTACAGGATTGACCACTCAATCCAGGATCCGTCAGACTCCAAGGCCCTCTGTGTATCTTGTTAGCACTATTTTTCTACAGTGGTGTTCGGCTATTCCATCCACTAACCTGCCTTATTACCCTTAGGTAAGCAGTATGGATTTGTATCAGGTTTACTCCCCTAGACAGGTTGCCAACCAAGGCTGACGTGTCCCATCCATCCGGATTTGTATAAGGTTGTCTCCCCTAGATGAGTTGTCGACCTAGGCTAACGAGTCCCATCCACCACGAAAATCATGAAAAGGATAAACACTTAACACCATCATCAGGTGGCGGGTAATAACCTGTCGGGTTTAGATTCCAAGGTTGAGAGTTCGATATGTGATGTACAAGCATTAATATATTATAATCATGCTCAATCCTTAACCCCTAATTAGTGGGGCCCGACTTAGTCCGTATCTAAAAACCTGGACTATGTGGCGGGGACCGACTTAAGTCTGTGTGCAATTTTTGAGCAAGAATGGCTGTGAGAGAGAGACGAGCGACAGGAGGAGCGTAGGTTGCCTCATGACCGCTCGGCACGGACATCTACTCCACACTACTCCACCCTCCCTACCTCGCCACACAGGGAATTCTATAAGGAAATTACCGTATTTTAGGGTTTTTGCACTCGTGTTGCACGATCGTTGCAAGAGAACGCGTGGTCGTAGAAGGATGGTTCTGGTGTCATTGGAAAACTCAATTTACGCCCTTTCAGGGATACATAATTGTATTACGCTCTGGCTCTTGTTTTTGCATGAAAAAAGAGCACGGAAACAAGGCCATTTAGGGTAAAAAAAAAGGGCGCATAGTGAAAAAAAACTGACGGGCCCGCTCGTAAGGTGTTAAATATGTATTTCATAACAGTATAATATTCAATAAATTGGGAGCGATTTGTTATAACTAAATAGAGTAGTAGCTTCGTTAATGAAATGGTTAGCCTAATATTTCCTTCAATATTACAAATTATTTATTCTGTATGCATTGTAATCTTGATAAAATACCGTATTTATGCATTGTAGGTTCAGTTAATGCGACGTGTTAAATAGTACCGGTACTCTTAAAATAACTTAGTAGCCTACATACAGTGGAATCTCCAATCTCGATCATAATTGGTTCCCACAAATACCGATCGAGATTCGAAATATCGAGATGCGAAGTTAACTTCTTATGGGAAAAAATACAATCGGTTCCAGCCACTTGCCGACTAACCTACATCAAATCTGTCAATTTTCACATTTGCCCCCCACAATCACATGCAATATATATAATATGTTAAAATAGATAAAATTAATAATGAAAGTTTTATTTATACCTTATATTTATTGATAAAGAGGTTTGTGTGGTTGATTGTTGGTTCCGAGGCGAACGCAGTTAGGTTACTGCGTCTCCGCACCCGGCGCACAGTCACCGTCATCAATTCTTGCAATTGCTTCCCTCACCCTGTCACCACTAGTACCGGCATTTTATGAATGCGATAAAAAAAGGTCCAGGTAGACGGCTTCACAATACAAGTTTTCAAGCGAATGGAGGATGTGTGACTGGTACACCAAGTGGCCGCTAGATCTACCGACTTCAATAAATTTTCCATGGTATAAAGTTTAATCAAGTTTTCTTTTGTCTTCACTAGTATTATATTAGATTTTCCTCATACAAATAATAATGTATATTAAAACATGGTAAAGTAATTTTTATTACTACGTAAATGAAAGCGGCAGAGACAGGTTAGACTACCGCTTGAGACGATCGATACTAGCGGTACATTAGTATACAGGTGAACAAAACACAATGACTGTGAGGTTCACACATCGATTTGGTCAAGATTAATCTGTTTATATTAGTATATAAGCATCTAGCATCGATATTTAGCTATTAGCTATCGAGATTAACGTTTTTTCATCGAGATTTGTGATTGGGGAGAGCTTGAAGGTGGCATCGAGATGCGAAATATCGAGATGAGATTGATCGAGATATGTGAGCCTACTGTACAGTACAGTATACGGTGTGGTGTTTGGCGGGGAGTAGGCTATGTCGTGGAAATGCATTCCTTATGTATAAATATATATAGAAATTAAACTACAGTACATAAGTTTCTAATATTTCTAATGATAATGTGATAGGTGATATCCGAACCTTAACTCGGCAACTGCGCAGGTATGGTATTTGAAAGTGCCCGTGGTGCGAAGGTATTCTGATTCATTCCTCACTAAAATCGTTAAATTAGCATATATATAATTAATACTTATCCATATGCGCCTATTTTATGTGGTAGGTGATATCCGAACCTTAACTTGGCAACTGCGCAGGTTGAAAGTGCCCGCAGTGATCGAAGGTATTCTGATTCATTCCTCACTAAAATCGTTAATTTACCTTATATATATATAATTAATACTTATCCATATGCGCCTATTTTACTTTTAATATGAACATATGATCATGGGAAAGCAATAAAACAAGTGGTAACAGCAATTGGCTGGTGAAAATTGTATATTTTAGCCCCGCAGTCGTAATCTGGCCCAGACCGGCGAGAGAGACACACCCTCCCTCTCTCGTGTCTCTCGTGGCACTGAGAGACAAGGGGTGGACTCAGACTGGCTTGGAGCGTCAGAGTTACACTCCTCCACCCTCCCCTCTCTCCCACCTGTTCTCGCATGAAACTACTCGATAAATATCGGGAATAATAGAGAGAAAAAATTATAATTGAGGAGGGGGGGGGGGGTGTAGGAGTGGTAGCAAGTAATGGAGGGAAATTATCTCACTTAAACACCCACTGGGGTGTTTTAAATTTGTTTTTTTAGGCCTAGGATCTAAGAATCTTCCCGCAGCCGCCCAGTAAAATCTCTTATGAGTCTTCCCGTAGCTGCCGGGTTAAGAGCTATAAAATACCACATGGAACATATAAAATCACACATATAATACAGTTAACACAAGCAAGGGAAGAAATACCGTCACTGCCTATATTAAATGTGTAATACGTAAAGCACAGCCTGTGATTGGCTAAGCCGGGTGGACCCGAGTCAGTCAGTCTGCACTCTCACTTACTTCTTATCTTTATCATTTCTTTATATCGCTTGTGTTTAAATAAATAATTGTGTGTAATAAATAATTACTTTATTATATATACGTTATTATTATATTTCCTGTGATATTTAATAGCTCTAGATTCGGATAGCACTGTAATTTATTAAGTAATCATTAAAACTACTTAAACATATCTAGTTTAATGAATAAATAAGGAACAATACAGATAATAAATAAATTATCAGGGTACTGATACGATAGCCAATCATGAGCGTGCTGCTGCTTCCACTGACTTCCACTTTTACCGACAGAAGTGGATTTGTCGCTTGTTTTAGGTAATAGCTATCAATATAGTCATGCTTACCTTGGTTTTTATATACTGTATGCTCAGCTTTATAATAGGGATTGTGATGTATAAATAGCATGACGGGAAGCTAAAACGGTCGAATTAAGACCAATTCATTTCGAAGTGACCTTGAATCTTCAATTCAAACTTAATCAAATGAGTGTATAGCTGTTATTGTTTTTAGTAAAATGTTGTTGTTGTTCCCTAAGCTGCCTGGCCGAACAGCCCCGAGTCCCTGAGAAAGGCCATGGCCACGATCGGGCTTTCCCACAGAGCTCTCATTGAGTGTAGATTGTGTTGTTGGCGTAAGTGGTTGTGTGAAATGCAGTCTTCTATGATGTGTTTAATGGTATGGGGTGCTGTGTTACATCCCGGGCAGGCGTCGACAACGGAGTCATCCAGTCTCTTCTGATAGCTCAGGAGAGCTGGATGGTGTCCGCATCTCAGCCTGGCCAGGTGGACTCTGTCCTCGCGAGGAAGGGAGGATTCGGAAGGATGGATTTCGGGAGGTCGTGCATGCAGCTGCGTGTTGTCTGTGAGTGAGTGGATGGATCGGTGAGAGATATGAGTATGGATGTGCTTCTGGAAGTTGGTTCGGGGTGGGCAGGGAGGGAGAGAGGACAATAATTGTGTGTGATACCGTGTGCTGGGTGTTGTTTTGATATTTCTTGGTGTCTGTGGGTGTGTTGCCATGTAGTTTAGTGGGTGGTCTTGGTTCGTGGAGGCTGCTGCCAGGAATTGAGTGCCTCTCATGTCCAGATGGTCTTTGACTTTGACGATTTTGGTTTCTTGATGTAGGTGATCTGTGGGTGAAGTAGCTGTGCAGCCTGTAATGATCTTCAGGGCTTTGTTTTGAATAGTCTGTAAGGTCTTATGATGTGTTTCAGCTAGGTTAGAAGCCCAGGCTGGGCTTGCGTATTCCATCACTGATCTTATGTATTGTTTATATACTGTGGTGGTAGTTTCTTTGTTGTGTCCAAATTTTGTGTGAGCAAGTGACCTGAGGGCGTTAAGTCTGGGTGTCAGTTTCTTTTTAATGTTTGTGGTGTGCTGTTTGAATGTCATATGAGTATCATCATATGAGTATCATATGTTACTCCTAGGATTTTGGGTGTGTGTGTATGTGTTAGGGGTGTGTTGTTTATGGTGAGTTGAGGGAAATGTAATGTTTTGCAGTTTGTAATACATCAATTTCCATTTATATATCATTAGTTCGTATTCAGATATAATTAAATGTATGCAAAAATACAAAGGCATACTATAAATGGTCATTTGAGTTTAGTATTATCGTGGGCTTGACCACGATTTCCCGGTGTGCTTGGGTAACCGTGGCTGCCGAAAAGACCACGAAACGAGAGATGAAGGAACACGCAAATCATGGTTTCGATGAAGGACGACGGAAAATATGCCGGTGTGATAGTCCCTTTACATATTGCACATTCAAAGTCTATGATTCTCATCATGGTCCTCTCGGCTCAATACATCTCTTGTGCACCCAGTCACTACAGATGCAACATTGAATTGAGTTACTTCCCACCCTTTTCCCGCAAACTGCACATGGAAAGTCGCCACTTCGTTCCTGGCGAAATCGTATCACACCAGCCTTAACCGTGCTACAACAAGGCAGTAACAAGAGATCACCAAAAGTGCAAAATGAGAAGAGAATGGGGAGATGGATATATGGGTTTAACCTCAGGAAGGGGGTATCGAGTGAGGAACTAAGATGATGTCTGAGCATTAGGAGTATCTGTGAAGTGATGTGCATAAGCTGACTTGCTTGGTTTGGACTCATGAAGAGACTGGATGATCAGAACTGGGTGAAGAAATGCTGGACTATGAGCTTGAGGGGAGCTGCACATAGGGGTAGACCTAGAAAGATGTGGGATCAGATTCTTCAGTCTGATCTTAACTAGCTGTTGAAGATAAGAAGAAAGCATATAGAGAGTGGTTGGTTAGTAGAGGGAATTAAGATTTAGAGAGACAAAATAGGGAAAGGTAATTGGAGAAAAAGAGATTGGTGAAGAGGGTTTATAAGAAAGTAAGAGAAGAGTAGATGAGGATTTTGGAAGTAATTTAACTGTAAAATGAAACTGTTCTGGAAAGAGGTCAAGAAAGTAGGGAGGGTAGTAAGGGTGTGAAAGATAATAATGATCGAGTGTTGTTGTTGTTGCGAGTGTTAGCCGAGAAACAAGACAAGTCTAGAGATGGAGGGAGCACTTCAACAAATTGTTGAACGTAAGGAATGAAACGCCAGCAAATATAGTTGGATGGGGTTTGGGAGGGAGAAGAAAAGTAGTGGGGATCAGGAGGTCAGAAGTGTGTAAAGCCTTGAAAAGAGTGATGATGGGGAAATCATCAGGAATAGATGAAGTGTGTGGGGAAATGCTGAGGTATGGTGGTGAGATAGTGATCGTATGGGTATGGAAAATGTGTAAACTAGCATGGGAGAAGGGACGTGTGCCTGATCACTGGAAGACAGGCATAATAGTCCCCCTGTATAAGGGGAAAGGGGAGTGTGTGGTAATCACCGGGGATATCTTCTAAGCGTAGTAGGGTAGTGATTGAGAGAGTGAGAGCGAGAACGGAGAAATGAGTAGGTGACGAGCAGTGCGGGTTTAGGAAGGGAAGAGGATGTGTAGACCATATGTTTTGCCTTGAAATGTGTTAAGGAGAAATATCTGGAGAAGGGACAAAAGTGGTATGCTGCCTTTATGGATTTGGAGAAGGCCTATGACAAAGTTGATAGAGAAGGTCTGTGGAAAGTACTGAGAATATACAAAGTAGTGTAGATGGCAATTTGCTGAAAGCAGTGAAGAGCATGTATGAGGGTGCAAAGGCGTCAGTATGTGATCGGTTGAGGCGATGGTGGGAGGCGGACGCATTTTTTTGAGGCTCCGGCATATTGTCATGGGCACGATTAAATATCACGGAATCTCGAACACATACTGAGCGAGCGAGGAGAGGAAGGACTAGTGAAGTGTTTGGAAGATAAATTGGTGTGGTGGAGGGGTGATATATACAGTACAGTCGGCCCCGCAAGGGTGCGCACTAAAAGGGTGCGATTCTCCAACCGTGCGGCAGATGTCCGTGTGGTGCGTATAATCCAAGGGTGCGAAAAAAAGCGCGAAAAAAGCAAAGCGTGCGTTTTTTTCGCCCAATAACCCCTGAAAAACATGAACTAAGGAAAGAATACCTGTACAGTATAGAAATGTGATTAGATATTAGATAGAATATGGGTATTACACTCACTTTGGATGGTTTATGTATGCGTGGAGGTTGGGATGTTGGTCTTACTGAGGGTCCGAGGGTCCTCAGTAAGACCAACATCCCAACCTCCACGCATACATAAACCATCCAAAGTGAGTGTAATACCCCTATTCTATCTAATATCTAATCACATTTCTATACTGTGCAGGTATTCTTTCCTTAGTTCATGTTTTTCAGGGGTTATTGGGCGAAAAAAGGGTAAGTTTGAAGAGTCCCCGGACTACATAGTGAATTTCCCATAGGTTCTTAAGCTCCAAGGGTGCGTTTTACAAGGGTGCGCGCATGTCTCGGACTTAGGTAACCGCACCCTTGTGGGGCCCACTGTATTGTGAAAAGAGTAGTGCAATCAACGGGTCAGCTGGAGTTAAAGTGATTGTAAACAAACATGGCGGACGGAACGGCGGGAATTTCGGAGACGGAAGAAAGGTTAGGACGGTTTCGTGGGTTTAGGAGCACAGATATATAGGTAGAAGAGATTATTAATGTTGTGAAGGATTTGGAAAAGTGGAAGAGTGATACGGAGAAGTGGAAGGGGGACATTGGTGAGAAAATCAAGGTGTTGTGCGAACTATGTGGTGCGTCGGGTGGGGCAGGGAATAGGCTTAGTGAAGGAAGCGAATGTAGGCCTATTTCGGAAGTTAATAATAACCTAGAGATGATACTAAAAAGGTTAGAGGAATTGGGAGCAGAGAATATGGCATTAAAGGAGCAGCTGAAGGAATACGAAGGACGATTCAATGAAGTGAAGGAGTCAACTGCATGGACGGTGGTAGGTGAACAGAAAGTTACGGATTTGGAGGAAATTGTGAAAGAACAAAAGGAGGAAATGAATAAGACAAAAACAAATTTGAGAGTGCAGTCGTAGGAGTAATGAAGAACAAGGAGAGTGTCGTGAGGGAGGCCATGGACAGGAATAGAGGTGTAATCATGCATGGAGATATAGAGGCTCATATGAATGATAATGGAGTGAGAAAAGTGAGAGATATGGAGAAAGTGAAGGAGGTCATGAAAGCTGTTGATGTAGATGGATGTGGATGGGATGGGCAAGTGGAGGAAGTCAGTAGGATAGGTATATATAGAAGGGGGGAGATGAGACCTATAAGGGTACAGTTTAAAACCAGGGCAGTGGCATTGACATTGACAAATTTTAGTTGGAGACTAAACACAAATGAAGAACTGAAACATATAAGATTAAAGAAGGATTTGAGCATAGAACAAAGAAAAAAATAAAGGAACTACAGGAAAAGGCTGATGAGGAAAATGGAAAGTTGGGTGAGGAGGATAAGAAGAAGTTTTTCTGGAGAGTGAGGGACGGGAAATTGAAGAAGTGGTTTATACGAATAGAAGGGAGAAGGAGATCTGGGAGGGAAGAGAATGTGATAGAAGTTGTGGTAGAGGTGGAGAGCAGGGTGGAAGCGTCTCGGGGAGAGACAGGAGAAGAAAAAGCTGCAGACCCAGTACCGGTACCGGTAGTGTGAGGGGGGGGGGGAGAGTAGGGCACGGACAGGAGGAGCGGAATGATGTAGCTGCTGAAGGAATGGTAGAAAGATTAAGGATTATGTTTAGCAATGTTGATGTGTTTACCCAGGACAAGAAAAGAGAACTGATATGTAGGTTGCAGGATGAAGAGGAAAAACCTGATGTCATAGCCTTACAGGAAGTATGACCAACAAATACTAGAATTGAAAGGGAACTGGTGGAGTATAGTTTGGAGGGTTTTGAGTTGTATGAGAGGAATGCTATTAGAGCAGAGGTTGGAAGAGGACTATTTATGTAAGAAAAGAGCTCAAGGTAAATGAGGTGGATATGAGACAGCAGTATTGTGAGTATTTGTGTATTGAAGTAAAATGTACAAGAGGGTCAATTCTAATTGCCTCTATATAATACTGTAGAAGCCCAAATAATAGTAGGGAAGAGGATGATAACCTACTGAAAGCAATGGAGGAAATAGGTAATAGAGAGAACAAATATAAGATTTTGATTGGAGATTTCAATTTGCCAAGGATCAACTGGGCAAATTGTACTACTCCAGCAGGACAGTGTAGCCTGGAAAACAAGTTTATAGAGAAAGTGAGAGATTGTTTTTTAATGCAACATATTACAGAGATGACAAGATATAGAGATGGGACACAGGGGAGTGTACTTGATTTGATTTTTAGCAATGAGGAGGATATAGTGGAACATGTCAATGTGGATAGCCCTATAGGTCGTAGTGACCATGCCTTTATAAGTTTTAGTTGCAATATTAAAACAGAGAGGGATAATAGAAGCAATAAAAAAATATACTGTACATGTATGATAGAGCAGATTATGAGCTGCTGAGAAGGTGTTTGGACATTGACTGGGGGGAATACTTGAACGGTGAAGACGCTGAAGGAATGTGGGGGAAGATTAGAGTCAAACTGGAGCATGCTATATCCAAATGTGTACCAGTAAGGGAATATAAGGATAAAACAAAATTGAGGAAAAGAACGAACCCAGAATTACCAATGAAAAGAAAGCTTTGGACATTGATAAGAAGAAAGAAACGATTGTGGGATAGACTAAAAGTGTTAAAAAAGAACAGGGGGTCTAGTATAGAAGCTAAAGAAGTGGATTTGGAACGTAGACAAATAAACAATAAAATAAGGTGGGAGACAAGGAGGGGGAGAGAGAGATTGCAAAAAACGTGAAGGATAATCCAAAAATATTCTGGAAGTACATTCAGGAAAAGTTAACAAGAAGAGTAGGTATCCCAGAACTGATAGGAGAATTGGATGATAGGAATAGAGCAGAAACTGATAAGGAGAAAGCAGAGGTGCTGGGGAAATACTTTGGGGAGGTACTAACAGTGGAGTCGGATGATGCAGTGCCTACTATTCCCATCAAACAGGCACCGGCACTAGAACTAATAGAGTTTTCCCATGCTAGAATAAGAAGGGCTATAGAAAAAATGAACAGAAGTAAGTCCCCGGGACCGGATGGGATACATCCAAGAATCATAAAGGAAGGAGGTGAGATGTTAGTAGAGCCATTAAATTTTTTATTTGAGGTATCTTTTAATACAGGACAAATCCCGATGGACTGGAGAGAGGCGAACATAACAGCTATTTTTAAGAAGGGAAAGAGAAATGACCCAGGAAATTATAGACCAGTCAGTTTGACAAGTGTTGTGTGTAAACTAATGGAAACGGTAATTAGAGAAGGAATAATGGAGCATATGAAATTAAACCAACTTTTCAGTGGGAGACAGTTCGGATTCTTGCCGGGGAGGTCGACGGTACTACAGCTAATTAAGGTGGTAGATGATTGGATGCAAATTCTGGAGGATGGTGATGTTATAGACGTGGTATATTGCAATTTTATGAAGGCCTTCGATAAGGTCCCACATAAAAGGTTAATAGAGAAAGTTAGAAGCTATAATATAGGGGAGAAATGTGTGAAATGGATAGAAGCCTTCCTGAAAGATCGGAGACAGAGGGTACTGGTGAATGGAATAGGCTCGGGGTGGAGGGAAATTACAAGTGGGGTACCTCAGGGATCTGTGTTGGGACCACTACTGTTCGTTTATATTTATCAACGACTTACCTGAAGTTATAACTAATGGAAGTGAGATATACCTGTATGCGGATGACACTAAGCTGTATAGAAGAGTGAGGAGTAAGGAAGATGTGGGTTTGCTTCAAGGAGATGTGGACGGCATGAAGGGATGGTCTGAACATTGGTTAATGCCTTTTCATCCAAAAAAATGCAAGTACATGCGGATTGGGACAAGCAAGATAGACAAGGTAGGATACAGTATGTATGAAGCGATGGAGGAAGTTAATGCAGAAAAGGATATAGGAGTAGTGATAGACAATAAGTTAAATTTCTCAGAACATTTAGCAGAAAAGATAAACAAAGCCAATAGAATTGTAGGGCTGATACGGAGGACATTTGTGTCACTTGACGAAGAAATATTCAGGAATCTATACAGCGCTGGTTAGGCCGCACCTGGAATATGCGAACCAGGTGTGGGCTCCATATATGGTAAAGGATATAGAAGCAGTGGAGAAAGTGCAGAGGAGAGCTAGCAAGCTAGTCCCAACGTTGAAGAACGCGGGCTATGAGCAGAGGTTGAGGACACTGGGGCTTCCGACACTGGCATATAGGAGAAAGAGAGGGGATATGATAGAGACTTTCAAGATAGTGTCAGGAATGTATGATGAGGATGTGTGTGAAGGTATCTTCTTGATGCGGGAGGGAACATGAACGAGAGGTCACTAAGAAAATTTACAAAGAAAGAAATAGGCTTGAAAAGGCAAAGAACTCATTTTGTGATAGAGTGGTAAATGAGTGGAACGCACTGCCCCAGTATGTAAGTCGATTCCGAATCAATAAGGAAGTTTGAAAGTAATCTTGATAAAGCATGGGGAAGACAAGATTTGAAGTTTGATTATAAAGCAAAAATACAGAATGGTAAAAATGTTGCGTCTGCTACCGCCGCCGCCAACACCGTGAACGACCGCAGCGGTGCAAGTACTGGCACTGAGCTGGATACACAGGCCTAGTTTGCCTTTTTCCAGAGGATCTACTGTAAGAAACTGTAAGAAATGTGTGGAGAATGAACAGAGCGAGTTCTTTGGTCTTAATGTTTGGTTAAAGCAAGGGTGTGTGATGACCCCAATTAATAAATATATATATGGATAGAGTCATAGAGTGGATAGAAAAGGTTTGTGGAAAGTACTTACAATATACGGAGTAGAGGGCAAGTTGCTGAAACCAGTGAAGAGCATGTATGAGGGTGCAAAGGCGGCAGTACGTGTGGAGAGTGAGCAGAGCGAGTTCTTTGACCTGAATGTTGGTTTGAAACAGGGGTGTGTGATGTCCCCGTGGTTGTTTACTGTATATATGGATGGAGTCGTGAAAGAAATACTATCAAGAGCAGTGGATGTTGGTGTATCGCTGAAAAGGGAGGGAATTGAGTGGAAGCTACTTATACTGCTGTTTGCGGATGATACAGTTCTGATGAGTGATAATGAATGGGAGTTGCAGGGTCTGGTAAATGAGTTTGGAACAGTGTGCGAAAAACGGAATTTGAAGGTAAATGCTGGGAAGAGCAAGGTTATGGTCTTCGAAAGGGGTGAAGTCACAGAGTGTGAGGTGAAGCTGAACGGTCAGGCTATGGAGATCATCAACTCTTTTAAGTATCTGGGCAGTGTGTTGAGTAAAGATGGGACAATGGATGAAGAAGTTCGGGAGAGGGTACAACAGGGGAAGAGGGTTGTAGGAACACTAAAAGCAGTAACAAAAAATAGGGTGGTCAGTATGGAAGTGAAGAAGTCCTTGCATGACAGTGTGGTAATCCCGACACTGACTTACGGAAGCGAAGCATGGAAGTTGGTTGAGAGACTCAGCCAAGAGTGAGAGCAGTGGAAATGAATTACTTAACCCTTGTCTAGCGGGGTGTTTTGGGCTCATTTGGGCATATTCAGGCCCTCCTGCATGATAAATCAAGCATCTGCATGAAAAAAAAATATTTAGCAAAAAACTAGGCACTAAAAGCTTCAAAATGAGACCAGAACGAGCTACGTAGCACTCGTGGTTCTCTTGCAGTGGTGCCACGAACATGGAAGTTTAGCATATATCGGTATATTTTTCCCAGCTATGCTCACTACTGGCTACACTGCCGGCCTCTTGAGAACACAGGGAACATGAGTTAATGGGCGGCGGTAAGCCCTGGGAGTCGACTGTCTGGCCCGCTGCTCTCCCGGCCATTTGCACTCGATTTTACCCCTTTAACCCTTCCTACCCGGGCAGTCTTACCTAAGGACGGTCGCCCGTACCCGGGCGAAATGGCTGAAAAACGTCTAGGCCTAGGCTACCGTATTTATGTTTATTTTCACTGCTAGAACTTTCCCACTCATCTATAATCGTAGTACGGTTTTCAATCTGTATTTTGGCGTTGAGTAGAGCTCTGTAAGTCAACTGGTTCAGTTGTGATGACAATTTCAGTGGAGCAAATATTGCAGAGATGTTGCCAATATGGGGGCTTTTCAGACACTAATTTCGTCTTGCGTCAGAACAATAACATTGAAGAGTCTTCTCCTTCTTATTTTCGGAGGTGCGGTGACGCAACGCTTGGGTTTGTTGACATACGTCGTACGCACGGCGTTCAGACCAAGCTTAATTAGGCTATTAAGCTGCCGTCTTAGGTAAGGCAGCCCGGGTAGCGGCCCTTCTGCCGAGCTGTCCTTACCTAAGGCAGCCCGGGTAGGAAAGGTTAAAAGCCTTAATAATGCTCCTAACTTGCTGCAAATTGGTGCACGACTTAAGTCGAGCGCCGCTCTTTAAGGGTTAAGGGGTGCGTGCGGAGTTACATGGAGGGATAGACAGACTAATGAGGAAGTAAGAAGGAGGTGTGGTGTGGAGGTAGATGTGCTAGAAAGTTTGAAAAGGAACAACTTGAGATGGTTCGGCCATATGGAACGTATGGAAAGCGAGAGAATTACTAAGAGGGTGTACGAGAGCGAGGGAGAGGTAGACCGAATGAGAGGTGGAAAGATGGAGTGAGGAAGTACATGAATGAAGGCGGTGCTGGTTGGGGGGAGGGGCGTCGACTGACTCGGGACAGAGGTGCATGGGGGCGGTTCGTTCGTGGCCACCCCTTCGGGGATCACGGCATCAGGCAATAGATAGATAGATAGATAGATGGAGTCATGAAAGTAATACAGTCGGCCCCCCATGGGCGCGATTAATGTAGACTGGGCTCACAGCCTCACACCTTGTCCTTGGAAATGCGTGCCCTTGGGACTTAAGAATAAATGGGGAATATAGGACTGTAGTCTGCCAACCCGACAACCCGTACCTATTTTTCCCTAATAACGCCTAAAATACATACCCAAAGTACAGATTATGGTTAAACACAGTTACTTAAATGATATATTAACAGTAAATGGAATGGGTACTCACTCATAATGGTGTATGGTGTCGTTGTTCTTGTTGGGTGTTGGTCTTACTGGGGGTCCGAGGCCTCCCCCATGCCGGCCTGCAGTCAATCTACATGTCGGCAGGCACCCCACCCCCTCCCTCAGCAATTAGTTCATCAAGACAGAACTCTGACTCCCCACAGTTTCTTGCCATGTCACTCACAAGGGAGAAAGCCAAAGCTAACACTGTTGGTTCATCCGGTTCTTCTGGTTCGGGGGTGATGATAGGGGGAGGTGAGTCAGGCCTGATGTCTGAGTTGGAATCAGATGAGTCTTCCCTGGCCCTGTTTAAGAAAGACGTGATTTTCCTGGGCATAGCACTGACTCTTCTTTGCTCGCCTGATGGTCCTGGGCGATGTTCTTCCTGAGGCTGTGACTGGGATGAGCGGAAGTATGAGGTGATGGTAGATTGTTGCATGTCGGAGATGAGGGTGGCATAGTGCTCATAATATATCTTAAGGATGCTATCAACATCTATCCCATCTGCCGCTCCCTCACCCAAACTAATCTTGGGCATAGCACTTTTGAGAAACTCCCCACTCGCCAACACCTTCGATACCTGCTTTGCTGTTACTTTCTCTTCTTTATGTTCCTCCTCTGGTTCTTCATGTGTCCCCTCTGCTAACTCCATTTCACCCAAGATATCATCGATGTTGAACACTCCATCACCACCTTCTATGACTTCCCTCATTGCCTCTTCAGTCACTTGTGCAAAATTTGGACCTATGGCACTTAACTCTCCCAGCACATCTTCTCCCTCATGGTCTGCCTCACGTTCCTTGGCTAGCCCAAGAACGGGGTGCCAGGAATGAACAATCTGTTCCTTAGACACTTCCTTCCATGCCGCCACTGCATTTTCCACAGCATCTTTGATCTTGTAATTTTTCCACCATTCTCTTAATGTCTGTTCTGAGTTTCTTCTGATTCCAATGTCTCGATCATTTTCTCATCTTCTTCCCTTCCGTCTTGTCTTAAGAACTCGGCAAGGGTTGTGTTTGTACCCTTAACTGTTTATATGTCCTGGTGTAGTATTTTTTCTTAAAAGAAGCTATCACCTCTTGATCCATGGGTTGGATCATTGAGGTTGTGTTTTTTGGGAAGAAACACAGCCTGCATGTTTGATGTCGGGCAAGCAGGAAAGCAGTATGGTCGGGGGCGTTGTCCATTAACAGGAGAATTTGATGGGCTAGGTTAGATTTTCTGCAGCATGTCTTGGTTTCCTTCAAAAAAGAGTTGTCAAGCTAGTCAAGTATGATCTTCCCACCAACCTAGGCGGCTTTATTCCAGGTCCAGTAAACATCTAATGTGGTCATATCCTGATTCCTATAGCAATGGGGCTTCTGGAACCGATACACGACAAGCAGGGGTAACTTATGTGTCCCGGTCGCATTGCTACATAGCATCACAGTGAACCTATCCTTGGCTGCTTTGAACCCCCTAGCTTGCTTCTCATCCTGTGCAATAAATGTTCCTGTGGGCATCTTCTTCCAATTTAGGCCTGCCTCATCACAATTGTAGATTTGATCTAATGTGTAACCCTTCTCAGCTATTAACTTATTTAGTTCCTCGGGGTAGGCTTCGGCTGCTTCCTTATCTGCACTTGCCCTTTCTCCTGTGGTTTTCATGTGGTGAAGCTTTTCTTTTGTTTTAAAATGGTTGAACCATCCCTTGGAGGTCGAGAAATCACCAACTTCCTTATCTTCAGTCAACTTTTTGTAGTAGGCTTGGGCGATGGATCTAAGCACATTCGAGTCCAAAGGCAGGTTTTTGGAAGTTTGTTGGTCAATAAATATGGTCAGTAGCTTCTCAGTTCTTCCTCGATCCAGCGTTGTCTTCCTTACATGTTTGATATGTTTTCTGCCACTATCTGTAGAATCACCATAGCATTGTAGAATTTTGTCTTAATTATTCTTTATGGTTCGTATGCTTGACTCATTCACATTGAAATGTCGGACAACATTTGCTTGTTTGTCTCCCCTGTCAAGCATGTCCAACACTTGCTTTTTCTTTTCAATCGTCATTACAGTACTTTCAATTTATTTTTTGTTGATGGGACCAGGGTCACACGGGCTGGCGCTGGCAGGACAGGCGAGTTACGGTCGGCAGGAGGGGGGGCGGTGGCATAATCACAAGAGCACAAGTTTCAAGGGCACAAGTTGCAGAGAGACGCTTACTCGACTGGGGAGGGCGGAAGCAGGCTGACGTCATGCAAGATGGCTGACAATAGCTGCGCATCGCTCTCCGGCCTAGCCGTAGACCATGCACTTTGTGAAAACCGCTCCGTTTACGAATTCCGTGCCACTCTCTTACCTACCGCGCCCTGTGGGCCGACTGTACAAGGAAGAGCAGTGGATGTTGGTGTACCGCTGATAAGAGAAGGAAACAAGTGGTGTAGGATTTTCACTGACTTTACAGTGGAAGTTGCCTGTACTGCTGTTTTCCGACGATACAGTTCTAATGAGCGATAGTGAATGGGAGTTGCAGGGTCTGGTAAATATGTTTGGAACCGTGTGTGAAAAACGGAATCTGAAGGTAAATCCGGGGAAGAGTAAGGTTATGGTCTTGAAAGGGGTGCTGTCAAAGAGTGAGGTGAGGTTGAATGGTCAGGCTATGGAGACTGTCAGCTCAATTAAGTATTTGGGCAGTGTGTTGAGTAGAGATGGGAGTATGGATCGAGCAGTACGGGAGAGGGTGCAACAGGGGAAGAGGATTGTAGGAATGCTGAAAGCAGTAACCATAATTAAGGTGGTCAGCATGGAAGTAAAGAATTCCTTGCATGATAGTGTAGTAATTTCGACATTAACATACGGGAGTGATGCATGGACGATGTTGAAGAGACACAAAACAAGAATGAGAGAGTTATAAATAAGCTACTTGAGAAGTGTGTGCGGAGTTACATGGAGGGATAGACAGACCAATGAGGAAGTACGAGAGCTATGTGGTGTGAATGTAGATGTACTGGAAAGTGTGAAAAGGAACACCTTGAGATGGTTTAGCCATGTGGAATGTATGGAAAGCGAGAGAATGAGTAAATGAGTAAAAGACTTCGGTGAAACTTTTTCTGTTGCGCTAGACGTATCAAAGGCCTTCGATAGAGTCTGGCACAAATCCCTTATTTCCAAACTACCCTCCTACGGTTTCTATCCCTCCATCTGTGCCTTGTCTCTAATTTCCTTTCCGGCCGTTCCATAGCTGCAGTTGTGGACGGCCACCGTTCACTTCCTCAACCTATCAACTCTGGTGTTCCTCAGGGTTCTGTCCTATCTCCAATTCTCTTCCTATTATTCATTAACGACCTTCTCAACTGCACCTCCAGCCCCATTCACTCATATGCTGATGATTCTACATTACACTATTCAATTAGCCTCCCTCAAAACCATTCACAGCAGGAACTCCAAAACTCACGTAAGGAGGCCATAAAACACCTATCTTATGATCTTTCTATTATCTCTAACTGGGGCAGAGAATACCTTGTTACTTTCAATGCTGCTAAGACTCAATTTCTCCATCTGTCTACTCGTCGCCCCCTTCCAGAAAACTATGACCTACTCTTTAACAACATACAAATTAACCCTTCATCTTCTCTTAATATTCTTGGCGTCTCTTTTTCTTCTGATCTCTCTTGGAAAAATCATATTACCACTCTTGCTAAAACAGTTTCCCAGAAGCTGGATGTAATCAACCGCCTCCGGGGGTTCTTAACCCCTGCGCAGCTCCTTGCTCTGTACAGGGGCACAGTGCCCGTTCACACGTATGGGGAGGATCCCCTCACACAGCACTTCTAGACAAAGTGGAAATGGAGGCCTTCCGACTCATTAACTCACGTCCACTCACCAATTCTCTGCAGTCGCTCTCTCTCAGTCGCAATGTTGCATCACTATTCTACTGCTATTACAATGGTCAGTGTTCCTCAGAGCTCTCTCAGTGTATACTACCCCCTCTTCGTAGAGCACGTAGCACCCGTCTTGCAACACAATCCCACCCCTACTATGTGCAGCTCTCCAACACAAGAGTGAAATATTATTCTCAATCTTTCTTCTATTCAACAGCTGAGCTCTGGAACTCTCTCCCAGAATCAGTCTTGCCTTCTTCCTATGACTTAAATTGCTTCGAACTCAGTGTGTCCAGGCATTTTGGCTCGAACGTCCCTTGATTTTGGCCTTGTCACTCTTTCAACTCTGGGGGAGGCACTCGCTGCAGGCAGTTCTACCTTTTGTCTCTCTCACTCACATAAACCGAGAGAGAGGTGGAAGGATGGAGTTAAGAAGTATATGCGTGAAAGCGGTGCTGGATGGGAGGCGGGGCGTCAACTGGCTGGGGGACAGAGGTGTATGGGGCAATTCGTTCATGGCCACCCTTCGTGGATCATGGCGTCCGGCAATAGATAGATAGGTTGTTTTATGTATGTATGGATGGTGTAGTGAGGGAGGTGAAATTGAGAACTATGGGTAGAGGATTGGGTTTATTAGGAAAGAATGGTAGAGATTGGGAGTTGAAACGGTTTGCTGTTTGCTGATGACACAGCGTTTGTGGCGGATTCTGAGTAGTTGTTGTTGTTCCTCAGGCTGTCTGGCCGAGCAGCCCCAATGTCCCGAGCAAGGCCAAGGCCATAACCGAGCGCCCCCACAGAACCCTCCCAGCTTACCACTAATAATGCCCAGGTGACCGAAGCCACTCAAAGGCGGGGAGCTGAGGAGGGTGCGGAAACGCCCGGGAAACAAAAGCCCCACCCAAGGCCCTGTGCCCCTCAGTAATTATAAAGGGAAAGTTGAGGGGCAAAGGAAAAATGTGACGCTTTGGCTCCCAATCTGCCAGGGTTGGCAGTAGGGAGGTCAATCCACGGAAAAGATGCCGTCACTTGAGATCTAGAAAATATATAAGTAAAAGGAACAGTCAGAGTAAGCTGTGGGTATGGCAGAGAACGCTCAACTCTCATTCTGATAGACCAGCCCATCACCAGTAGTTAAAGAGTTTGGTGTGGTATGTGGGAGGAGGAAGCTGAGGATGAACGTCAATAAAAGTAAAGTGATGGTGCTCGTAGGGTGAATCTAGATGTGTGGCTAGATGGGGAAATACTGGAATAAGTAGTGTTTTAGATTTCTGGGAGGAGTGATAAACAAGGACGCATGTGTGGAAATGGAGATAAATCAGAGAGTATGTGAAGGAAAGAAAGTTTTCAGAGCAATGGGAAGTACATGTATGTGGAAGGTGAGAAATCTCGTATTGAAAGCTAAAAGTGCAATGTATTAAAGGATAGTTGTACCAACAGTGATGTATGGGGCTGAGACATGCGCTCTAAAGGCACACGAGAGAAGAAAGCTAAATGTGATGGAGATAACCTGCTTGAGGAGTATAATTATGTTCAGTAGAGTGACGCGAAGAGATAGATTGAGGAATGAAGAGGTACGTGGGAAAGCAGGAACCCTGTCGGTCAGAGTGGACAGAAGGGTGCTGTGCTGGTATGGACATGTTGAGCGAATGGGAGATGAAAAGCTTAAAAAGAGAGTGTATGAGTCGGATACAAGGGCACGTAGAGGGGTAGGAAGACCTCCGTTGAGATGGAGAGATTGTGTAGTAGAAGTGTTGAAAGATAGAGATATGACTGTAGAACAGGCAAGAGAAGTTGTAATATATAGGAGTGAATGGAGAATGCTTGTGAATAGATGAGTAATAACGCGGTCGTTGGGAGAGGGGGTTGGACGCCAGTTGGAGTAGATAATAGTCCGTCAGGCGCCTGACCCGGGGAGCTGGTGAATATGAAGGGTCATGCCTGAATGCGAGGTAGGCGGTCATTGTGGTGGTAAAGCTTTGCTGCGTGTCTGCCTGCTGAGGTCGGAACCTCTCCGGGAGGTCTGGGACCTGGGAATCTTTTGCTGGAGATTCCAAATGGGCCTGGGTCTCTGGGTCTTCTGGGCGACCTAAATGTGTATTTTTTTTTTTTGTTTTTTTTTTGTTTTTTTCTCTCACTCTTTTTGTGTTGTGTTATCCCTGTTCGGGCACTTGTCTCGAGTCAGCCACCCCCAGCTATGGGGGGTGTGCCTGTGTATACATACAAGTTTAAAGATTGTTTTGTCCACAGACAAGTAAGAAGGACTAGGTGTGGTGTGGAGGTAGATGTGCTGGAAAGTGTGAAAAGGAACACCTTGAGATGGTTCGGCCATATGGAACGTATGGGAAGCGAGAGAATGACTAAGAAGGTGTACGAGAGCGAGGTGGAAGGACAGAGTGGGAGAGGTAGATCGAAAGAGAGGTGGAAGGATGGAGTGAGGAAGTATATAGATGAAGGCGGTGCTGGTTGAGAGGAGGGGCGTCGACTGACTGGGGGCAGTTCGTTCGTGGCCACCCCTTCGGGGATCACGGCGTCAGGCAATAGATAGATTGTCCACAGATAATGTGGTTACAGTCTCACATTCTAAATGGCGGCTTTCCAGGCGGCTCTGTCAAGGGCTGCCTCTTTATTTTTAGATCAGACCGGAGTACCCGAGCCCACGTCATTCTAGGTCCACCCCTACGCGCAGCTCCCCCCACGTTCACAGTCCGGCATTTCTTCACCCAGTTCTGATCATCCATTCTCTCCACATATCTAAACCAACCAAGTCGGCTTGTGCGCATCACTTAACTGACACTCCGAATGCCCAGACGCCTTCTCAATTCCTCGCTCGATACCCTGTCCCTGAGATTAACCCCACTCATCCATCTCCCAATTCTCTTCTCATTCCGTTCCATTCTATTGATATCCTCCGCTTTAACCGGCCACGTCTCCGAGGCATAGGTCATCGCGCTCCTAATACACGAATTATACACCTTCCCTTTAAGGTGGGGTGGGACCCCTTTCATGGTCAGGAGTGGCAACAGCTCTCTAAAGTTTCCCCAGCCACTTCTAACTCTGGCAATGGAGCTAGCTTCAGCGCCACCTCCGGCGGAAACCGTATCGCCCAGGTAGCAGAACTTATTCACACACTCCAGCGTTACACTGTCGACATCAACACTGACAGGTGAGTCATTTAATACCAGATCTCCCTTGCACACTGCACATTCAAAGTCTATGATTCTTGTCGAAGGTGGTCTTAGCTCCACTACATCTCTTGTGTACCCAGTCACTACAGACGCAACATTGAATTGAGTTACTTCCCACCTCTTTCCCACATACTGCGCATGGATAGTCGTATTTACATACAGTACAATACATTAGTAAGGTCATTTGCCTTAACCCTCCAGCCCCGGCTATATATTATATATATATTCCTCGAAACCCGGGTGTTTTGGCCGAAAAACGTCTAGGCTAGGCTACCGTATATTCGTTAATCAGACTGCTTCCCGCATTCCCGCACATCCCCAAGCGTAGCTGTGTTATTTACCTGTAGAATGGCATTAAGTAGAGCTCTCTAAGTCAACTGGTTGAGCTGTGATGATGATTTCATTGGAGATAACTTTATGGCCAAAACAGCCACTTTACACCACTTTTCGATACTTAACAACAACATACAGGCACACACGAACAAGCGACGCTCTCCTTCTTGTGGCCGGAGATGCGGAGCGTCGGTCCAGCCGGCTGTTGTTTACATGCGTCGGACCGACGCCTCGCACACCAAGCTCACAGGCTTTGACCTCATGGGTGTTTAAGAGCCCTTCCGGGCAGCTCGTGTATGCTTTTTTATTCTTACAGTTTCTTACAGTAGATCCTCTGGAAAAAGGCAAACTATGCCTGTGTATCCAGCTCAGTACCAGTACTTGCACTGCTGCGGTCGTTCACGGTGTTGGCGGCGGCGGTAGCAGACGCAACATTTTTACTATTCTGTATTTTTGTTTTATAATCAAACTTCAAATCTTGTCTTCCCCATGCTTTATCAAGATTACTTTCAAACTCCCTTATTGATTCGGAATCGACTACATACTGGGGCAGTGCGTTCCACTCATTTACCACTCTATCACAAAATGAGTTCTTCGCCTTCTCAAGCCTATTTCTTTCTTTGTAAATTTTCTTAGAGTGTCCTCTGGTTCTTGTTCCCTCCCGTATCAAGAAGATACCTTCACACACATCCTCATCATACTTTCCTGACACTATCTTAAAAGTCTCTATCATATCCCCTCTCTTTCTCCTATATGCCAGTGTCGGACGTTCAAGAGCCCTTCCGGGAACAGAGGGTTAAATGATACATACATACATACGTAAAATTTTAAGACTGAGTGCTCCACACATACGTGCAGTTTCAGTCTCTTGTCCTAATGGCGGCGTTCCAGGCAACCCTGTTAAGGGCGGTGTTCCAGGCAACCCTGTTAAGGGCTGCTTCACTTGTCAAGTTTTTGTATTTGAGATCGGCACGTATAGTCCGATCCCAGGTCTTCCTTGGTGCAGCTCCCTCCACAATCACACACATGCATCTTTTCACCCAATTTTGTTCATCCATTCTCTCCACATGTCCATACCATCCCAGTCTACTTCTACGCATCTCCTCGCTAATACTCTAGCCTATACCTAAACGTCTCCTGAGCTCATCATTTGTTATTCTATCCTGCAGCCTGGCCCCACATATCCATCTCACCATTCTCATCTCATTACGTTCCATTCTGTTGACATCCTCTACTTTAACAGCCCACGTTTCTGAGGCATACGTCATTGCACTTCTAACACATGAGGCATACACCTTTCCCTTCAGGGGGAGAGGCATTCTTTTCATGATCAGAATTGGCAGCAGTTTTCTGAACTTCCCCCAACCACATCTAATTCTAGCGACAGTGGCAGCCTCGGCCACCACCGGCAGAGATGGTATCTCCTAGGTAACGAAACTTGTCCACCAGCTCCAATGACTCATTTCCAAAATTCACAGCCACAGGATCATCATTTAACACAAGCTCGCCTTTGCACACTACGCACTCAAATTTTGACTTATCCTTCGGCAAGGGTCTTTTATTCTACTACTGTACAGCGCTTACTCCCATGATGCACCCAACATCGACAGATGCTACATCGAATCGAGTTAGCGCCCACCCCTTTCCACACACTGCACATGGGTATGCACCACTCTTTTCCACATTGCCTCGTCTTGATCTACAATGCATAACCTTGGTTTTCTTAATATTGACTCTTAAACCCTTGCTCCCTATGCCCTCTCTCCATCTTCTGAATTTGGCCTCAGCATCTTGCACATTGTTAGCTATTAGGACAAAATCGTCTGCATAAAACAGTTCCCACGGGAGTCTGGATCTAAAAACTCTAGAAAGTGCCTCCAGGACCATAATAAAGAGGAGGAGGCTTAACACTGAACCCTGATGAACTCCAATACGGACTGTGAACTCCTCACTCAGTTCACCTTTCACCCTCACCGCAGTTCGCGCATCCTCATACAGCTTCATTATCACACGCACCAGCCACTCTTCCACACCAATTTTCCTCATACCCCACTGCACAACATCTTTAGGCACTCTGTCAAAGGCCTTCTCCAGGTCTACAAACACAAAGTAAAGATCCCTGCCTTTTAGTAAGTATCTTACCTGTATCTGCCTGACTATGAAGATAGCATCGGTTGTATCACGTCCTGGCATAAAACCAAGCTGCATATCATCAATGGAAATGCTTTGCCTGATCAAACCCTCAAAGACTCTCTCACAGACCTTCATGATTTGGTCAAGCATTTTCAGGCCCCTATAATTACCTCTATCTAGCGCATCCCTTTTCCTTCGCATATACAGTATTTACTATTACACTTTTGT
The DNA here is from genome assembly GCA_032716605.1 of Paralithodes platypus. NCBI lineage: Eukaryota > Metazoa > Arthropoda > Malacostraca > Decapoda > Lithodidae > Paralithodes > Paralithodes platypus. The sequence goes on from CM064573.1 coordinate 8,765,257, forward strand.
GCCAATACTCAGGGATTTTCTCATCTTTAATTATGGTATTTATCAACTCGGTGACTAAGCTGACACCAGTCTCCCCTGAGGCTTTTATCATCTCAGCGACAATGTCAGAGCACCCTGGAGCTTTACCGTCCTTCATTTTATTGATTGTGTCGCTCACTACTGCTGGTGCTATCAAAGGAGGGGGTCCAGATATTTATTTTTCGATACTAAGCTGTTCCTTATCCCATTCAAACACTACATTTAGCAATCGTTCATAGTGTGCCTTCCATGCTTCTCTGATTTCATTTTCTGCATACACAATCTTCCCATTATCGTTTCTAACACACTGTTGTTGTTGTTCCCCAAGCTGCCTGGCCGAACAGCCCCAAGGCCCCGAGCAATTCCAAGGCCATAACCGAGCGCCCCCCACAGAACCCTCCCTGCCGACCACAATAAAGCCTGGGTGACCGAAGCCACTCCATGGCGGGGAGCTGAGGAGGGTGCAGAAACGCCCGGGAAACCAAAGCCCCACCCAGGGCCCTGTGCCCCTCAGCAATTATGAAGAGAAAGTTGAGGGGCAAGGGAAAAATGTGACGCTTTGGCTTCCAATCTTGGTAGATTGGGAGGTCAATCCACGGAAAAGACGCCGTCACTTGAGATCTAGAAAATATATAAGTTAAAGGAACAGTCAGAGGGTTACAATAGTGAAATATATCAGTAATCAATAATCTATTTTCAATATAATCAATATTATTACATAATACATAATAAATAATCCATAATCAATAATTAATAATAAATTGTTGAACGAATATAAACAGACCGTAGCCGCGGTCGGCAAAGCGGCGGCGGCGCATTCGGACGAAGCTCGGAATTCCCGCCTAACTCGCCGTCTTATTTCTCACCTCACACAAAACTACATAATGTAGAGTGTTCTAGTCTTCACCCATTGCACGGCAATGACCATATCTACCTCTGGTATGCATAAAAACTTGGTTAGGCCATTTATTTGCAGAGATATGAGTACAGTACAGTACTGTACTGTATCGGTAAATGACGAAAGTCGGAAGTAAACACTGAATTCTAGTCTTTCGTCCAGCTTACTGACCTAATTATTTTAATCTTAAAAACTGAACCACTTGGTCTAGAGACTTCTAGTTTTCACCAAAAGCAAGACAATGACGACAACTGCCGCTGCATATACAGTATATATAAGCTAGGTTAGGCCATTTTTGTTTTGCGTATAACAAAGCACGGCAATATCCCGAGAATTTGAAGAAATCGCCGGGTTTGGGCTTGGCCGGAGTATTTAACACATCACACCCGGAAGAGCTCTGAGGCACCCATAAAAAACACACCCCGAGCTACCCGGAAGGGCTCCGAGGCACTCATGAGCTTAAAGCCTGTAAGCTTGGTGTGCGAGGCGTCCGTCCGACGTATGTAAACAACAGCCGGCTGGACCAACGCCCCGCATCTCCGACCACAAGTAGGAGTGCGTCGCTTGTTCATGCTATTGTTAAGTAGCGAAAAGTAGTGTAAAGTGTCTGTTTTTGCCATAAAGTTATCTCCTTATGAAATCATCATCACAACTGAACCAGTTGACTTAGAGAGCTCTACTTAACGCCATTCTACAGGTATGAAACACATCTACGCTTGGGATGCGCGGGAATACGGAAGCAAGCAAAATAACAAAGATGCGGTAGCCTAGGCGTAGACTTTTTTCGGCCAAAACCCCCGGGTTTCGGGGAATATATATGGAATACATAGCCGGGGCTGGAGGGTTAAAGGGCCCGAAGTTCGAGGGTTAGAGTTCCAATTCTTATGGTCCGGAACCACTTACGCGTTCCCTCGTCCCTTTCTCTGTCTCGGTGAGTAGGAGAATTTTACAATGGGAGTTTTTGTTGTTGGGCCCCAGGCTGTCTGACCGAACAGCCCCAAGGTTCTGAGCAAGGCAAAGGCCATAACCAGGCGCCCCTCCCTGGGGGCACGAGTCATGGAGCGGCTTCGGTCGCACCGGGCAACTAGCACACCTCTCACACCACACACACATTACACTGTTTTTCCTACACCGAGAAATGACTCTCCGGCTTTCATTTCTCGAAGACTCCTTCTAGCCGGAGACATTGAGAGCAACCCAGGACCCACCTACACATACACATGTCCAACTTGCTCAAAACCCATTACTTCGAATCACCAAACTAAGGGTTCAGTTCTTTGCAATTCATGCGGGGACTGGACCCATTTCACCTGCACAACACTTGCCTCCAAGAAACACTACATGGACACCTGGACCTGTTCCTCATGCCCCTCCCTCTCCCAGTCAAATCCCTCCCCTAAAACCCGTCCACCTCTCCTCCCCAACCCACTTATCCCTCCCATACCATCTACTCCCTCTCCCAAAACCCGTCCACCTCTTCTCCCCAACCCACCTAACCTTCCCATACCATCCACATCCTCAACTCCACACACCACACTCCAACCTAACCCATTCCTACCCTCATCTCCTGCACACCAATCTCCACCCCCACCTCACCCACCTCAATCCTCCCCACACCCACCCCCACCCCCACCCTCACCATCACCCCTTCCCTTACCCCCACCCCATCCTCGTGCAGCAGCACCCAACATACATCGCACACACAACATTAACATTCTCCAACTAAACATTGATGGCATCAACACAAAGAAGCACAAACTCTCACACTTCATCAAACAACACAACATACACAATGCCATCATACAAGAAACAAAACTATGCACAACACAAAAAACACCTACATTTCAAGAGTTCACCACCATTAGACAAGACCGGGCCGTAGACGGTGGCCTTATCACCCTGGTACACAAAGACATAACATATATAGTCACCAGTGCACATACCAAATCCCTCATCCCCCCAAATGATAACACAACAGAAATACAATCCATTAAAATACGCACTGGCAACAAATCCGATATAACCATCATAAACACATACATCCCTCCTCAAACATCCCCTACAGTACCCAATGAATACAGACCACAACTACAACCAATCACAAACACCCCATACATTATCCTGGGTGGTGACTTAACGCAAAGACGTCGGCCTGGTTTGTCGACAACCCGGACGTAGACAGAGGGCTGGTTCTACAACACCAATCAGATAACCTTTTCATCCTCAATGACATTCATCAACATACCCATACTCACCACCAAGCCCTCTACGACCCATCATCTCCAGATATCACCTTTTGCTTCCCAGAACTCGCCCCCACAACATCCTGGAAGCTGGTTAAAACCTTAGGCTCCGAGCACCTCCCGATCATTATCACCACCAAAACCAGACTCACCCCAGCTAGCCACACACACACTTACACCAATTATAAAAGAGCCAACTGGGAAGCTTTCACAAATGAGACAGAACAACACTTTGAAACCCTAAACAGCGCACCCATCACTAACATCAACAATGCTGTCTACACATTCAACACAACTATCCAAAACGCTGACAAGAAAACACATTCCAAGAGGTTACAAAAAAAGACACAACCCCAACTTCTCACCAGAAATTCAAAACCTCATCAGACAACGCGACACACTGAAACACTCCCCAGTACCCCACACACAAGACATCACAAACAAATCCAAGCACTCAACACCCAGATTAACAACAAAATACAAGACAACAAACACTAAACTGGAATAAACTTCCTACAAACACTTTATCACAAAACAAGCCCCAAAAACTACAAAAACACTAAACAGCATCACACTTTCCAACAGCAACACAACACAATCACATGCTGCAATTCACAACAACAGAAAGGCGGGTGCCCAACCCCGAAAAGGGGTTGAAATAGGGGAAGCTATCCCCCCCGCCAAAGGCGGCTTTTTCTAGGGCCTTTCCTAGCTGATGCTGAGAGGATTGGGTTCTAGTCATGTGGTGATGGGCTGGTCTATTCAGAATGAGAATTGAGCGTTTCTCTGCCATACCCAATAGCTTACTCTGTCTGTTCCTTTTACTTATATATTTCTAGATCTCAAGTGACGGCGTCTTTTCCGTGGATTGACCTCCCTACTGCAAACCCTGGCAGATTGGGAGTCAAAGCGTCACATTTTTTCCCTTGCCCCCTCAACTTTCCCTTTATAATTGCTGAGGGGCACAGGGCCTTGGGTGGGGCTTTTGTTTCCCGGGTGTTTCCGCACCCTCCTCAGCTCCCCGCCTTTGAGTGGCTTCGGTCACCTGGGCATATTAGTGGCAAGCTGGGGGGGTTCTGAGGGGACGCTCGGTTATGGCCTTGCTCGGGGGACCTTGGGGCTGCTCGGCCATCCAGCCTAAGGAACAGCAAACAACAACAACAACTGATTACACACGCCTTACCCCTAGCTCCAACACAACATGGCTTCAGGCTACTGCACTCCACAAACACTCTTCTTACAGACCTTACACAAAGAGCTTTTGACGGCATCAACTCAGCCAGACCACCACACAGATCACTACTTGCCACACTCGACATTAGTAAAGCCTTCGCTGCCATCCCCCGCCAAAACCTAACAAAACAAAAGTCTACAAACACAAACATGCACAACACAAAAAGGTGGCTGGCCAACTATCTAGCAGGCAGATGTGCACACGTATCTTTTGCCGGTCAGTCATCTAGCATCAGAAACTTTCCCAAACGGAGTCCCGCAAGGATCCGTCCTGTTGCCCGCATTCTTCAATCTGTACAAGCATGATATAAATACACTCAATACACCCCAAATAAACATAGCCTCCTACGCAGACGACATAACACTCAAATGCACACACCAAGACCCAGCCACAGCAAACAAGTCTCCTTCAACCCTATCTCAACACATTACATAACTGGTGCACTACAAACAGACTTAATTTAGCCCCAGCCAAATCCACTGCAACCCTCCTCACAAGCTGGACAGATCACACATATTCCCCGCAACTCACCATAAATAACACACCCCTAACACACACACACTCACCCAAAATCCTAGGAGTAACATATGATACTCAAATGACATTCAAACAGCACACCACAAACATGAAAAAGAAACTGACACCCAGACTTAATGCCCTCAGGTCACTTGCCCACACAAAATTGGACACAACAAAGAAACCACCACCACAGTTTACAAACAATACATAATATCAGTGATGGAATACGCAAAGCCCGGCCTGGGCCTCTAACCTAGCTGAAACACATCATAAGACCTTACAGACTATTCAAAATAAAGCCCTAAAAAGCATCACAGGCTGCACAGCTAATACACCTACAGATCACCTACATCAAGAAACCAAAGTCCTCAAAGTCAAAGACCATCTGATCATGAGAGGCACTCAATTCCTGGCAGCAGCCACTACACTACATGGCAACACATCCACAGACACCAAGAAATATTAAAACAACACCCAGCACATGCTATCACACACAAATACTATCTTCTCTCCCTCCCTGCCCACCCCAAACCAGCTTCCAGAAGCAAATTCATACTCGTACTCTCTCGCCGTTCCATCCACTCACTCATAGACAACACGCAGCTGCAGGCACAACCTCCCGAAATCCATCTTCTGAATCCTCCCTTCCTTGCGAGGACAGAGTCCACCTGGCCAGGCTGAGATGCGGACACCATCCAGCCCCTCTGAGCTATCAGAAGAGACTGGATGACTCCGTCGTCGACACCTGCCCAGGATGTAACACAGCACCCCATACCATTAAACACATCATAGATGACTGCATTCCACACACTCACTTACACCAACAACACAATCTACACTCCTTGAGAGCTCTATGGGAAAGCCCGACCGTGGCCATGGCCTTCCTTAGGGACTCGGGGCTGTTCGGCCAGGCAGCTTAGGGAACAACAACAACAACAACCAAGTGCCCCCACAGAACCCTCCCAGCTTTACCACTAAGAAAGCCCAGGTGATCGAAGCCACTCCCAGTCGAGGGGCTGAGGAGGGTCTGGAAATGCCCAGGACACTTAAGTCCCACCCAGGGCCCTGTGCCCCTTAACAATTATGAAGAGAAAGTTGAGAGGCAAGGGAAAAATGTGACGCTTTGACTCCCAGTCTGCCAACCTAGTAGAGAGGTCAATCCATGGAAGAGACGCCGCCACTTGAGATTTAGAAAATAAATAAGCGAAAGGAACAGTCAGAGTAAGCTATGGGATGTATGGGTATGGCAGAGAACGCTCAACTCTCACTCTGATAGACCAGCCCATCACCACATCACAAGGGGAGGAGTATTCTAGCCTCTTGCCCCCAAAAGGGAAAGTAGGACAGTAAAAGAGACAGACAGAAACGGCTAAGGTTGGGTAGAGGAGCCAAATCTCACTCTGGAATAGGGACCAGCTAGGTACAGTAATTCCTCACTTAAAGTTATAGGCTACTGTACATTCCTGAAAATTTGACCTTCAGTGAAAGAAGTTTAGGGGAAGCCATTATTTTTTGATTATGCACCTTTATTGTTTGATATTCACAACTTATTAATAAAGCATATCAACTTTAAGTTTATTTTGTATCCCAATTAATGTACGGTTTAATATTGAAACTACAGTACTGTACATAAAATGAGGCAACTTTAAGGGGACCGGTTATTTTGTGGGTCTATTTATTTATATACTCATATATTTACTTTAGTTTCCTCCCTAGACCTCCATCACAATTATAAAACACATCCATTAGATTACCCTACGACATTAATTTATACATTTTTCGGTAGAAAAAATGTCATGCCCGAAGGCCGGTTCCTCCACTATTGCAGGCTCGCTTCGCTCGCCAGGAAAAAATAGACACCTAAAGGGCACGAAAGGTCTTAATACTGTATTGAAAAAAAATGGGGCATAAGGTCTTAAAATCGGCAAACTAATGGGGCAAACGTCTTAGAATCTCAAAACTAATGGGGATAAGCATGAGGAAGAAAGGGGACCAGAAAAACGGCCCATCTCCCCTTAAGTGAGGAGCCACTGTACCCTATAATAAAATATTCCCTATTGTGAACTACTGTACTTGTCTAGTGATTTTGGGTAAGTTGTGTGTGAATTTTGTGATTTGTCTGTGTTTGTTCGTTGTTTTGTCTTGTGTTTTGTGTTTTCCCTGTTCTTGATCTGTCTTGAGTCGGCCACCCCCATGAAAATACAAAAAAAAAAAATCATAAAATAGAGGAAAATGAAAATAAAAATAGGAAAAGTGGGGATTGGGCCTGAGCATATAGATAGATAGATAGATAGGTAAGTTTTTTTGCTTTTATATTGTACGGTTCCTGTATTGGTTTGTTTGTTTTGCAAGTTTTCCATTTTAATCCCTTATTTACTCGTACAGTATATCTATCCTATACCCTGTACCAAATAAGTACAGTAGTCCAAAACTCTTGAACATTAACCTCTATAACTCACAATATCCTATACCCTGTACCAAATAAGTAGTCCAAAACTCTTGAACAATAACCTCTATAACTCACAATATCCTATACCCTGTACCAAATAAGTAGTCCAAAACTCTTGAACAATAACCTCTATAACTCACAAACTTCTGCATTAACCACTATAAACTCACAAACTACTGGGAGTAATCGTTGTAATATTTCTACCATTTAAGAAGAGTCTGCTAGGGAATAGGTTTGGACATTTACATACTATTTGCTCTTGCCATATTTGAGTTACAGAGATTAGTGTTCACAATTTCTGATCTATCTACTGTACTTGGAACAGGGTAGCCCTATAGTACTGTATATTACTTATGAGCTATTCCCTGACGCCGTGATCCCCGAAGGGGTGGCCACGAACGAACCGCCCCCATGCACCTCTGTCCCCAGTCATGTTGACGCCCGTCCTCCCAACCAGCCGCCTCATTTCATTTACTTCCTCACTCCATCCTCCACCTCTCCTTCGGTTCTACCTCTCCCTCTCTGGTCCTTCCACCTCGCTCTCGTACCCCTCTTAGTCATTCTCTCGGCTTCCCATAGGTCCGCATATGGTGCCCGAAACCATCTCAAGTTGTTCGCGTTCAATACTTTCGCAGCACAT
>CM064573.1:8773357-8920365 GCA_032716605.1 Paralithodes platypus
AGGAGGCCTTTTGGGCAGCCACTCTCCGCCTTCCACGGGCACTGACACCACCTGAAGGAGGCCCGGTCGTTGTCAGAGGGCGCGTGGGAGAGGGACGTTGTAGGCTCCATGGTAAAAAAATCGGTATCTGACTGTACGCGCGAGACTATGGTGTGTGTGGGGGTGGTGGTAAGAGGTGCCATGTAGTACTACTCGCGCACCAATTTTCAGCCGCCGGGGTTAAAGCCTGCGGTTTTGATGCGTGTTTAAAACCACCCTCTTAACCCTTAAAAAGCGGCTCACCACTTAAGTCGAGTTAAATAAAGCTGGACTATGTGGCGGCGCTCGACATAGGTCGAGTGGCAATTTCAGCACGTAATGTGGCTGAGAGAGAGAGACAAGTGGTGGCAGGAGACTAGCGAGGCTATGACTGCTCCAGACCACCGCGGCGAACCTACTGACACAAATCTCAGCGTCCCTCCTCCTTCTCTCACTCGTTACATACTCAATTATGTACCGAAAGTACCGAATTACCTGATTTTTGCACTCGCGTTGCACGGTTATTGCAAGAAAACTATCCATCATACAAGGATCGTTATGGTGTCATTCGAAAGCTCTGTTTATGCCCTTTCAGGGATAGATACTTGTTTTACGTTCTGGGTCTTATTTAGGCATGAAAATGATCACGTAAACAGCCCTATTTTGGCTAAAAAAACACCCCGCTGGGCGGTACACATAAATAATAAAACCGCATAGGCCGCTCGTAAGGTGTTAAGAGCTTTGCCGCCGTCGCCCAGTAAAACCTCTTATGAGCTTTGCCACCGTTTACGGGTTAATACTCGGTAGTACATTTTTATTATTATTGCAGGAAAGGTAAAAAATACGAAAACAGGAATGATTCGTGCGCCCATTATTACCATTATATTATTGAATTGAATGGAACTTCAAATATTTAGGGTAATAGTAATGCAAAGTTCATAAAATGGCCAATCAATCAGGCATGGTGAAATGTACAGTATTGTGTACATTCCTGTGTAAATGTGAGTGTTATAATGCATGTGGGTGTATGACTGTATGTATATTATACACCTACATGCTTGTGTGTTCTGGCATGCCATCTGTTCTGCACACAGGAAACTCATTGCACCAGTTTATCAACCACTCCTGTAGATAGGAGTCAAGATTCATTACCCTCATTATGCATAATAGAGTTATAAACGCCAGGCAGAGTGTTGGGAGACAAGATGAAGCTGTCAGACACACGGCAGACTAAATATACTGCAGCACAACCAATTTCACCAGACAACATACATAGACATACATAGACAATTGGTAGTCTGTACGATTTGTGTCCTCACTATTAAAGATGATGACTCACAGTTTCCACATGTTGATGGTGTAAATTAAAAAGAAAAATATGTCACAGCAGTCAGCTCGCTAGCTGCTCGGAAAAAATACCTCTTGATTTTAAAACAAGCTTAAAATTAAAACAAAATATAAATGATGAACACATGCACCATCCTATAAAGTGCTCCTTATTTGTGTCAGCCTTGGTTGGCAACCTGTCTAGGGAAGTACACCTGATACAAATCCGTACTGCTTACCTAAGGGTAAGGCAGGTTAGTGGATGGATTAGCCGAACACCACTGTAGAAAAATAGTGCTAACAAGATACACAGAGGGCCCCGGAGTTAGACGGATCCTAAATTGGGTGGTCAATCCTGTAAGTCCTTCATTAAACTGGCTCGGGATGTCCCTCTCACAGGGAATAGGTCCGCTTGGGGGCATTCTGTGTATGGTCACCCTTGTAAGGGGAGTAAGGCGTCCGGCAATAGATGGATAGATAATTTTTTAGTATACTTGTTTTAATTATGAAAGCAAAAAAGACAAAAAAGGTACAACGAATAAAGGAACATACTATGACTGTTTGCTAAACTATTTTTCACCATGAGAGCGGATTGTGATTAATCTCCTGTGAACACCAACGGGGCTCACTCCAATTTAAAAGTTTAGACAATATGAACCACCGAGTCATCTACTTTAAAACAGGAAGTCGAACAAGGTTTTTATTCTGGGAATTTTGGACCTGTTTTTTTTTCTGAAATTATTACGGATATGTTATAAAGTGGTATTGGTAACATGATTAAATTAAATATAATTAGGGGCTGAATTATTAAGCAACTTTGTTATAACTACTATGAAAAAATAAGTATAATGTTTCAAAATTATATATATATATATATATATATATATATATATATATATATATATATATATATATATATATATATATATATATATATATATATATATACAGTATATATATATATATATCATGATGGTAAATCCTTTAGGTAATCAGTTGGAAAGATATACGCCTACCCATTAAGCCTGAAGCGGGAGAATTAATCTTTATTGTAACCCATTAAGCCCTATTGTAAAAGTAACTTAATGTAAATCCCAACCCCAGTTATTATCACATATATTTATTTTATTATATTTGATATATTTTGTTATTAAACAAAATGGGTTGGCCCGGGGTCGTCTTCATGGGTTGTCAACTACTGTTAATTTACCCTACCACTTAAGCTACCACGTGTAAAAATTCGAAACCCCTACGAGCATTTTGGGAGGCATAAATTATTCTTAACAAACCGAGAATAGCCAACAGACAACATTGGAGCTGTGTATAACAAAAGTAGGCGTCGGCCGATGGACATCTGGGGGGGTATTTGGGGTTAATTCCACTAAACTGTATATTTACCGCAACTCGTTGTCTCCGGTCAATCTAAAAATAGAATCATGCACATCACTGGTCTGGGTGTGGAGAGAGTTATAGGCATAGACTTGGTGGCATAACTTCCCAAAAAAACAAGTATTTATACAAATATTTATAATCAGTCATTAATGACGCGATCGCATCATATGGCAGAGTAAACCAAAAACTCATATGACGCGATCGCGTCATATGGACTTATCTCCATGGCTCTTGTTACAATCCAGGTTCTCAAAGACACAGGGCTCTTCAACATTGGACTAGATAATGGCAAAATGCAACAACGGTAACACTAGATCCAACCCCTGCCTTAAACACTGGAAAACAAAACACCATTACCGCCCTGAGTCGTGCCTGGACCACGAGGTATCCTATGACTCGGTAACTGGTGCACACACACTAGGCTGACGCTCGATGAAACAGCCTATTCTCAAACAGTAAAAGATTACTCGTTTAGGTTACACAAAGAAAAGATAAGTACGTGATTAATTAACGTTACGGTAGATACTCAAATAACTGGCACTCCTGTATTAAAGAAAGTGCAATGCTAGTCCTGCAACATCAACTGGAAACTTCTGAAATAAGTCTGATGCTGGGAAGATGTTCGTAAAGAATCTTGAACAATTATAATGCAGAATACGGGTCACAATAAATACTAGGACATATAGTAATAATAGGCAGGCGAATAATAAAGACTGCGCCAAGGTAGTAATGCTCGACAACTAAAGAAATGCTTCATGACACAATGCAACAGCCTACTAGGGTTGTGCAACTCAACAACCTCGGCTCAAAAGTGCAGTGAATAATAATGTGGCATACATATAATAATGGGGGCTTATCTCTAACCAGTGTCTGCTCGGTTAATAAAGTCTAGCTGGGGTATCAAGGCAGGGCAACAATGGGCGAGCATGCGGCTCGTAGCCTAACGTTGTCCGAAGGTGGTATAGTGAAGATTACGTTATATGACGGGGATGCTCTCTTGATAAATCTAGGTCTCTAGTACCTAGTTCTATCCTGGCGATCCCTCAGAAGTCAACACAAAGAGGCAGCACTATGTTGTGAGGGATAGGCTATGGCCCTCTCACACCACAGTGCTGTGCTCGCAAAGTAAACCCACCCGAAGACAACCTAGGCTCCCACAGTACCTGTCGATGTCGTGCAGGGCTTAGCTAACACTGCACACATCGGAGGACAACGACACAGTAACCTTACCCCTAGTCTAGCTTTAAATAACTAAGCAGAATCACTCAACACCCTGCCAGGGAGACATATACCGGTCTACAACCTTCCCGAGAGAGGACACACACGGAAAAGTCCGTCTCTCCAAACCTCATTAAAGCCTAATACATAGAAATATCTGAGAGCTTCGCGTACAATACGACTGGCCGACGGTGAACGTCTATGCTGAAACCAGAAGGGATGTTGAGTTTAATAAAGATTAGAGAATGAGAAAGGAGAAGTCGAGAGAGAGAAATAGTATGCAAAGTGGCGAGTATGGGGGACAGAATTGCTTAGGATGTAGACGATACGCGTGTCAGGCCAGCTCTGAGCTGGTAAAAAACACGAGGCCGCGATGAGCAGGGACTAGTTAACCACCCGGCCGCCAACGCCGTCAGCACCCAAGCGGGCCACGTGATAGCTCGCCCCGCTGCCAGGTGTACCCCGTCACCCTCTCTCGCTCGCCTCTCACACAAGCAACATTTATATTATAGCGAATATAAAATACAAGGCGCGGTCACAGACCAAAACAAATACCATTTCTAGACTGTCGGTGGCAACACGACACTAATAACATAAAGCAGATCATTCTAGGACAACTGTAATCCAACCCCCCATCCTGGCGAGCGCTAGCGAGCTGCAATGCCCCACGCAACCATTCTGCTAGCGCCGGGAGGCGTCACACCCCCCCCAAGATATGGGACACTCAACCATGAGCCCATATCTGAACAGGCAGAATGTCGCTAGAATCTGCCACTCCTAGCCACTCTGCCACTCATGGAATGCAAGCTCAGTCTCCTCCAAAAAAAAATACAACATTTTATATATAAACAAATCTTATCACCCTTCCCAAACATAATACATTAATTCATAATATTGTGCTCCCAGAGCGAGCTTTAAGAAGCACAGCCTACTGAGAGAAAATCATCTGCACTCAGTACTCAGCTACAATATTATCTTAAAATTAATTATTAAAAAGAAAGAGTTTTTATTTAATTTTTCATATTTTATTTTAATGTTGTTTTTGGCGGCTACTATAGATGTAGCCTAACTTTCTTCTAATCAAAGCCAACAACTCCTGCCCTGCGACCCTACGCTGATGCTACACACGCGATCCAACAAGCACCAGCGCAAAAATACACCGCGAGCCAAGACAGGAGGCTATACCAACATACTGTGGTAGCCTACCCCGGATCCTCCACCCACGACAGACACTGACTGAACAGCGAGGGTTCTCCTGCAAACAAAGCCAAAACATTATCAGTGCCCCCAGCATGCCACACATTCAACTTGTGTTCTGGCAGCACAACAACACCTGACACTGATAAACTGTCCAGTTCATCGCAAGACTGGCCCTTCTCTTCGCTCTTTCCGGCAACGGGGCCTGCCAATAACCCTTCACTAGTTCTACCTTCGTGATGAGCGAGGCAGCCCCGAAGCGGTCTATGGTGTCGTCAACCCTGGGTAATGGATAGGCGTCTGTCAGGGATAATGCTTCCACACTCTTGCAATCAACACACACACAGATTCTGCCACCAAACTCAGGTTGCAAAGCCACTGGCAACGACCACTCACGATATCCCTTATCCCTCAGACCCCCTCTCCACACGCTGTCCAGCTCCGCCCTTACAACAGGCTGTCGAGCAGGATTCACACGGCAGGGAACCAACTCGAGCCCTGCACCGTCTCCAGCCTCCGTGTCGGATTCTACCCCGTACATCAGGCCTGGAGAAGCAACAACCATGCGGACGGACTGCCACAGCCTAGTAAACAACTCCTCTTGTCGCTCAGGAACAAGAGGTTGCAACTTATCTCGCAGAACAACATGCCCAGTGCCCTCCCACATCTCCTTCACCATGTGGAGAGGGCCCCTCACCCGATGCCCGGAAACAAGCTCATTCGGACTGAAACCGAGACTCTCTCCAGGTACTTCTCTTGCCGCGAACAAAACATACGGCAGACCAAGGTCCCAATCCTTTCCGTTCTCTGCGCAATAACATCGAAGCATGCTTTTCAGCGTGGCGTGCCACCTCTCCAACACCCCTTGACTCTCCGGGTGATACGCAGAAGAGACGACAGTGCTGATGCCATGCTGAATCATAGTTTGTTTGAACAGATTAGATGTAACACTAGAACCTTGGTCCGATTGCACCTCTTGCGGGTAACCATACCGCGAGCAATACCAGAGCAGGTTCCGGACAACAGTTTTCGCTGTGCCATTTCTCATTGGATATGCATCAGGATAACGAGTGGCCACATCCATGATAGTTACAAGAAATTTATTACCGGCACTAGTAGGGGGTAGGGGTCCGACCATATCAATGATGACCTTACTGAAGGGCGGTCCACTGACAGGAATGGGGTGCAACGGGGCTCTCGGAATTGTTTGGTTAGGTTTTCCAACCCTCTGGCACGTATGACACCTTGCTATCCAGGTTACCACCTGCCCCTTCAACCCCGGCCACCAAAACAATTTTTCTAAAGCCGCCACCGTTTTTCTCACCCCTAGATGTCCTGCCAGTGGTATGTCATGCGCCAACCTCAGTAGGCTATCCCTGCACTCCCGTGGCACCACCAACTGGTCCACTACTCCGGACCCCTCTTGCCAACTACGTTTAGGGTCTTGAAAACGCCTATAGAGGATGCCTTCTAAATAAAAAAAATCTCCTGGCTGTGCATCGCCGTCCTCGTCGAGCTCTACAGCTCCATTAGCACACGTTTGGAGCTCAGGGTCCTCTAGTTGCAACCGACGTATATCTGAGGGTGCCAAGCGATCTAACTGCTCCCGGAGCGATGCATGACCTTCCCCGATACTGGGCTGCTCCCTCTGTCTCTCTCGATGTACATAACGTTGCTGTCGTGGAGACTCGTCATGCCCAGCCTCGTCACTCTCGATGACAGGCCCAGGGGCTACTCCAGAATTAAGTAATGGTGCTAATACTGAATCACCCAGGAGAGCCGCCGAGTCAAAACTCTCAAAACCAACTCCAGCTTTAGCCTCCTCCTGTTGATCGTTCCTCCGCTGGTCTGAAGACGGAGGACTAGGCTGTGACACTTTAGCTGCCCGAGCTCGGGTGACAACACACGCCATGGGTTGTGTCTGGCACCGCTCGACCCACTCTTGCTCTTCCCTACTCACGTCGGCCGGCCTCTCGGCAACGACTAAGGGTAGAACCTCAGAAGCGGGCATTGCAAAGTCGTTGCCGAGAAGAAGGTCGACGCCCTCCACTGGCAGTTTCTCCACAATCCCGACATCCAATTCACGTGCCACACCATCCACCTCCAACTCCAACCGCACTAGCGGGTATGACCGAGTTGCATTAATACCCTGCACCACCACCACCCGAGCCGCGTTTATAGGGTAGCCAGTTAAGCTTTTCATCAGAGTCTGGGAAGCACCTGTATCACGCAAGACCTCTACTCCATGCTTGCGCCCCGCCCACATCACGCAACCCCGCCCTCTATGGTCGCAAAAAACATCCTGAGCAGGGTTCAAGCCTCCCAGGTGCTTCTGCATTGGCTGTGCCTCAGCCTCTGACGAACTGCCCCGGGCAAACTCAGATGACTTCGGAGACACACCAATGTTGCAGGCCAAAGACACAGCTGCTGTAGGTGGTTTGCTAGGACAGACTCTTGCAAAGTGCTCCTCTTTATGACAATGATAACACTCCAACTCCCCTTTGGGCTTCCCTTGGTACTGGGAAGGGCCCAGCCCCTTCTTAAATGGGACGGTGCTAGTCTTGTGGTCAGTCTTGGTATCATGGCTCTTGTACTTGTTTGCATAAGGTATATCACTAACTCGGGGGGGTGGGGCGTCACGCCCCTTGTTACCTGCCTCACTACGCTGGGCAGACCCGCACCCACGAATTAGTGATAGCCGGAGGTCAGCCATCTCAGCTGCCTCCTGTAGAGTTTTTGGTTGCTTTTCTTTAAGGTTTAACGTCAGGTCGCCACCCGTGCATTTGAAAAACTGCTCTAAAAGCACCAACTGTTTAATGTCGTCAAACGTAGTAGCTTTCTCCGACCTCAGCCAATTCCCAAAAGCATCGGACAGCTCCCGGGCATGCTCCAAAAAGGAGCTCTCCCGACCCTTGGTAACACCCCGGAACTTCAACCTGTACGTCTCTGGTTGTAGTTCGTATGCTCTCAGGACAGCCTCCTTGAGCTCCTCATAGATAATACAAGACTCTATAGGCAACGCATCGTAGGCTTTAAGACCCTTGCCTATTAATCTAGAGGATACAAGTGCTGCCCATTTATTCCCTTGCCACTGGTGTTCCTGGCACTTCTTCTCAAAGCGTGTGAAAAATTCTGTTACACCACTCTCATCAAACACCGGAACCAGTTTCAATAAGTGCGAGAGAGGTTGATCATGAGCACGGTTACCAGCCCCAAGTCGCTGTCCCGTTGTCTCTACTCGCGACTTCTCTACGTCCCTGTCGGCACAGTACCTAGTCGACTCAGCTTGGATTTTTGCTAGCTCTATTTGCTACTCACCTGCCCTGATAGCCTTTCTCTCTTCGATCTTAGCTAATTCGAGCTGAAGCAATAATTCTGGAGATAACCCTTGAGGAGGTAAAGGTGCTACAATGTTTGAAATTACCGGTGGTCCCCCCAGGGGCAACCCACCCTGCCAGTCACCACCCACCTGCGGAAGCGTACCCGGGGTCGGCAAACTACTGGGATGGCTGGGAGTCGAGTGTAGGGGAAGCATGGCCGAAGGGCTCTGAGCACTCAACCCATCTCGCTCACCAGTCACCCTGCCCAGTACACACGTTATCAAGTTATCCTTGGTCATGCTGCTAGTAACCGCATGACCGATAGCTGTGGCCAGGCATTGAAGACCGTACTGATCCATATCCTCCAACCGCTCGGCAGTAACAGGCCATTGCAAACAT
Source organism: Paralithodes platypus (assembly GCA_032716605.1). Taxonomy (NCBI): domain Eukaryota; kingdom Metazoa; phylum Arthropoda; class Malacostraca; order Decapoda; family Lithodidae; genus Paralithodes; species Paralithodes platypus. The sequence continues at coordinate 8,782,228 of CM064573.1, forward strand.
ATCCTAACATCCTCCTCACAGTTCACCCGATTAACCCTTTCATCATGCTGCTGTTCCTCCGTTTCGACATGACGTACTGTGTCTCCATTCTCCTCTGATCCGGTATAAGACATGATGCTCTCACAAATTTCTCACCACAATATTCAGAAAAGAAGTACCCCAAACTCTTATGTAGCACTATTCACTTGCCAAAAATGTCTGAAGACTCTCAAGTGCTATACTACTTTGCCAAAACAAAATTAACGTGCCCACTATATTCCTCAATAAAACAAATGACCACAACAATCCTGCAATTATCTCTTAGTTCACAAGATCCTGGCGAGGTCGCCATTTGTTACGATCCAGGTTCTCAAAGACACAGGGCTCTTCAACATTGGACTAGATAATGGCAAAATGCAACAACGGTAACACTAGATCCAACCCCTGCCTTAAACACTGGAAAACAAAACACCATTACCGCCCTGAGTCGTGCCTGGACCACGAGGTATCCTATGACTCGGTAACTGGTGCACACACACTAGGCTGACGCTTGATGAAACAGCCTATTCTCAAACAGTAAAAGATTACTCGTTTAGGATACACAAAGAAAAGATAAGTAACGTGATTAATTAACGTTACGGTAGATACTCAAATAACTGGCACTCCTGTATTAAAGAAAGTGCAATGCTAGTCCTGCAACATCAACTGGAAACTTCTGAAATAAGTCTGATGCTGGGAAGATGTTCGTAAAGAATCTTGAACAATTATAATGCAGAATACGGGTCACAATAAATACTAGGACATATAGTAATAATAGGCAGGCGAATAATAAAGACTGCGCCAAGGTGGTAATGCTCGACAACTAAAGAAATGCTTCATGACACAACGCAACAGCCTACTAGGGTTGTGCAACTCAACAACAACCTCGGCTCAAAAGTGCAGTGAATAATAATGTGGCATACATATAATAATGGGGGCTTATCTCTAACCAGTGTCTGCTCGGTTAATAAAGTCTAGCTGGGGTATCAAGGCAGGGCAACAATGGGCGAGCATGCGGCTCGTAGCCTAACGTTGTCCGAAGGTGGTATAATGAAGATTACGTTATATGGCGGGGATGCTCTCTTGATAAATCTAGGTCTCTAGTACCTAGTTCTATCCTGGCGATCCCTCAGAAGTCAACACAAAGAGGCAGCACTATGTTGTGAGGGATAGGCTATGGCCCTCTCACACCACAGTGCTGTGCTCGCAAAGTAAACCCACCCGAAGACAACCTAGGCTCCCACAGTACCTGTCGATGTCGTGCAGGGCTTAGCTAACACTGCACACATCGGAGACAACGACACAGTAACCTTACTCCTAGTCTAGCTTTAAATAACTAAGCAGAATCACTCAACACCCTGCCAGGGAGACATATACCGGTCTACAACCTTCCCGAGAGAGGACACACACGGAAAAGTCCGTCTCTCCAAACCTCATTAAAGCCTAATACATAGAAATATCTGAGAGCTTCGCGTACAATACGACTGGCCGACGGTGAACGTCTATGCTGAAACCAGAAGGGATGTTGAGTTTAATAAAGATTAGAGAATGAGAAAGGAGAAGTCGAGAGAGAGAAATAGTATGCAAAGTGGCGAGTATGGGGGACAGAATTGCAAAGGATGTAGACGATACGCGTTTCAGGCCAGCTCTGAGCTGGTAAAAAACACGAGGCCGCGATGAGCAGGGACTAGTTGACCACCCGGCCGCCATCGCCGTCAGCGCCCAAGCGGGCCGCGTGATAGCTCGCCCCGCTGCCAGGTGTACCCCGTCACCCTCTCTCGCTCGCCTCTCACACAAGCAACATTCATATTATAGCGAATATAAAATACAAGGCGCGGTCACAGACCAAAACAAATACCATTTCTAGACTGTCTGTGGCAAAACGACACTAATAACATAAAGCAGATCATTCTAGGACAACTGTAGCCCATTCCCCCATCCTGGCGAGCGCTAGCGAGCTGCAATGCCCCACGCAACCATTCTGCTAGCGCCGGGAGGCGTCACACTCTCCAATAAGTTTATGATGCGATTTTGCGTCATATGAGCTCGGTAAGTCCGATAAGTTAGCTTACGATAAAACCGTTGGTGGCAACCTCAGCCACCTCCGATAATTCTAACGGCCGCAGTGTTGTTGTGAGTGTAGTGCGAGGCAGTGGCAATGATACCGGGGCTCCTGCCTCCTTGGACTTACTGGAACATAATATATCTGAAGGATTTAAAACAATCAGGTACAAATGCACATTATGTAGTACTACCCTAAGTGTATACATTAAACAAAATACACACACACACTCCGATGTTAATCATAATATTAAGAATTTGGTGGATTTGTTTTATGACAAATAGCTTCGGAATAATCTGACTGGTAATCTATTTTATTGGAGATTTACAAAACAATATTTGTTGCAGGATTTGTTTAAAAGAAATTTGAATATTTGCATAGCTGTTGAAAGTCAAATAGATGTTTTCATGCGAATTTGGACCAACTAAAGTATCACAAAACTAATACTGTTTATATTCAACAATTTATGAAGGCATAATTGTGTATTTTCTATATACTGTACCATGAATATATATATATATATATATATATATATATATATAATATATATATATATATATATATATATATATATATATATATATATATATATATATATATATATATATACCGTATATTACACATACTGGTTTTAATCAACATGGTAGATTAGCATATACTGCATTCCCGTTATTTTATTTATTTTTTCTTCTATATTCCAACTACTCCCTCTCGGGCATAGGCTGAGAGCCTGTATATTCAACCGTTCTACATTGAACGGTAAAGCTGGTGACGTCTCTTTCCAGTCTAGGGGGTGAGACATGTGAAGCACTTTTAGATGCAACCAGTCCCTGCCATCTTGCCTTCGCAGGATGCATGGGGCTTAGTTGCTGACCCACGGCTTGAAGCAGCCCCATCTCTGAAGCTGCCTCGCTCCAGTACTTCACTGTCTCATCTCCTAGACTCTGACCCTCACTCTTAGAAAGCCACCTATTGAGCTCACTAGGCATTGCCCCCCTGTAGCATATTTTGAATATGGGAACATTCATTCAGTACTATGTAATCAGGGAATAATGAGGGTATTTATACAGGGTTTTGGTGGGCTTTGTGGTAATGCACTGATACTAATTATAGCACAAATTCCATCCCAATAATATCTTCCCATTGACATATCGGGATTCGAACCCTGGTCCATAGGATTACCAGTCCAGTGGCAAGACCACTCCACCACACCTCCCCGATTGAGTACCCTAGAGGGTATAGAGTACGAAAAGATTAATGCCCTAATAAAATAAATATACTAGAGGTTAAGGATCACATAAAGAGTGAGGGAGGCACCTTTGCAGCAGGGCAAGAACTAATAAAGGACAGCATAATGACTGATAATTAAAGGTAATGTAGGACAAGAGACAATAAAGCCAAAAAAAGAGAACTGGAGGTAAGCTAAACAAGGGGCTAGGGAGAGGGGGGGGGGGTGATGTAGAATGGACAATGGGTGAAAACGATATGGAGAAGAATAGGGAGCAAGTCAAGAAACATGACAAGGCCAAGGAACTCAGAATAGAGGAGAAAAAGAGTTAAGACAAAAAATAGGTTAAATTCAAGCAATCTTTCCCGGCGATATTTTCCCGCTCTTGGTCGTGTTTAAATTGCCCGTTATTGTTTTCATATATGGTCCCACGACCAGCTAGTATTTACCCCGTCCCGGCAATTTATTGGGATGACGATGACATTACGTCCTGGGGGGTGGGGGGGGGGGGGGGGGGGCACCAAAACGGTCATATTAGGAGCAAACGTGACTGTTATGACCCAGAACATGCGAATTGTCGCGAAATGGTACGTGAATAATACCGAAGATAATAAGATAACAGAGAAACTGAGGACAAAAGGAGGATGAAGAAGACAAAGAGACTATAGAAATTGTTTAGAGATATGGAAGAGAAGTATTATTGAAGGATTATAATAGGTACTAATAACTAAAGACAAGTAAGTGTGCTCAATCATTGTATGTTCAATCAACGATATTCAGATGAATAAATTCAGTTACAGAAGAACACTTGAAGGCATAAGGTGAATAATAGGAGAGACAAAGACAGGACAAACGTAAGGGTAGGGGGAGAGGGAAGAAAGGTAGGAGAGGGGGAGAGGGAAGAAAGGTGAGGGGAGGAGGGAAGGAAGTGGAAGGGGAGATGAGGGAAGGGAAGGTGAGGTCGACCGGCGATGGATTTTTAATCTCGTTTATGGCAGTGTGATTTGCTGAGGCTTGTGTGTGAGAGAGAGAGAGTTTGAGAGTGATGGGGGGGGGGGGGAAGAGAGATGATTAGGTGAATGAGATTAACTTAACGAAGAACGTATTCGACACTCATTGGGACTTAAGGTTCAAGATATATTACATAATCAAGTAAGTACACATTCCCACCCTTATTCTATCACCTCTCTAACCCAAAAGTGAACCGATTTACCCAGTCTTTCATATACTCAATCTGTCTTCAAAATCCGTGTCCAGTAATTATGACTGTAATGTACCTCTTTATCACTCTTTTAACTGAGGGATGGGTGGCACTTGCTAAAGGCTGCTTTGCCTTTTGTCTCCTTCATACACATAGACAAAAAGTGTGGTGGCTGCGAATGAGTGTGCAAATGTCTGTGAAACTTATCTGACTGCCTATGCAATAAAGCATAATATACACTAGAATGCATACATTTATAAATTTTATCCTAGCGGCGAAGTGTAACTATACCCTATTCCAAGATGGTAGGCCAGATATAGTGAACCCTAACTTCTGTAACTCAAAAAGGTCTATAGCAAATGGGCTGTAAATATGCACACATGGTCCCTGGCTGACCCTCCCCAAATGGTTGAATTATAAGCTGGATAACTCAAATTGTTTGTGACATAATAGAGGTTAACCCTTCCAGCCCGGCTGTCCTTTTAAAAGGACACCACGGCAGATGGGCAGAACCCCGGGTGTCCTTTTAATAGGCAGTAAGCTTGAAAGCATATTCAGCTTGGTCTGAACGCCGTGCGTCCGACGCATGTAAACAAAGCCGATCGTTGCGTCACCACACCTTCGAAAACAAGAAGGAGACATCGGATCAATGTTGTTGTTCTGACGTAGGACGAAATTAGTGTCTGAAAAGCGCCGATATTGTCAACATCGCGGACAAATTCGCTCCACGGAAATCGTCATCACAACTGAACCAGTTGACTTACAGAGCTCTACTCAATGCCAATCTACAGATTGAAAACCGCACTACGTTTATAGATGCATTGGAAATTTCTAGCAGTTAAAATAACAAAGATACGGTAGCCTAGGCCTTCACGTTTTTCGGCCAAATCGCCCGGGTAGCCCACACTGTCCTTTGGAGGACCAGCCCGGGTGGGAAGGGTTGATGTTCAAGAGTTTCGGACTACTTATTTGAAACAGGGAAATGGCTCCTTGTAAGTAGTTAAAAGAAAGTGTGTAGACGAGGTCATCACTGGGATCATTGGAAATCAAAACATTATTATGGGAGATATTCAAGAGTATGTTAAGAAATATAAATATAATGTTGATATAAGACGGTCGTATTGTGTGTTTCAATTTTCTATTAAACTGTTTTAGAAAATATAAGAACAGAATGGAACATTAGGACTTGAGAGTTAAATAGACGGTATCGATTACCTTAGATTAGCTGCATGTATACTGCCTGTCAATATGTTGCATTCATGCTGGATAGATGAATAGTAATCGATAAATATATAGAAAGACATTTACCCTAACAACCTAACCTAACCTAACCTATACATAGTATGTTAGATATAAGACTATCCCTTACCTACCAGCTAGCACATGTCATCAGTACCTAGTATGTGTGATACAAGACTAACTCTTACCTACCAGTCAAGTGAATATTGCTACCATTATACATATCGCTTATTACTCATTTCCCGCATGAATGAAACATATTGGCAGGTAGTATACAATGTGCCTAATCTATTACAATTGACAGCTTAAAACCCAGACCTAATAAACAATAATACCTTAGATTGTTGGATAATGGGTCAATTAATATTTCCAATGGTATTTTTGTACAAAACAAAACTGTAGCATGTCAAAGAAAACGACATAAACACATAATGCTAAAACTAGTGGGTGTCACACGGTTAAATATTACCAGAATTTCTATCTTAAAGGGTCTCCTGTCCCCTCACCCCCTCTGGTGTAATAAATTATGAACAGGATGACAAAATAATTGTAATCGCAACCAGGGTGCAATGTTTTTGAGTATGCACAAAATTAACGCAGTGGGTCAAACCAACAACAGCAACGAGGATCGTAATGCGCACAACTATATTTTGAAGTCAGCGTACCATGAGGCGCTTGTTGCAATAGGCCCTGTGGTCTTTGTGACCATCAGGCAACGGGTTTAGACTATCGGGGCACTAGTCTCGACTTTAGTTACCCTGCTGGTCACTATAGGTCGCGTGTCATCGCAAAGTCCGCGGCGATCTGGTTGTGTCCACATTGCGATGCACCCCGTTATGTTGCTGCAATGATCGCTGGGCGGCACTGCAGCAGACGCATCGCAGGCAATATATCGGGGACATAGTCGCAGCACACCCTGCTTTCACTGCGCAACACCCCAAATTCTGTTTTTAACGCTCAACATTAGGTCGCAACATGCGCGTACCTGGGTCGCATTGGCCTCAGAGAAAGACGCAGGATCATTGTATTTGCAACGCAGGAGCGTCAGGATTTAACATAAGAAGCACAGTGTGTGTTGCAGAACAAATAAAAATTATAATAATTCAATGTAACGATGATTGCAACATGGTCCCCGCAACTATTTCGCAACTAACGCGCAACCAACGGCCCACGATCCATGCGACCTGTCCAGCCCAACCTGCAACATTAATTGGTCGCCACACGCCTTGTCATTTTGTCCCCGATCAAGCATAATGTTTATTTTCCTACATGATAATTATATATGGTTGACCTAATTGACAACTTTATGTTAATTTATAATTAGTAGGAATTTCTATCGGAACCCAGTCTTTCAAAAATAAAATCCTTTACGAATCAATATTTAGATCCTCGCACCAAATATTAATATGTGACACCAGGGTTGTCTTTATCGAAAAGTGTTATTGTATTTTAACGAATTCAGCTGTTTTCAGCCAGTCCAGATAATTCAATAGTCAATCTCAGATTACCTAACTACGGAGTAAGGGGGGGTCATCACTCCACTGAATAATAAAAATTACAGACTGAAGACCCCGAAAGGAAAAATGCCTGCCAAAAGCAGACCATGCATCACTCAATCAGGAACCACCCATCACCTCACAATATTATTAGCTTCATCCCACGTTATACATTGCCACAGCAATATCCATATACAATGTTCAACCTGAATATTTGGAAAAAAAAAGCAATCTCTCTCTCTCGCTCCTGATTACCTACAGTATGCAATTTATCCTTAGACCCCTCTTTTATCCTAAAGTCAAATTTATAAGTTCGGTGTCAGCCTTTACCATTAGGTATGACATGACAAGTTACCATCACAATTCTTTGATAGTATTTCTATTAGCCTGTGACTATTAATTGTTATTCCACGTTATAAACACGTACAATTAATGCCCCCCCCCCCCTCCTCATTATCAAGATTGTTTGTGAACCATTGATTTTGACTGTACGTACTTTCAGTTCCACAGGTTCAGCTTAGAAAGTTAGGTCAATCAAGCTGCAGTGCAACCTGTAAAGAGATTTAAAATGTATGTATGTATATAGACAGACAAAAACTGATTTGATCTCCTCTATGTACTCAAACAAAATATGTGATGCCCTGCATGACCTAACTCCATTAACTCGTCTCCTCTCTCTGGTAGTCTATTGATGGTTCACCATTAGCCTGGACCTTTATCTATTACCATGGGTCCGGTGGTCCAGTAATAGTTTGTCTGTCTCCATATTGGATCGTGTCTGGCCCGCCTGTCCAAACATTGGCTCGTTCTTCTGCTTCCCACCTCACAGGTTGTTGTTTACACCTTGTTTGTTGTTGTTGTTGTTGCCCTCGCTCTTTCTCTCTCTATTTTACTCTTTCTCTCTCACACACACTCTCTCTCTCTCTCCTTGTATATCATAAATAAGGGATAGGTAGTAGAGTGGTCTTGTCACAGAACTAGTATCAAAGAATAAAATCCCTGATGTAGCCTATCATGGGAAGATATTATTAATTTGTGTTGTACGGTTGCCAAGACATGGACATGGGTCAAGTGCTGTGAATATGTGTTATAAATTATTGCTGTCGCAGTTTTATATACAGATTGAATAATTACTTGGGAACTTCCCTATTTGTATTAATGTTTATTTAAAGTAGGTATGATCACTGGTTTCTGATTAATACTTATGCGAAGCTTGTTATTGTGTTTAAATGCAGCCACCTATCAACACCATTTTTCTCAGGTTATGATTATAGTACAATATACAAAGGCAACCGGAACGATCTGTCTGCAATAACGACATCAAGAGTAAGACCTTTCAGAAAGTGTCACGCAATGAAATAACTACTGAGTAATGATAATGCTCTAGAATTAGTGTGATGTTTCATGACCCACATATAAAGTAAACACAATGGAAGTTAGTTAGTAATGTGAAAGAGAAACTCAACAACCAAAAATAACCCGCTAGACGAGCCATGGACGATTTTTGACTGATTGATTATTTATTTGAATATATATCAGTCAGAGCCGCCAAGAAGCCTATGATGATTTGAAATGTTTATTGATTAAGATAAGTGTGGGTTGCCGGCTTTGGTGTGAGGCTTATTGCAGAAATTCCTCTATCTCTAACAAAAATCTGTTTACGCTCTTTCGTCGTTATGAGAGTTATGAAATAGTACTAACTGACCTTGAGCCCCTTCCAGTGACAGCCAGAGGGAAACTGTGTGGGCGATATGCGTATGCCTATGTTATTCGTCAATGTACCTGTCTGTATATCCTTCCAGTGACAGCCAGAGGGAAAGACTGTGTGGGCGATTTTGCTGGTGTTTGCTACGGTGGTCGAATGACTAAACAATGTTGGCGACGAATAATCTACTGTGCGAGATTGAGGCCAATGACTTTACCGAAGCCGCCACCATGCATACTTTACGTAATTATACTCGGTTTAAAATAACTTTACATTTGATTCCACTGTTTCATTTGCTTCAGTATATATTAATTCTTCAAGGTATCATTTTGTTCCAGTGTTTCAATATTCATATTTAAGGCCTGCTCCACACACCACTATCATAAAATCGTGTTAAATCATATTTTTGTTTCTATGTGGATGAGGGAGACAAAAGACAAAACGGCCTGTGACGAGTGCCTCCCCCAGAGTTGAAAGAGTAACAGGGCCAAAATCAAGGAACAGTTGAGTCAAAATGCCTGGACACTCTGAGTTTGAAGCAATTTAATTCATAGGATGAGGGAAAGATGGATACAGTGAGAGAGTTCCAGAGCTCCGCTGTTGAATAGAAGAATTATTGGGAGTACTGTTTCACTCTTGAGTAGAAGAGTTACACAGAGTAGGGGTGGGATTGTGTTGCAAGACAGATACACTGAGAGAGCTCTGAGGAACACTGATTATTGTAGCAGCGATATAATAGCGAGAGCGATGCAACATTGCGTTGAAGAGAGATATTGCAGAGAGTCAGTGAGTGACCAGGAGTTTAATGATACGAATAGCTTTCCTTTACTTTGTCTAGAAGTGCTGAGTGAGAGGATCCTCCCCACACATGTGAACAATACTCAATACAAGGACGCACTGTGCCCCTGTACAGAGCAAGAAGCGGTGCAGGGGTAAAGCACCCCTTGAGGCGGTCGAGCACTCTCAGCTTCTGGAAGGCCGCCTTAGCAAGACTGGTAATATGGTCCTTCCAAGAGAGAGCAAAAGAGAAAGAGACACCAAGAATACTGAGAGAAGATGAAGAGTTAATTTTTGTGCTATTGAAGTTTAAGGGATAGTCCTCTGGGAGTTCACGACGGGTAGATAGATGGAGAAATTGGGTTTTGGAAGCATTAAAGGGAACAAGTTTTTCTCTGCCCCAATTGGAAAGGGCATGCAGATTTGAAGATAAGTGTTGCATGGCTTCATTACATTTGCTTTCGAGTAATTGTTTGCTGGGGCGCTCTGGAAAACGAATTGAATAGTGTAAGGTAGAGTCGTCTGCATATGAATGGATAGAACTGGAGGTACAGTTGAGAAGATTATTTATGAAAATTAGAAAGATAATTGGAGATAGGACAGAACCCTGAGGAACACCGGAGTTGATAGGATGAGGAAGTGAATGATGGCCGTCCACAGCTGCAGCTATGGAAAGGCCGGAAAGGAAGTTAGAGACAAAGGCAGAGATGGAGGGATAGAAACCGAAGGAGGGTGGTTTAGAAATTAAAGATTTGTGCCAAACTCTATCAAAGGCCTTCGATATGTCTGTACAATAGAAAAGGTCTCACCAAAGTCTTGAAAGGAGGATGACCAAGAGTTAGTAAGATATGAAAAAAGATCACCAGCAGAGGAAGCCATACTGGCGATCTGAGAGTAGATTATGAGAAGAGAAATGCTTTAGAAATTTGGAAGTAAAAATAGTTTAAAAAACATTAGATACAAGAGATGAGAGCAATTGGACGATAGTTGGAGGGTTGAGAGCGGTCACCCTTCTTTGGGACAGGTTGAATGAGAGCAAACTTCCAGTAAGAATGGAAGACATTAGAGGAGAAACTGAGACAAAAGAGTTTGCCTAGGCAGGGAGTCAGCATGGAAGCACAGTTTGTTAGTACAACAGGGGGAACACTATTTGGACTGTACACCTTCTTAGTATTAAGCCCAGAGAGGGTAGAAAGTACATCTTTAGAAGAGATTAGGATATTAGGCATAAGTAGGAGAGAGGGGGGATGGAGAGGGAGGAATAGCACCGGAGTCATCAAAGGTGGAGTTTCTAGTGAAAGTTTGAGCAAAGAGTTCAGCTTTGTCAGAGGAAGAAGTGATGGTTATTTCATCAGAGTAGAAAAGGGGAGGGAAAGACGAGGAAGAAAAATTGTTGGAGAGGTTTTTGGCTAGAAAGCTTGGGAAGAGCTAGAGTTGGATAGTTCAGTGCATTTATTATTGATGAAAGAGTGTTTGGCAAGTCGACTGACAGAGTTGGCTTGATTCCGGGTAGAAGCATAGGAAGAATGATATTCTTGAGTTTTAAGGCGTCGATACCATTTGAATGCTTCCTCCTTATTGAGGACATTAGTAGAAACAAGTGTGAGTAAACCAAGATTTTTTGCAGGAATTGTATAATGATTTGCTGCCAAATTTAATTTTAACTCTCTATAACTACCGTCTTATTATTGAGAAGTGGCAAGGTAAGGGTCCACTGGGAGATACAGTCACAGTCTAAAGTTGTGTTCCAAAGCCAAACATGTGACACTGACTCACGTCAGAGAGGTGAACATAGTGACTCATGGGTGGTGTGGCTAAGATCTGACACTTATATGCCTGTATACTGTATAAATCATAGCCACCAGCATTTATCGTCAGCTTTCTAATATGTGAAAGGAGGAGGACAACAGATTTGTCAATACCTGGGATGCCTTCTACCACGAAGATGATCTGTTTTCGAAGGACGGAGTACATTTGAACCAGGTGGGAGCAGCAAGGTTTAGCCGCTTGCTAAACGACGAAGTAAAGAATTTTGGGAAAAGAAACAAAGTCAACCGAGGACGGCCAGGAATGAGGACCGTGGACAGCCATGAACGTAAATGTAGATCCGACCAGATCCAAAAATTTGATTAAAGAGCGTTCAGTGTGTTCTAAAACTACAACTTTAACACTTACGCTGCGGGCATATTTCCGCTATATTAGGGATCATTCAGGCACTCCTGAATGATTGAACAAGTTTTGCATGAAAGTAAACATATTCAGTTAAAAACTAGAAGAAAATAGCTTCAAAATGACACTAGAACAAAGTTCGTAGCATGCGGGGTTAATTAAACTGTAAATTGTTTTCAAATATAAATAATATATTTAGCTCATAAATATGCAAGGATAGTTTTACACAATAATTTATATAAGCTGAGCCTGCAAAGCATATGCTTTCCAGCAGGCACCTTGTTTTATGTTGATGCTGTCACTAATGATACACGGCAGCTATGAGGTAAACAACAAACTTACAATTTAAGCAATACGTACTAAAAAGAAGAACACAATGTTTAAATTAAAATATTTAATAATAACACAAATGATTAGAAAAATCAAGTGGTCTCATTCAAAAAAGTATTCTATACTGGAGTGTATTGCATGATAACGTAATGTTGGATTATATATTTGAATGCATTTATGGAGGATGAAGACTTGATACCATTTGAAAGTGTGTTTCATAATTGACAACCTCGATATTGTACAAATAGTTGTGACTGGGTAGAGTAAACAAATGGGACTGCTAATTCGTTTTAATTTCTAAGATTATAATTAGTGTTATGTTTAATTTATATTCAATAGGACAATGTATTATATTGTTTAGGGATTTATATATATGAATAGCTGGAGATTGGTTAACAATATAATTCAGTCGCAACATTTTCAACAGAATAGAAAGTGGCTGCGTATGCTGCGTCCCAGGACTGTGGGTCATAACTCTCACAATTTTCTTTTGCAAAATAAAGAGTGGTTGCAGCTGAGCTTGATATGTTGAAGACCATATGGTATTACAATATAAGAAGTGGGGATAAATTAATGAAAAATATATACTGTATAAGGCGAAGTGCTTGCAACAACAGTTTATCTCTGATTTTATATATGATACTACACAGTCGAGATAACTTAAGTTTGAGAGCAGTTGTATGAGCTTTCCAATTTATTTATTTTTATCTATGAGAACTCCTAAAAATTATTGTTCAATCTTACATGTAATATCAGATTCATAAAATTGTAAGGTTACCCATTCATAATCTACCTTTTTTCTTGATAAAATCTTAGAGTAGGTGTTAGAAGGGTTACCTGTTAGCTTGTTTGTGGTAACGCACTTTTCTAGTTTATCTATATGCTCTATCTATTCTATATGCTCAGGCCCAATCCCCATTTTGGGGGTAGCCGACTCAAGACAGAGCAAGAACAGGGAAAACACAAAAACAACATAAAACAAAAATAAACACAGATAAAAAACAGAAACTCTCACACATCCATGTCACCCAGGAGAAGACCCAGAGACCAGGGTTACCAAGGTCGCTCCAGCACTCCCCCGGCCCCTGACCACCAGGAGAGGTTCCGATCTCGGCAGGCAGACATGCAGCGGAGCCAAAGCGACAAGCCCTCCCACCACACTTCCAGGCACACCCTTCATATTAATCGTCTCCCCGGGCCAGGCGCCTGATGGACTATTATCTAGTCCAACTTGCGCCCGACCCCTTACTCCAAAATAGTTTATAATTTATAATCTAGTTTATAATTTTTGTTTTTTTTCATATCAACTGGTGATTGATGATTTTTCCCCGAAATATAAAATATAGTGTCGTCAGCAAAGAGAAGTGCCTGGCCAGTGTCTGTAGCATTATGGATATATTGATGTATAGTAAAAATAAAATTTACCCTAATATAGAACCTTGAGGGACACCAACATTACAAGTTCGAAAATCAGAGTTAGTGTTGAGATATGTCACATATTGAAGATCTATCTAATATATAGTTTTCAAACCACTTAAGGGCTACTCCTGTGATACCATAATGTGGTAATTTAATCGAGAATACTGTAATCAACGCAATCAAAGCAGAAGCGCTACTATAGTCATTCGCTAAATGATGAAGTTGAAAATGTTCTTGATATAAAAATAGAGATTGTTAATGAACAGTGCATACTTAAAGTATATCACAAAGTTCATGATTTTAATTTTAACGTAATAAACTTTCCTTTCCCAAGTAGTAATATCGATAGTAAAATAACTTATAATTGTTTGTATTCCAGTTAATAAGATTTTGTAAAATTTGCACTAAAGTAGATGACTTTTGGGCTAGAGCTAGGTTACTATACAGACTCTTAGTAGACAGAGGTTTTGAGGCAAATAAATTGTTACATACATTTATTATTTTTAAGGTCAATTATTGTGACTGTATTCTAAAATTTGACATCAATAATTTTAATCAAGCATTTTTAACTTGAAGTTTCTTGTATAACCTCAATTACTTTTTGTCTGTTTGTATTTATTGTTTATCTTTTTCTATTATTATTAATGATGATTAGTTTAAATTAATTGTTCTTGTTAAAAGAGTTCTCTTTGTTTAAATCTGTTGTTGCTCCTTCATATTTTTGAAATTATTTGTCTTTATATTATATCTATTCATTGTCGATAGTATCAATTGCTTGCTTCTGCGATTTCTTTAGTTTATTTGTACGATAAATGTAGGTTATTTCTAGGGTAGTTATTGATAGGGGTCACTTGAGGCATGCTATGCTTACAGGTACCTACCCGATAGCACTATCGTTAGTGAGTGCTATATATGTTTTGTAATATTATAGATATCTTATCAATATTTGTATTTTGTACTATTGTTAATGTCTTGTCAAGTTTCAATATTGATTTTAATGGAAAATGTTAACACTAATTGTAGTTTCTTTAATGCATGCAGAGTTTAGTCAAATTTGCCAGAACGTCCTGGACTTCCCAAATTTACTATTTCCTTGAACGTAACGAAAGTGCGTTGTTATGTGTGCAATTAGTTTGCTTGGGAAACAGATTAACTTGCTCATGTAGTAATGTAGGCCTACAGTTGTACACCCTATGTGGTGGATTGTGTTCTTTCATTTCATAAATTTTATTTTTAGTAAGCATTGTTTCCACACAGCGATTTTGATAAGTTATTTTGACTTTATATTGTCTTTGTCCCAGTTTTGGTTTGCTTTGTTTGCAAGTTTTACATTTTAATTTGAGCGAATATCGCTAATGTCGTGCTACATTTGCCTTTGGCAGCGCTGCAGAGTTAAGCAGGATAAATCTCATACCTCCTCGGTGGCACGGCACACACCTTTTAATTTTAGTGGGGGGTGGCTGACACGAGGCACATACTAATTTGCCAAATTATGCATTAAGGTATTACTGCAAATGTTTACAATCAGTATTCGCACCCAATGGCAGGTAATATCCATCACAATTATGGAATCACTGTAAGGAATAAACTTAATGACGTTTTAGAGAAATATGTGGTAGTAATATCATGCACCCCAAAGGCAAACACTATAAAGGAAGAACGTTGCATGCCTCTAAATAGTGACAACATCCAAAACACATCACAATATAATTGACTTATCTTACGTGCGGGAATATATGAGTACCGTATATACTAATATTTAATATATGAGTACCGTATATACTAATATTTAATATATGAGTACCGTATATACTAATATTTAATATATGAGTACCGTATATACTAATATTTAATATATGAGTACCGTATATACTAATATTTAATATATGAGTACCGTATATACTAATATTTAATATATGAGTACCGTATATACTAATATTTAATTACTAACTCTTGCTTCAGTTCGCAATTCAGTGTTTTATGTTTAATATAAATTCGCTTATTCTACGGTCATATTATTACGAAACAACGCATCAAAGTGAGCCGAGAGTGATTAATATATTTGGTGTCAACATTATTGATAATTAAGGTTAATTGTTTCTGTAAGTATTTCATTATTTATATCGTTTCTGTGTATTAATTGGACAGTCACGGATAAATTGGTTACTCAACCCGATACAAGGATGGAACATGTCAATATGAATATCACACGAATATAAATATATCTTGCGATACATTTTGCGTGGCATTGCTTTCCAGAACACCAATGATATATACGGCGTATGTTCACTTGTTATCAATCTCAACGTTTGATTAGTAATAGTAAATGTTAATGTAGTCAAAGAAATTATGATTACAGGACCATTTCAAAATATACTTTTCCCTTTGCATTCAAACTTCTCATATTGCCTCTCTCCACAATAATTCCCATTGCTATCAATTTATGCGTTGAAGAGCAACAAATACACTTCATAAGACCAACTATTAAAATATTAACAACAAACATGCTTTTGCTTTTCAGCTTTACCTCTCTCTTGGCATATTCAGATCCCTGTTCGCCTGACTACTAACGTATTATATAAGACACCAACAATATAATAAGAACTCGCTGACAATTATATGATATTGTTCAAGTCTCTCACTCCACTCTTGCAACTCTCATCCCATGATAATATTTCATAAAGCTATCTGCATCTGTGTGTATAAACATAATATAAACAAACGTCAATGTTATAGGCAGCACAACATTAACATGTAGATCCGAGCACACTAATGTATCTTTTCTTTTACGAGCCTCTACACACTGACAGCAACGGAGAAGATTCTTGCATTAATATGCCAAGGAAACATTTCTTTGCTTGCCGAGAAGCAGATATGATTCATAAAAACAAGTTTTTGTTTTATAACGAAGGAACATGGACACATATTTTGGTATCATGTTTCCGCAATTTTGGTCTGATTACATAAAATTACATTGTCTTTGCCATAATATCCCTTTCAAAGACATAATAAGAACTATTGCTTTGGCCATTTAATCTGTTTACAAAACAGTCACAATTGTAAAGCACATTTTAACTTTACATATCGAGATCAATGGCTTAAAGGAAGAGGTTCAAGTTTAGATGTGGTAATTAATCGGCTATCATTTGGCACCCAAAGGGATCCCCAACTCCACCCGACTAATCACTGACTTACCCATCAGAGACCCCAACTTTCACGGCATAGTTACTGAATAGTTAGACAGCACATAATTAGATCGCGTAATTGGGGTTCATGTGTTGCTAAGTAGTTATCTCAAATAGTCTTTGGAATATGTCTACAATGAGAAGCCAAATAACATTCCCAACGTCGTGGTCTATATCCATGATATAAGAATAGTTAAGACATGTAAATTAGTTATAATTATGTTCTTATATTAGTATAGGAACATATAGTTGCAGCTTTGAAAAAAAGGAAGCGACTTTTGAATGTGATTGTTATACATTTGCCTTAACCCTGATATGTAAACAAACATTGAGGCTGGGGAATGGTTACATATGTGATCCTAGTGATGGACGTACAGAGTTATTGTGTCAATCGGAAGAAAAATGGAAGGATGGCAGATAGGTAGAGAGATGATTGGATATGCTGCAAGTGGGGGAACAAGGTTCGATATCTGACAACACCAATTAGAAATTGACGTAAAGTGTCAAAGGGAAGTTTGTTTGTGAACCTAATTCGCGTTCCATCAGGCAAATACAATCAAAATAAGTTTATGTATACAATTTACAAAATATTATATTTTGAATTGTTTGGCCAAAATGGAGTCCAGTACAAGGTATGAGATGTTAAAAGTCGGCGGCATACAATCACAATAATTATGTTCACACACACTTACAACCACCAATATAACCAGCTAACAAGCATACACACACACACACACACACAATTATGTTGGGAGGTGTGGCAGAGTGGTCTTGCCACTGGACAGGTAATCCAATGGACCCGGGTTCGAATCCCAATATGTCAATGGGAAGATATTATTGGGATGGAATTTGTGCTGTACCTAGTTTCAGTGCATTACCACAGCACACCGAAATGCCCAAAAAATACCCTCATTGTTCCCTGATTAAACAGCATTGTATGAATATTCCCATATTCAAAATATGTTACAGGGGGGCAATGCCTAGTGAGTTAATTGCTCAATAGGTGGTGTTCTAAGAGTGAGGGTCTGAGTGTGGGGCGTGAGATTGTGAAACGCAGAGGTGAAGCAGCTTCAGAGATGGAATTGCTTCGAGCCGGGGTGCTTCGCATGTCTCACTCCCTAGACTGGAACAAGACCTTACGGGCCTCACTGTGTTCAGCGGTGTAGTGTAAAGGCTCTCAGCCTATGCCCGAGAGGGAGTAGTTGGAATATAGAAAAAAAAGAAAACAAAAACACATACAAAAAAAAAAAAAAAAAAAAACACGCACCCAAAGGCACTCACGTAATTCATAAATGTCTGCATTCCTTCTTATCTAAACAATGTGTTATGGTACCGGAATATAATAGTAAGGAAGGAGAGAGAGTGAGAGTGAGAGTGAGTACAGGATGGCCGTAGGATAATAGGAAACGACTAGGAACAATATTAGATCTAGATAAGCAGGTATAAGTGAGATAGATACAGAAGTAGACATACAAGTAGATGAAGTTAGAGATATATAGAGATAATCCGATTACAAAATAAACTTCTAGTATAGCTGAACAACAAGCATTTTGAGTTGCTTGAAGGATTACTAAAACATTCTTGGAGAAGGTCGGAGGTAATAGAAAAGCAGATATATAAATAGAAAGGTAGCTAGATATGTGAAAAGTTAGATAGATAATTGAAAGTGAAATTGGATACAGAAATACAAAACTAATACAAGACAGTAGTCTATGCAGAGAGATGAACAGGGAGATAATATATTTTATGACCAGAAGCCACTGAAGCTTATGAAGGTCATCCATAACGCTCCCCTGATCCTACATATGTAAATCAGACTCAGATCGATCAGTTTTAACGTCATCTGATATTTTATAAAATACATATAGCAGACGATACATATAAAGCAAAAAAGTTAAATAAGTAAGATACAACATAGTACACCGCATAGTGAAGAAGCCTAATAAAGACAGAAGAGGACGACAGACATAATTAATATTATGATAACCTGCTTACAAGATGGTGATAAAGAGCAACTGACATTCATTATCGTGAGGCCAGAGTGACAAGGAGATAAGGAACAAGTGGTCGATAGAATGTAACTATACAGTATACATTGATTGATAGCGAGACAAAGGGACAACAAATATACGAGAGAGAGAGAGAGAGAGAGAGAGAGAGAGAGAGAGAGAGAGAGAGAGAGAGAGAGAGAGAGAGAGAGAGAGAGATGTAAGGAAACGATTATTTAAGAAAAGGGAAAATCACTATCGGCAAGATGTCAAATTAAAGCATTTATCGTCAAAAGGTGTGATACCGGCTTATCACACACACACACACACACATAGACATATACCTGCATAAGGGTAAATACAGTGACATTCACTTCCAAAACTGCGAAACACATTGTTCTATGATGAAGCAAGATAATAACACTTATTGCGATACAGTACCATTTCAAAACTAACTATGATTTCAACTACGTATTTAGGTAGACTAAATGAAACATGTTTGAGTTGACACTCGGTACCTTTTTGTTTAGTTTTTCTTCTATCGAGCCCTATAATTATTATTATTATTATTATTTTTATTCTATACAGCTAAGGAATGATCTGCGGAAATTGTTTTCATTATACATACATTTAAATCTTTGCTTCCTTTGTGTCTTTCCTAATATGAATTAAGTTATCTAATTATATATACAGGTAGAGTAATATGAACATAAACGCCAATGTACATTACCGAAGAGGTTATTAATCACGCCGACGATCATGGCAGTGTGACCTGTACGTTCAGCGGAGTCTGTTACTTTGTACAGCTGATGAAGTACCTGTAACTTGCACACATTTATACTTACATAACTGAATTATCACCATGTGTTACTCAAATGTATTAGGTAGGCGTGACTACGTATATATCATAGGAAGTGATATTCTAATTACTTTTGAGCTGTACTTAGTTGCACTAGGTTTCCATAATCCCACCTGCAATATATAGTGGAGCCTACCAAGAGTTATAGGCTATTACAAGTCTTGTCCTGATGCTGACACACATGGTAAAACAGTGGTAATTCTTAACTTGTTTGAATACTATATTGCTTGACTTAATATATTCCCTATATTCTCCCCTATAGTTCCATCCGTCCAAATGAACCACAGCATGGCACTTATACTGAAGACCCACCAGGTACCCAGAATTCCCGCTATCTCACTACATCGCTACCTGGACTAAGCATAATTACAAACCTGTAAATGTAAGTAAGTTAGTAACTAACAATCCTATCCTTGTTTGGTCAGGCATGGTTAATTATTTTCTTGAACAGAACTTTAGTTCTGTCTACCGTACGGTATAAATGGACGAACAGAGAACACGGCCGTCAGATGCCCATGTCCCAGAACTATTTTAGATGTCTGCTTGTCCATGATAATTTTGAGCTTCTAACTAACAATTCCTAACCAAATTTTGGGGCAAATCATGTTCTACAAACTAGGTTGTCTAATGAGGGATACTAGTGAACCTATATAACCACACATTCAGATAGGTGATGAATTAGTATGTTGTGGTAGGTGTGTTACCGATACGCCTTAATTAAGTTTTGAAATGTCAATACTGAGTGGCGAGGTGGGCAAGTTGCGAGATGTCTGGATACTAGCCACCCACCATTAGGTAAACAACCGCACTTAGACATCCAGAAACTCGGCGTATTTTCCACGCTAATGGCACTCCTTCTTTCGGCACTTCGCGCATCTCCAGTGATAAATTTCCCCTCCTCCCGCTCTCAACTTCAAACGCGAGAAAACTACTGAAGCTCCTAATTCTTTGCATTTATCTCGTTCTTCTCAATGAGAATGGGAAAGGGTTGGGACAATCTAAGGGTCCCTGTAAGTCTGAGATGGGTCGAAGGAGACAGGGAGGGGAGGACGACGATAGGGAGTCAAGACAAATACAATATAAGGGGAACAGTTTTGCATTGATGTATACAAATACATCCTAATTTCTTTCAGTCCCCGAATTAGATAGATATAGGAAGTCACTCTCCGACACGCAGTGCACCTGTTAATATCGTGCACTCGGTCATTCATATAACTGGCATATACAATTTTTGAGAAAATAATGCGGGTTAATATAATATGACATGACTGGATGATAATTGCTTATTAAATCGTGAGGACACCAGATACAAATTAATACTTATTATATATACTTCTCAGCGTCACACATAATTTTTCTATTTACGATGCTGCTTGGAATCAGCATTATAATATAATAAGCTCTGGAAACCGAGATCACACAAGTTGGGTTAATCGCCTGCCTTTACTTCGGAATCTTATTTACTAATTTTCACTCTTACTTTCATTATGTTCAAGTGTCAAACTGGTAGGGCAGGACATTGTATTTTTTACATACTGTCAAGCCTGTAGTTTCCCTTAAGGGGAGGTTTTTAGTTTGGTCTCTGGATATCCATCAAGCTTAAGACTACACCCCCTTGAGCCCCTTTCAAGATAAATTTGTAAATTTTTCGGTAGAAAAATGTCCCGGCTGAAAGCCGGTTCCTCTTAAATTACAGGCTCGCTATCGCTCGCCAGGATACAATCGACACCTAAATGGCACGAATGGTCTTAAAATTGACAGAAATGGGTCGAAGGTTCTTAAAATCGTCAACATCATGGGGCGAACGTCTTAAAATTAGAAAAGCAATGGGGCCAAACATGAGGGAGAAAGGAGTCAAGAAAAAAATCCCTCAAGTGGAAATCTCCCCTTAAATAACGTATATGATGTAGAAATGTTCACCAAAGTAAAAACTCATTTTACAAGTGCCACGGTAGACTTGAGAATTAAGTGACAACTAAAGTGATTAAAGGCGGTATGATACGAGCGCATTTTCCGGGCATGTATGGTTTGGCAGCTTCCAAATTTAGACAGCTAACATAATAAAGTTGACGAAACCAGTATAAACGTCCTATAGAGTTGCAAGACAAAATCTGACTTATCAAAAATACATTCATACAATGGATTAGCATCGTTTGCCATTACGTACATTGTAACTGTTCAGACGGGGTTGTCTTTCCGCAGTTGGAATGTAATACAGTATAATAAGGAAACAGAACACATGCAACATCCATATAAATACAGCAGGATACGTGTGCTTCATCGTTACTGATAGTAATACAACGAACCGGGATACCATGCATGCCAGTGCTATACTCCTTTTAAAGTAACACAAATAACGAAGACCCCAACAATCAAGAAAAGGAAAATCCCCGAGGAACACGAAATGAAACAAGTAGGAAAGCGCTCCAAGAACAAGGAGGAAGGAGTAACTAAACTAAAACCAACAATGAAGAAAACAGGAAGAACAAGACAAGAAGTAACCAAGATGTCCCACATTCCACCTCCAAACATCATCAACCAGAGTAACGAGAAAAGGAAGAACAGAGCCAAATCACCCACGAAGAAGATAAAAGTAGCAGCAGAAGACTTAGTAATAATAAAACTACAGGAAAATAATAATCAACAAAAGAGACAAAATGGCTGCCCCGATCATTAGAAAAAAACATGTCCCAGAAGAAGACAAAGGAGAAACTGAAATAAAATCGACAACACCGAAGACGGAAGAAATAAAGAATAAACTAAACACGGTGCCCCGTATCCCAAAATTACCCAACATCGCCAATAAGAAGAACGAGAATCAGAATATACAAACCAGGACCGAAGATAAGAGCATTCGAGCATCAACAGCAACAAAAGACACACGCATGGCCGAACCACGTGTCCGAGATCACCACCAGAATTCCACGAGTAATGCCCGCACCAATATAACAACTAATATTACTTCCACGCACTCTACGAACAACCGACGAGACGCCAGAATTGCCACAACTACACCAGAACTTCCAATAACCCCAGGCAAGGACATTCCCCTAATATCAACATCATAAGAAACGCACAAGAGGGAAATAATATTCAGCCAGAAGCAGAAGGGCCAGCATCACTATCAGAAGACAAGTTACTTACGCCCTACTTCCACCCAAAGGCCGACTCACCTACCAGCGAATTTCTAAGGGGCCCTCCTAATCCCCTTAGATCCACCCCGCCCGGACATAATATTATGACCTTGTGATCCTCGCATACCTACCCCGGGACATCTCAGCAAAAATCGTCACTATCCCCACGGAACCTGAACAAGGCAAACAATTCTAGGGCTTTCATAACACTGACATTTTAGTGGTGAATAGTCCTAAAATTACCTCCCTTTCAAGTAAGGATAAAAGGCATGCCCAATATTCTGAAAGGTCTGTAGGAGTCTTTTCCCTATTGAAGAATTGTTGTTATACTGTACATACCATGGTATTGTACTAACATTAAGGTCCACAATAGGCTGCACCTTTAATAGTATAAGTATACTTTCCGGACATGTCCGAAGCTTACTTTTATTATTAAAACTGCGCCTCCACAAACTATCTAAGGATACTTGGCATGTCAAGATCGTTTGCATAGTCCAGGGCTCTGCGAGATACCTTAACCGGTACTCTGCATATAGAAGTCCATAGTACATTTGCTCAATGACATGTTGTTGGACATTTGTAATTAAAAGGTTTAAACACCGCCCTGAGTTCTTTGAACCTCTTACAACGGTCAGTTGGTAGTCGAGGATATAGTAATGGGCATGACCTTATTATTTACTAGCGTTAGCCCGATATGTTGTCCCTGTGCCATGGCATTTGAGACAGTATATTACAGACCCCACACCAAGAGTACCTGAACAGAACTTCACCACCGATTAATATAACGGTCAGGACAGTCGAGTAACTCTAGTTACATGCTAAACCTACTCGCGTTAGTCCGAAGAAGTGCCCAGTTTCATGACACCTAAGGAAGCTTCATTTAAGACCCCATACCCATTAATCCATCTGTAACTCACCCAGCTTATCCACACGACCAACCAATCTGGACGGCCCAACGGAAACGCAGAAGACCCACAGCTGTTCCCTCAACTCACCACTACTCCAACTCCAAGTGTCAGCATAGGAGTACATATTGAAACACAGAAAGAAGTCGATACCAATGATGAGGTATACATAATTATACAAAGTTAGAGTCCGCCAAGAGTGACTCTACCTAATTCTTATACAGTGCACTACCCAATAGAGTTCCTCAGTATTGACTCTACCTTATTTCCCACTAGTGTTCGAAGGTGTGCAAATATCTTTAGAGTCTACAACAAATTACTCTATAGTATATTCACTACATGCCAGTGTCTTAGCAAACATAAAGTCCGTCATCATCGACTCCATAGTGAAATCCTCGTCAGTTCCACAAGTGTTTAGAATGCTAATTCGAATACAGTTACTTAGCAATATCTGTGGTATGACTGATAAATCTTAATCAATAGTTCAGTGAGTGAAATAAGAAGCAAACTAAACACTTATTGTATACCTGCTTTCCATCCAGATCCTCGAACGTACTAGGACAGTTTATATATTATATACTGTATATACAGTATACATATATATATATATATATATATATAATTACTATTACTCCTTATATACATATGAATGTCTGTTTAAGTTAGAGCTACATCAATAAAACAACTGTTCATAAACTTACTCAGTGTTATATGTATCCTCTATTCATCTTCTATGCATGTGTTGTGTGATCTTTCACTTCTCCAGTTAAGTAGAACCTACTAAATCTAATCTTGAAACCTGGTAAAAACCCTGGTATAACACTTTCACTAGCTTAATTTTTGTTCGGATGCGTCACAGGTCGAGGAATGCCAAATACTAACATCATAATATACTAGAACATGTATATACTATCGTGAGAGCTTTGTCAGAGAAGTGCATTTCTTAAAAGACCATACAACTGGAGAGCGGAGACAGCCTTGCATGTCATTTCTATATCACGTCTGGGTATAAATATTACAAAGGAATGTGTGGGCAGCGATGACAAGATGCCATTGTACCGCAGTATTCTAATATATTATAACTTGTCCGAGATAAAATTGTTGATGGAAAGTATATTAGCACTTTCAATACGAGGACGCCTCTGTTCATCTTGTGTTGTGTACTATCAGACTGTTGCCGTATGTGTAGCTTAGAATAGGTCTGTTGGGAGTCTAAAAGGTTAATTGGGTTATCAGAGAACATGATTACTGTGGATCTATATTTGTATGAAGCAAAGCGTCGTCAAATACAAACAAGAGTAAGCCAAGTTTGGGAATATTTATCATGTCAGTAAATGTATGTATATACTGTACATATAAGCACATACCCCATAGCTGGTGGTGGCCAACTCGAGACAGAGCCCAAATATAACAAAACTATATAAAAAACACACACACACACACCGAGATCACCTAGGAGAAGACCCCACAGACCCAGACCCAAGAAAGGCCCAGCAAAAGATTCCCAGGTCCCAAACATCCCGGAGAGGTTCCGTTCTCAGCAGGCAGGAAGAACTGATTGACACGTTAAAAACTATATGGAGAGACGAAATTACAATTGACCAAGGTAAGGAACACATCTAAAGGTAAGGTAGGAGATATATATATATATATAGAGAGAGAGAGAGAGAGAATGTTTCTGTGGGATTAGTTTAATTGGGGCAAGGAAGAAGAGGGTGATGGGGGGAATAACCTAATCTTATCTAAACGTAAATCAAATGTTTTCGTGAATGGAATGAAGGCATGACGTTAATGTGCCATATAGAGTATATTGCAATTATTATTTTAACCATGTCCTTGTATACGATTACGCATGTGTTACTGTCTGCAAGTGTATTACTGAATGTGTGTATATTCTCTCCTTATGTATCTACCCATATATCTTCTAGCGCTATCTATTTAACTATTTCGTTTGTATTCGTAAGTGTTCTTTCTATGTATATACTGTATGTCAACGGTATTTAACTCAATTCCTCTAGTGTAAATGTGACATATATTCCACGTCAATGGTATTTGCTCAACTAGTTTGCCTTACTCAATTTGCCTGTCTGTGTGTCTGTGTGTCTGTCTGTCTGTATGTCTAAACCGAAGTCAGAGGCATGGATGGCTGCATGGGACCGGAAATCACATTGTTGGATCTGCGTTAAGATATCCGACATTCAGGGAACATTCATTGGATAGTATTATAGCTATCAATATTTAGTTTAAATTATTCATATGCATGGACACACACAGAAGTTAGCATTGAAACAAAGGAAGAATTGACGAATAGAAGTGAATATAATGAAAGGGTAAAGGTGAACCGTAGTAGAAGGCGTGAACTGAATTGGTAATAACATCTGGTAATCCGAGTGACTGTCGTTCATCAGTGTTATTAACACTCAATGAGCGGCTAGGTTAATAACTTCTACTACCTGCCAAGCGGACATATTTACCCTAAACGAGCTTCATTCCATGCTCTTTTTCATGCATAAAGAAGAGCCAGAGCGTAATACAATTATATATCCGTGAAAGGGAGTTAATTGAGCTTTCCAATGACACCTGAACCATGCTTCTACGATCACGGGTTGTCTTGCAACGATCGTGCAACACGAAGGAAAAATCCCTAAAATACGGTAATTTCCTTACATATTTCCCTGTCTAGGGAGGTAGTGGGTGTGGATGTGTGTGGAGGTGGGGCCAGTCGCGGTGCGCGGGAGCCGTGCCGAACGGTCAGAGCCAACCTACACTCCTACCACCGCTCGGACTCTCTCTCAGAGCCAATTATGTGCTCAACATCGCATACGACTTAAGGCGGTCCCCGCTCTATAGGTCTGGGTTCTCTTGACCGCCTTAAGTCGGTCCCCGATAGACAAGGGTTAATATGGCTTATATATACATAATAATGGAATGGGCTATGTTGGTGAGGCTGTACGGGAGAATAATAAAGTGATGAGTGTAATACTGGATTATCTTGTAGTGGAGGAAATATCAGCACATGGACTACAAAAAGAGAGAGAGAGAGAGAGCGAGGCCAAAAGCTACATATTAGGTAAATAAAACTGAGATGGATAAATTTTATACTATAGTAGAAAACGGTGTTGATGGTGATGGTGGTTAGGATAGTAATATTAGGAAGAGACAAGTTATAGGCTGTACAATTTCTGCGCTTTGCCGCGGTTTTCAAAAGTTCATTTTGCTTTTCGGCGCCTGTAGTGGGTAGGTTATCTAGCTATTCACGGTATCATACTTTAAACACATTAAACACCAACCCTTTGACCTCATTTACTTTCATAATATCCGCCTTTAAAATGTCTCTTTGTGTATTCTTTCCAACACATTCCGTCCGCTTCTGTAATCACCACAACATTTTGGAAGCAACCATTAATAAAATAATTATCTACAGTGTAGGCTATACGTAATCAAATGCTAACATTTATATATAAACTCAAACATTTTATATTTTGTCAAGTATTTTCGAAGGAGAAGTATTTACCCTAATGCATCCATATACAATAATCTATTCCCAGTTTAGTTGCCGATACTAATGCAAAAAAAAAAAAAAAAAATAGTAATATTGTCTGAAAACTAACTTGAAAATCGCAGGAAAAGACGTTCGTTCGAAACAGCATGTAACCCCAATTATTTGTTATGCTGTTCTTATGCTAGAATCATGGGATTTTACTCAACTTCTAGGAATTTCAATAGTATCATTGGAATAACATGCTTAACCCAGTGGGCACCAGCATAATAAATGCACACTCCAGGACCAGCCGGAAATATATTTTGTTATCTTTCCCTAAAACAGCTTAATTAGGTGAGAAATGACCAAAAAAAAACACTCATCTCGGTCATTTGGGGGTCCTAAAGGGGGGGAAGGGGGGCGTTCAGCCATCAGCTGGTGCCGGGCGCCTCTTCAAACCTCCTGCGCCGGCACACCACAGCTGGGTGAGGCAGCATGGCTGATGTACGATACCTCCAATTTTCGAGTGACGGTATTTACACCACCCGAGCATCATGTGTGCCTTCATAGTTCATATATTAGCAACATGTATTACATAATATCATTGTAAGTTAAGTTACAGTGTGATAAACTGTAATAAATGACGGTATTTACACCACCCGAGCATCATGTGTGCCTTCATAGTTCATATATTAGCAACATGTATTACATAATATCATTGTAAGTTAAGTTACAGTGTGATAAACTGTAAAACTTGATAGATTCAAGTTTTATAAATGCCGACGAGTGGCAAGGCCCACGCGCGTCTTGGTTACCATAGCGATGGGCGGCCATCTTGGCCCAAGACGCACGCACGTACACACGGCCAGCTGACTGACACCCGACTCCCCCTTCACTTTCATTTTTATTATGCCTTTCTCACGTACTCTGTTTATTGATTTTTTACTTTATCGTATGTTTTATAGTTAGAATATGAGTTTTACACATTATTTTAGGCACTTTTGACTTAGAAATATGGGTTTTCACATTGTATTTTTAGTAGGGAGAGTGTGAGGTGATGGCGAAGGCAGGCGGTGGGGAGAACCACACCGCATGTGTTGTTGTGAAGCAACATGCCGACGCACCCTATGCGGTTCTGGGGTTTAGCGTTACAAACATTGCCGACGCATATGCTGCGGTTCATGTGCCCAGTGGGTTAATACTAATGCTACTAATAATTGTTTAATGCTATTATAAAGATGAGATTGAAATGCGAGTGAAAATAACACTTATATATTAAAAAAATCCCATTCTACTCACTCAGTTCGAGTCATCCTCCCCAGCACTTCACGTACCTGTAAATATAAGAACACAATTGAAATAGTATATCGAATTTCTTATCAACACCAGTCTGAAGTCAAATTAAGAATGGCAGCACACAAACAAATTTGATTTATCCATGTTTACAAAGTTCCTGAGCCCTCCATTTACATGCCCCAAAGAAAGCAAGTTATAATTGTAAATACAATACACATGTATAATCAAAATAAAATATATAGGATAGATCAAAATGTATTTTTAAAACAACAAACCCCCCCTCCCCATGATACTAATATGCCAAGTCACTCATTCCCCTCGCAAAATTAAAAGGTATTATATCTTATCACAAAATAATCCTTATCAATATACAATATTATGTAATGTAAAATAAAGTATCTTTAGAGCCTTATGTGCAAACACTTAACAACTGGGTTACAGTATATATGACGTTGGTGGGAAGTTACAGCATTATAATGGCGTTGGTGGGGGAACAATTTAGCAAGAGAAAGAGAGAGATCGGGAGTTAATAATGCCCCCCCTCTCACCGTACTGAGCTTCCGACACGTATTGATGATGCAGTGGGGAAGGAAGGATGTGAACGCAGAGGAGATGGAAGGGGTTGGTGTGAAGCAAACCCAATACATTATTGTTTTAGTACTGATATCATTATGAAAAGAAATACAGGGAAATGTGCAGGAAATTATACAGCTTGGCAATTTCATTTATGAAACCTGCGTGGCAATAAATTACTCAGGATAATGTATTATTCTCTTTTATGGTTTTGGTGATGAATGCTAAAATTAGGGATATAATATAAATCCTACCGAAGTTTGCAAATACAGTATGTTAGCTCTTTATCTGGTTGACTTAACGCATACACACTAAAATTCCAATGTTAGTTAATTAATATTAAAGTTTATTTCCTACAATTATACAGTCATGTCATATTTTAAGATAGATAAGGGTAAATTGTAAGCATGTAAGCGCACGAACGAACTCTCCCATTTCGGCACAATATTACTTCACCACCCGGAGACAAAACTCCCTCCTCAATATAATTATGTTCCTTGAACTTGAGTGTGACTGAGTGTAAACATATCGTGGGAGGATATTTTGGAGTGTGAGCAGACAAATAGTGGTTCTGTTTCTGGAGGTCATATGTGTTTGGTGTGTGTGTGTTTAATATATACTGTATGTATATATATATATATAGTTGTGGCAATAGATTCTCTTCAGGGGAAGCGGAGTCTTATAAGGGCAGGCAACACCAAGGTAAACACGAACATCTTTATTCTGGTACCGGTAACGTTTCGACATTAACATATGTCATCATCAGACCTAAAGCAATAAGAAATACATGTATTAATAAATTATGTTGACATATTATATAGCAAATATATTTAATAATTATTTAGAAAAACATAAAAAAGTTAGAAATCGTGAAAAAGAGAGAAAAACACAACAAACAACAGCAACAGCTGTTAAACCATGTTATGAACTACGTGTAGATATTGAATGCTAAAATACACAATACCTTAGAAACATAATAGGTTGGTGGAGAATTCGTGGGTCCCCAAGGTGGGCTTAAAATGGTGAGTGAGGAGGGACTCTCCTATTAAATGGGTGGTGTCACCAGCACAACTGAAAATTACTGAAAACACTTTTTTGTTAATGGAATGGCCTAAAGGTTCACAATGGTCTCGCATGGCTGAAAAGGATGGTTTAGAAATGGGAAGTCCAGTTCTATAAGAACGACCCAGGTGCTCCGCAACCCTCGTGTTTAAGTGCCGTTTTGATTGGCCTATATACAGTAAGTTGCATTACCACAGCTACATTTATATTGATAAACAATACAGGATTGCAGAACATCCGGGATACGAATTTTGAATATGAAATGATGTGACAAAGTATTGGTAGGTTTGTATATTATTCTGAGGGACACTTGGGGATAGAATAGCTTGGATCTTCTGATCACTGTCTGATACAGGCCACCTGTCTACCACCTACCACACCTTCCCACTCTGAACCTGTTTTGGTGACTAAATGGCATTACGATAGGGCAGACCGGGAGGGTCTTCAAGATTTCTTTATTGATATTCCCTGGACCTCTTTATTTTCTAATGATGCACACACCACCTTGAGCCACATACAAGATTTTGTAAAAATTGGAATAGAAACTTTTATTCTTCATCAAAAGTATAGTAAAAGATCTAATTCACCTAAATGGTTTGACCATAATTGTGCTAGAGTAACTGAACAAAAAGCAATAGCCTACAATGCATACACAAGATCAAAAACACATGAAGCCTTTAATTACTTTAGAAACATCAGAAATCATGCCAAAACTGTATTAAACCTAACTAAATCAAACTTTCTCCACAAGCAGGCAAATAAACTTCTAAATAATCCAAATGATAACAAAATATTTTGGTCTACTCTAAACTCATTCAAATCCAACTTCACTACTGCTTCATCCATTCCACCATTAATATCTCCGACTGGCAATCTTGGTAAATGACCCACGAGGTAAAGCTAACCTTCTTGCGGATATTTTCTCCACCAATTCAACCATAGATGAAATAAATCAAGATGTCCCTGTACTTAATTTTAATTCGCCTGAAATTCCCTCACTTAAGATCCACACCAGACAATCATGTCAAAACTATTTTGCAGAATCTCTCAGTAGATAAGGCTCCTGGTCCAGATGAAATTCCTCCAATAGTACTTAAGAATTGCTCCTTGGTGCTCGCTCCTGTATTGGCAAAAAATGTCCGTCTGTGTACTCATACCTCATGCTTCCCAGTACCCTGGAAAGAAGCAAACATCCATCCAGTTCCTAAAAAAGGTGCCTCTTCAGATCCATCAAACTACAGACCAATAGCTATAACTTCCACTCTTGGTAAAGTCTTTGAAATTATATTAAATAATCACATAATTAAGCATCTTGAGAATAATAAATTAATCAGTGATAGGCAATATGGTTTTAGACGATGTCGATCAACTGCAGACATTCTTTGCCTTCTTACGCATCAAATCAACTAAGCTACAGACCAACATGATGAAACACATACAATAACACTGGATATATCAAAGGCATTTGATAGTCTGGCATCAATCCTTATTGTCGAAGATGTCACACTACGGCCTTGCATCATTAGTTCCACTAATTTCTTCTTATCTTCATAGCAGAAAAATATGTGTAATGGTAGATGGCCTTTATTCTCAATTTCACTCAATAAATGCTGGTGTTCCCCAGGGATCAGATTTGGCCCCAACTCTGTTCCTCATTCATATCAATGATCTCATGTCTACCACTCATAATCCAATACATTCCTACGCAGATGACTCAACACTCCACAGTTCCTTCACATTTACCAATTCTTTCACCCAACCCGATCTTATAAATTCAAAAATAAACACTGCAATTTCTCTGAACTAGGACCTTTCTAATATAAATTAATTGGGACAAAAAATCTACTTTCCTTTAATGCACATAGCACCAAAACCAAATACATACAATTTTCAAACAGACAGAATCTCACTGACTCCCATATATTTTTAATGATGTAAATATTCCCACTTCCCCTAGTATTGACATTCTCGGTGTAACATTAACTACTAACTTGAGCTGGACACATTATGTTAGAAGCATTGCTAAGAATGCCTCTAAAAAACTGGGACTCCTGTACAGAGTTCGAGAATTCTTCACTGACGAGCAGTTGGCCGTAATATATAAAAGTCATGTGCGTTCTCAGATGGATTACTGTTCACCTCTGTGGAGTGGAAGTGGAGTGGTTGCATTGAGGCAGTTGGACAAAATTCAAAAGAAAGCTATTAGATTAATCAATAACCCTGTAATCACACAGGACCTTCCTACATTATCCATACGAAGAAACGTTGCATCCCTTGCATTATTCTACAGATATTTTCACAGCAATTGTTCCGAGGAACTTGCTTCAATTGTGCCGCCTCTCCACATCTTTCCCCGTAGAACTAGGGCAGCTGAGATCGCCCATGAATTTACACTTTCTCCTCCACAATGCAGAACTTCTGCTTATCAAAATTAATTTATCCCTAGAACGACTACTCTTTGGAATTCACTTCCCTCGAGTTGCTGTCCACAAACTTACAATCTACAAAAGTTTAAATCCAGTTGTTACAAACATTTTATGAATGGAGGATGCCTTTAGGCACATGGACCTTTTTGTTTTATCTGTGTTTTTCCTTTCTCCGTTCATTGTCTCTTAAAAAAAAAAAAAAAATAGCAACGAATCAATGTTGTGACTTTATGGCGTATCGAGTAACTTGATGGTCCTAAAAATGGCATACTGAAAAATATTACTGCCTTTTTAGCAGTCGGTACGGGGCTCGGGATTTGGAAAAGTTGATTTAGTTGTTTACCAAAACAGTTTTCAATGAATGAAATAGGGAAACCATTTGAATGTAAAATGTGTTTGAGATATTTGAGTTCATTGTGAAAAGACAAATATGAGGAACAAATGTGGTAAGCACGGGTGATTAAAGTTAAGATTAAATTTCGTGTGTACTGTATCGGGATAGATGAATTAAATGTTGTCGTTAAACCTGTGAAGGTTGGTTTCCTGTATATTGAAGTATTAAATGAGTCGGGTGTTCTGCTAATATTTATGTCTAGGAAGGGGAGAATACCATTTGTTTCAGTGTCGGAAGTGAACTTAATGTTTTCATGTTGTGAATTTAGATAAGCTAAACATTTGGGAACGTGATCGGGAGACTGGAATAAAACGAATGTGTTATCTATGTAACGTCTGTAGAGCAAAGGTTTGAATTCTATAGGACAGTTGTCAAGCCATTGTGTTTCGTGATAAACTAAGAATTAATTAGCGAGACTGCAAACGAGAGGATTACCCATAGAAATACCATCTACCTGTTTGTAAAATGAACCATTGAAAATTAAAAGACTGTCTTTGGCGGCATAGGAAAGTAACTTATGGAACTGATCTTTCGAAAATCCGTTGACAATATTTTCATTTTCAAATAATTCTGAAGTGCATATGTTAATTGTCTCGTTTATGGGAATGTTGGTGAATAAACTAGTTACATCAAATGAAGCCATTACACAACCAGAATGAGTGAAGTTACAAAGTTCCTTGGCAAATGTAAATGCATCCCTAACTGTGTACTCGTTGGAAGTTAAAGGAGAGATTATTGGTACTAAATACTGTGCTTAATTGTAACTGGCTGTACCTATGGCGGACAAAATAGGGCGGACAGGGCAATTATCTTGTGAACTTTGGGAAGTCTGTATAAAATTCCAGGGCGGGCACCAGAGACGAATAAATTTGAATATATCATTTCATCTATTGTCTCGTTTCTTTTTAGTTGTCTTAGAAAGTTGTTGATTTTGTCTTCACTTTTAATTACTAGATGGTAGATATCCTGTTTTATTTCTGCGAATGTTGTTCTGTCACTCAATATTTCTGCAACTTTATTGTTATAATTTGCCTTATTTAGCAACACAACACCATTCCCCTTATCAGGTTTCATGACAACAATACTCTTGTCTTCCGCTAGACTGTTACGCTTGACGTTCTTCTTCGCTTAATGAGTCATTAAAATAACCACGTGAGAAATAACTAGACATTGCTAAATGCTTAAGAGAATGTTTAAAGAAATCGAATGTGTTGCCATTGGCTTGATACAAGGAGTGGGATGATAAAGTTTTAAAAAACTGTTCAAATGACAAAAAGTGTGGTAGAAAACGTGGTTTGGGCGAGTTAATTGCAAAATGTAGACCTTTGGATAAAAGAGCCTTTTCAGTGGTAGAAAGCTTTCTAGACGAGTAGTTGAATATTACTTTGTTGTGAGGTATATTGTCAGGATTAGCATAGCCTAATTCAGTGAGTTTACGTTGGTGGATGTATCGAGTGTGAGCCGAAGTTTTTAAATTAGTATTTTCGATGAGACAGCGAAGATGATTGTAGTCCAAGTAAGAAACAAGACCTTTCAATGAACTTAGAGTGGATTCTAGGCGTTCGGAGTGTGTTTTAATAAGTCTACGTCACAAAATTGATTCGTTGCAAGTGTCCCTCAGAATAATATTCAAACCTACCAATACTTTGTCACATCATTTCAAATTCAAAGATCGTATCCCGGATGTTCTGCAATCCTCTATTGTTTATCAATATAAATGTAGCTGCTGTAATGCAACTTACTGTACAGTATAGAGGCCAATCAAAACGGCACTTAAACACGAGGGTTGCGGAGCACCTGGGTCGATTTTATAGAACTGGACTTCCCATTTCTAAACCATCCTTTTCAGCCATTCGAGACCATTGTGAACCGTTAGGCCATTCCATTAACAAAAAAAAAAAATCCGTAATTTTCAGTTGTTCTGGTGACGCCACCCGTTTTTTTTTTTTTTTTTTTTTTTTTTAAGAGACAATGAACGGAGGAAGGAAAAACACAGATAAAACAAAAAGGTCCATGTGCCTAAAGGCATCCTCCATTCATAAAATGTTTGTAACAACTGGATTTAAACATTTGTTGATTGTAAGTTTGTGGAAAGCAATTCGAGGGAAGTGAATTCCAAAGAGTAGTAGCTCTGGGGATAAATGAATTCTGATAAGCAGAAGTTCTGCATTGTGGAGGAGAAAGTGTAAATTCATGGGCGCTCTCAGCTGCCCTAGTTCTACGGGGAAAGATGTGGAGAGGCGGCACAATTGAAGCAAGTTCCTCGGAACAATTGCTGTGAAAATATCTGTAGAATAATGCAAGGGATGCAACGTTTCTTCGTATGGCTAATGTAGGAAGGTCCTGTGTGATTGCAGGGTTATTGATTAATCTAATAGCTTTATTTTGAATTTTGTCCAACTGCCTCAATGCAACCACTCCACTTCCACCCCACAGAGGTGAACAGTAATCCATCTGAGAGCGCACATGACTTTTATATATTACGGCCAACTGCTCGTCAGTGAAGAATTCTCGAACTCTGTACAGGAGTCCCAGTTTTTTAGAGGCATTCTTAGCAATGCTTCTAACATAATGTGTCCAGCTCAAGTTAGTAGTTAATGTTACACCGAGAATGTCAATACTAGGGGAAGTGGGAATATTTACATCATTAAAAAATATATGGGAGTCAGTGAGATTCTGTCGGTTAGAAAATTGAATGTACTTGGTTTTCTGTGCATTAAAGGAAACTAGATTCTCTTGTCCCCATTCATTAATTCTAGAAAGGTCCTGGTTCAGAGAAATTGCAGTGTTTATTTTTGAATTTATAAGATCGGGTTGGGTGAAAGAATTGGTAAATGTGAAGGAACTGTGGAGTGTTGAGTCATCTGCGTAGGAATGTATTGGATTATGAGTGGTAGATATGAGATCATTGATATGAATGAGGAACAGAGTTGGGGCCAAAACTGATCCCTGGGGAACACCAGCATTTATTGAGTGAAATTGAGAATAAAGGCCATCTACCATTACACATATTTTTCTATTATGAAGATAAGAAGAAATTAGTGGAACTAATGATGCAAGGCCGTAGTGTGACATCTTCGACAATAAGGATTGATGCCAGACTCTATCAAATGCCTTTGATATATCCAGTGCTATTGTATGTGTTTCACCATGTTGGTCTGTAGCTTGGTTGATTTGATGCGTAAGAAGGCAAAGAATGTCTGCAGTTGATCGACATCGTCTAAAACCATATTGTCTATCACTGATTAATTTATTATTCTCCAGATGCTTAATTATGTGATTATTTAATATAATTTCAAAAACTTTGCCAAGAGTGGAAGTTATAGCTATTGGTCTGTAGTTTGATGGATCTGAAGAGGCACCTTTTTTAGGAACTGGATGGATGTTTGCTTCTTTCCAGGGTACTGGGAAGCATGAGGTATGAGTACACAGACGGAAAAATTTTGCCAATACAGGAGCGAGCACCAAGGAGCAATTCTTAAGAACTATTGGAGGAATTTCATCTGGACCAGGAGCCTTATCTACTGAGAGATTCTGCAAAATAGTTTTGACATGTCTGGTGTGGATCTTAAGTGAGGGAATTTCAGGTGAATTAAAATTAAGTACAGGGACATCTTGATTTATTTCATCTAAGGTTGAGTTGGTGGAGAAAATATCTGCAAGAAGGTTAGCTTTACCTCGTGGGTCACTTACAAGATTGCCAGTCGGAGATTTTAATGGTGGAATGGATGAAGCAGTAGTGAAGTTGGATTTGAATGAGTTAAGAGTAGACCAAAATATTTTGTTTAATAGGAGAGTCCCTCCTCACTCACCATCTTAATCGCATTCTTAGGACGCGATGGCGTCATAACGCTACCCCTCCAAGAGTTATTGTATGACGCAATCGCGTCATAATGCCACCCGTAAGTTAGAAATATTTGTGGTAAATAAGTTTATGACGCAAATTTGACACGTTTTTGGCTGGTAAGTTAGCCATCAGTAAGTTACAATATGAAATATCTGGCAACCCCCAAGCGTCCCTGTGAGAGCAGTGCGGGGCTTTGTTTCACCAGTTGTGAGCCGGCCCCCAGTACAAAGGAGTACAAAGGAAATCAAGCAACAACAGATCTAGTGACCCTTCTAGGTTGCTTGTCCTCCAAAACACTGAGGATCAAGTGTCCAAACAGTGGTTTAGAGTGGGTAAGGGAACATTGGAAAGGGAATTACTGCCCTGGAACTAATGTCCGTGGCAGGATTAGGAAGTTAGTAGGGGACAGATGGGTTAGTAACTGAGGGGGTGATAAAATAAAGTTATTCATTTACAAACGCAGTCAGTCGCGGGTTTGATGCGAGATATTTGTCTAGGCGGAGTTTAAATGAATCAACGGTGATGCAGTCTATAACGTTTCGGGGAAGCCCATTCCACAAGTTGACAACTCGATTGAAGAAGAAATTCTTAGATTCGTGTGAGTTAAAAGATTTACCAATAATTTTGCAACCGTTTCCCCGCGTGTAATTAGATTGGTTGATAGTGAAGTACTTACTACAGTTCATATTGTCGATGCCTTTGATGATTTTGAACACTTGAATTAAGTCACCTCTTAATCTGCGCTGGGTTAAAGGAAATAGATTTAATTCTCTAAGACGCTCTTCGTATGGTTTGTTCTTTAGGCTAGGTATCATTTTGGTAACTCTACGTTGAACTCG
This sequence comes from Paralithodes platypus, assembly GCA_032716605.1. Lineage (NCBI taxonomy): Eukaryota > Metazoa > Arthropoda > Malacostraca > Decapoda > Lithodidae > Paralithodes > Paralithodes platypus. The sequence continues at coordinate 8,819,861 of CM064573.1, forward strand.
TTCTAGCTTGTTTATATCTTTTTGGTAATAAGGGCACCAGGATTGAACGCAGTATTCCAGAAGAGGGCGGACTAAGGAATTGTAAAGGGTTAGGATAACTTCTTTGGATTTATGCTCAAATGACCTGCCTATAAAGCCAATTATTTTGTTTGCCTTCTTAACAGTCTGTGAGATAGGGGTCCCAGACCTTTAAATCTCGTCTCGCCTCCATTGCCCGCCATGGCGGGCAAATCTGATTATTTATAAGAAACTGGGAGTCTGCAGAAAGCCGATTGGCCTAAGCAAGGCAGATCCCTGTCCCACGCAACCCCAATTTCAAAGCCCAATTATAGGCTCAACAATCTATTACCGTTAGGATCATCTTACCAAAACAGTTAGAGATTAACGCAGGATTACGGGGGTCTGCAGAGCGCTGATTGGCCCAACCCGGCTGATCCCCCTTCACACCCAACCCTTCTCGTCCATATGTTTATCCAATTTTATCTTAAAGCTCCCTACCGTTTTTAATCCCACTATAGCACTTGGTAGTCCATTCCACCCATCTACAACTCTGTTACCAAACCAATATCTGCCTATATCTTTTCTGAAACGAAATTTATATAATTTGAAACCATTGGTACGAGTTCTTTCGCTATCACTGAGCTTTAGTACATTCGTCATGTCCCCTTTGTTAATCCCACTAACCCACTTGAACACCTCTATCATATCCCCTCTAACTCTGCGTCTCTCTAACGAATGTAAGCCTAATTTCTTCAAAATTTCTTTATACGGAAGATTTCTAATATTATGGATAATTTTTGTCATTCTACGTTGTACTCTCTCCAATGAATCTATGTCCATTCTGTAATAAGGACACCAAAATTGAACAGCATAATCCATATGGGGTCTCACTAATGACAAGTAAAGTTTTAAGATAACATCAGCAGTTCTGTTACTCACACTCCTAGAGATGAACCCGAGAATCCTGTTTGCCTTGTTTCGAACGCTTATACACTGTTGTCTAGGCTTCAAATCATTGCTAACAAACACACCTAGATCTTTCTCACAATTCGAGTTTTCTAATTCCATATTAGCTAGTTTATATTTAACATTTGTATGCATCTTCCCTATCTTTAATACCTTGCATTTGGCAATGTTAAACTTCATCTGCCAATTTACTGACCATTCGTGTAAGGTATCTAGATCCCTTTGGAGGTACTCTATATCTCTATCTGAATCAATTGTTCTCCCCATTTTGGTATCGTCTGCAAATTTACTTATCCTACTAGTTATGCCTAAATCAAGGTCATTTATGTATATAACAAACAACAGAGGACCTAATACAGATCCCTGGGGGACACCACTTTTCACTGCTCCCCATTTTGACTTCGTACCATTTATGCTGACTCTCTGCTTCCTACCAATTAGCCATGACCTAATCCATCCCAACAACGCCCCTCCTATTCCATGCGCCTCAACCTTTCTCATCAATCTCTCATGGGGGACTCTGTCGAAAGCTTTACTGAAATCTAAATATATTATATCATATGACTTGTCATTATCTACTGCTTCATATACCTCTGAGAAAAAACTAAGCAAATTAGTAAGGCAAGAACGTCCCTGAGTGAATCCATGCTGAGAAGAATTTATTAAATTAAATGTATCTAAGTGGTTTCTAATTTTACTAGCAATAATTTACTCTAGTAGCTTTCCTATGATTGATGTAAGACTAATGGGACGGTAATTGGATGCTATTGATTTGTCACCTTTTTTGAAGATCGGAACTACGTTTGCAAGCTTCCAAGCTTCTGGAACTATACCTGTCTCTAATGACTTGTTAAATAGAAATGTTAATGGGTAACTTAACTCATCCCTACATTCTTTTAATACTCTAGCATATACCTCATCAGGACCAGGCGATTTATGAGGTTTCAGTCTGTCAATTTCCTTAAGCACATCATTTCTACTTATAGTAACCGTACTTAACCTATTTTCTATACTATCGCTATATACCTTACAGACTTCTGGAAACTGTGCCAAATTTTTCATTGGTGAAAACGGAAAGAAATTTACTATTTAATGTACTGCACATTTATAAATAATTTTCTGTCATTAAATTCTCCTATCGAAGTTTTAAGGGGACCAATTACATCTCTAACCTTGGATTTATATAGTTGGTAAACAGCTTTAGGATTATTTTTTGAGTCATTGGCAACCTTAATTTCATAATTTTTTTTTTCTTTCCTAATATCCTTTTTTACCTGTCTTGATAGATTCTGATAGTAAGCAAGTAGGTGAATTTCGCCTTTCCTATTTTTTCTATATATTCCTCTCTTTTGTCCTAGAAGATCTAATAGTCTATTATTCATTCATTTGGGTTGGTTCTGTGTTGATCTAAATTTTCTTTTGGGGATGTATTTATTTTGTGCATTGAATACTGACTCGATAAAATTATCGTATGTATCTACCAAGGTTGACGTCTCTTCCTGACTTAAGTTGACAGGTGCCTAAGAAGGCGATGACAGGTACCTGAGAAGGTACCTGAAGGTACCAAGTGGCAGTGTATATCAATTTGTGGCTATGTAATATATTTTATGCATATAACTCGTGATTTGTGACTGTTTGTGCCTCATTGCTCGCCTCTCCATAGCAAGCCATGTGGTTTTTAGGCGGCTAGAATGGACCCAGTGGAAGTGTTGTGAACTGTGAATAATAATAATTATATCATATTTCGTAGGGTTAGTGTAGTAAGCATTCGTAGTCACATTCCTAACTTATGTTAGGTTTGTGATTACGAATGTAAGCTAGGCTATACGTGTGTCGTGTATATATATATTGCCCTAAAACCTTCATTTTCGCTTGAAAGACCAATATATTTATCAATAAATACTACCTACGAAGTATAATAAAGCTGTATTTTTTTTTCTTAAAGAGTCAATGAACGGAGGAAGGAAAAACACAGATAAAACAAAAAAGGTCCATGTGCCTAAAGGCATCCTTCATTCATAAAATGTTTGTAACAACTGGATTTAAACTGTTGTAGATTGTAAGTTTGTGGAAAGCTACTCGAGGGAAGTGAATTCCAAAGAGTATTAGTTCTGGGGTTAAATTAATTTTGATAAGCAGAAGTTCTGCATTGTGGAGGAGAAAGTGTAAATTCATGGGCGCTCTCAGCTGCCCTAGTTCTACGGGGAAAGATGTGGAGAGGCGGCACAATTGAAGCAAGTTCCTCGGAACAATTGCTGTGAAAATATCTGTAGAATAATGCAAGGGATGCAACGTTTCTTCGTATGGATAATGTAGGAAGGTCCTGTGTGATTGCAGGGTTATTGATTAATCTAATAGCTTTATTTTGAATTTTGTCCAACTGCCTCAATGCAACCACTCCACTTCCACTCCACAGAGGTGAACAGTAATCCATCTGAGAACGCACATGACTTTTTTATATTACGGCCAACTGCTCGTCAGTGAAGAATTCTCGAACTCTGTACAGGAGTCCCAGTTTTTTAGAGGCATTCTTAGCAATGCTTCTAACATAATGTGTCAGCTCAGGTTAGTAGTTAATGTTACACCGAGAATGTCAATACTAGGGGAAGTGGGAATATTTACATCATTAACAAATATATGGGAGTCAGTGAGATTCTGTCGGTTAGAAAATTGAATGTACTTGGTTTTCTGTGCATTAAAGGAAACTAGATTCTTTTGTCCCCATTCATTAATTCTAGAAAGGTCCTGGTTCAGAGAAATTGCAGTGTTTATTTTTGAATTTGTAAGATCGGGTTGGGTGAAAGAATTGGTAAATGTGAAGGAACTGTGGAGTGTTCAGTCCTCTGCGTAGGAATGTATTGGATTATGAGTGGTAGATATAAGATCATTGATATGAATGAGGAACAGAGTTGGGGCCAAAACTGATCCCTGGGGAACACCAGCATTTATTGAGTGAAATTGAGAATAAAGGCCATCTACCATTACACATATTTTTTCTGTTATGAAGATAAGAAGAAATTAGTGGAACTAATGATGCTAGGCCGTAGTGTGACATCTTCGACAATAAGGATTGATGCCAGACTCTATCAAATGCCTTTGATATATCCAGTGCTATTGTATGTGTTTCACCATGTTGGTCTGTAGCTTGGTTGATTTGATGCGTAAGAAGGCAAAGCATGTCTGCAGTTGATCGACATCGTCTAAAACTATATTGCCTATCACTGATTAATTTATTATTCTCAAGATGCTTAATTATGTGATTATTTAATATAATTTCAAAGACTTTTACCAAGAGTGGAAGTTATAAGCTATTGGTCTGTAGTTTGATGGATCTGAAGAGGCACCTTTTTTAGGAACTGGATGGATGTTTGCTTCTTTCCAGGGTACTGGGAAGCATGAGGTATGAGTACACAGACGGAAAATTTTTGCCAATACAGGAGCGAGCACCAAGGAGCAATTCTTAAGTACTATTGGAGGAATTTCATCTGGACCAGGAGCCTTATATACTGAGAGATTCTGCAAAATAGTTTTGACATGTCTGGTGTGGATCTTAAGTGAGGGAATTTCAGGCGAATTCAAATTAAGTACAGGGACATCTTGATTTATTTCATCTAAGGTCGAGTTGGTGGAGAAAATATCCGCAAGAAGGTTAGCTTTACCTCGTGGGTCACTTACAAGATTGCCAGTCGGGGAGATTTTAATGGTGGAATGGATGAAGCAGTAGTGAAGTTGGATTTAAATGAGTTAAGAGTAGACCAAAATATTTTGTTATCATTTGGATTATTTAGAAGTTTATTTGCCTGCTTGTGGAGAAAGTTTGATTTAGTTAGGTTTAATACAGTTTTGGCATGATTTCTGATGTTTCTAAAGTAATTAAAGGCTTCATGAGTTTTTGATCTTGTGTATGCCTTGAAGGCTATTGCTTTTTGTTCAGTTACTCCTAGCACAATTATGGTCAAACCATTTAGGTGAATTAGATTTTTTACTGTACTTTTGATGAGGAATAAAAGTTTCCATTCCAATTTTTACAAAATCTTGTATGTGGCTCAAGGTGGAGTGTGCATCATTAGAAAAGAAAGAGGTCCAGGGAATATCAATAAAGAAACCTTGAAGACCCTCCCAGTCTGCCCTATCGTAATGCCATTTAGTCACCAAAACAGGTTCAGAGTGGGAAGGTGTGGTAGGTGATAGACAGGTGGCCTGAATCAGACAGTGATCAGAAGATCCAAGCGGGGACCTCACTGTAACATCATAATTTTCTGAATTGGTTGTTAAAAATAAGTCCAGTAGGTGGGGATTAGGATTATCTGGTACACGGGTGGGTTGGTTGACTAGTTGAGTGAGATTAAATGAGTCTGCAAATAGCTCACATTCAAGACCAGCATCATCAGTCCTGGCTGAATGAGTGAGCCCTTCAACATTATGGACATTAAAATCACCCAACACAGTGATTTCAGAAGAAGCATTTAAGTTGAGGACACTGAGTTGTGAGGACAGAGAATCAAAAGACTTTGCTCTGGAGGAGTATTTGGGGAACGGTAGATGCAACATATGTATTTAAATTTACCAGCAGAAATTAATTTGTATATAGAATAATCAAAATAGGGACAATTGAAACTAGTAACCTCCTCCAGGGCAATTTTCAAATTTTGCGAGGCAACATACACCTCCTTTAGGTCTGAAATTTTGGAGCAGTTGATAACCTGGAAAATTAAATCTAGACGTGTCAGATGTGGATGTTACTTGAGTCTCTGTCAAAAAAAGGAGAGTAGGGGATTCTGCTTGAAGAAATGGGTGTACAGAATTGATGTTAGAGTGAAGTCCCCTTATATTGTTAAGAAAAAGCTGCACCGACGAGCAGCTTTGGGACGTTGCAATGCTCTTGACACAGTCGCATGATGACGACCGGGAGGGCCCTGTGTCAATGACCCAACCCTGCCGGGGGTGGATATCCGAGGGACCACCAGGTTTGCTCTTAACAATTGTACTGCCATATTTATTGGGTAAGGTGTATGGTGTTACATGTATGATATGTAGTGGGAAGAGTAGTGTTTTATGGATAGAGGATAGCAATGTAGGGCAATGTCGTGAAGTTGGATGTGTATGTTATATAAAGAGGGTTTTCCTGATACCCCTGATGTGTGAGGCAGAAAGATATGTATCCAGCTACCAAGGCCTGGGAGAGAAAATGGAATTCAGGCTATTCCCTGAGTCTCCCGAAATCTTGGCGGTAGTACTTCCCTGGGCGGGGCTGCCTACCCCTACTACCTACAAAATAGAAGAATAGAAGAAGGTTTGGGAATATCGTTTCACTCTTGGATTAGAGAGTTGCACAGAATAGGAATAGGATTGTGTTGCAAGACGGGTGCTACGTAGGCTACCCTACGTAGAGGAGGTGGTATACACTGAGCGAGCTCTGAGGAACAATGATATTATAATAGTTGTAGAATAGCGAGAGAGATGCAACACTTTCGCGAAGAGAGAGAGAATGGTGTCTGGGAGCTTTTTATTTTATTTTGTATTTTTATTTTTTATAAGGGGTTCAGGGGAGGCGTGTATATTCAGTCCAGGCTCCAAACTGAAAACACATTGCTCGAAAATGGCAAAACACAATTAATTTCCTCACCACTAAGTAAGCGAAGTACCATAACAACCCCAACACGTCGCATGAGATAGCGTTGACAAATCGAATAACCCCACCGTCCTCCCCCTTCTCAAGTCCCAATATATATAAAAATGAGTTAAGTTTGCATTTAGATTGATATTTAGTTTGCCTATATTCCTGCCTACTCCAATGTAGTCTAGGAGATAATGGGTATGAACAAAGGTGCTTAAGGAGAGAGGGTTATTTCTGCCCCCCCCCCCCCCTTCTCCCTCATGTTTAGCCCCATATAGCATTGAGACTTTAAGACGTTGGGCCCATTAGTTTGGCAATTTTTAGACCTTTCGCCTATTTTTTGTGGTCAATATTAAGACCTTTCCTACCATTTTGGTCAATATTAAGACCTTTCCTACCATTTTGGTGTCGACTTTTTTTCCTGGCGAGCGATAGCGAGCCTGTTAATTTGAAAGAACCGGCCTTTGGGCGGCACATTGTATAATAATGTACGCATTTATCTTGACGGGGGATCTTCGGGATGTTTCTTTAGATCGAAGGAGGTCTAGGGAGGGAACTATTTCTATCTATCTGTTTACTCAGGCCCAATCCCGGGGGTGGCCGACTCAAGACAGAGCAACAATATATAGGGACAACGCAAAACACAACAGAAAACAGTGACCACATAAAAACAAAATACAGGAAACTAAAAATCAATATATAAATCAACAATATATAAACCCTCCCCCTTAACCAGTCTACCCCAGTATAAATGATACTGGGTATGACAAAGGTTACTTGAGGGGGATGGTCGGTTTTACTGGATGGATCCCCTTCTCCCTCGTGCTTAGTCCCATTAGTTTTCAGATTTTGAGACGTTCGGCTCATTAGTTTGGCGCTTTTAAGGCCTTTTGCTCCATTTTGTTCCATTTCGTCCCATTTAGCTGTAGACATTTTTCCTTGCGAGCGATAGCGAGCCTGTAATTTAGGAGAAACCGGCCTTCGACTGGGACATTTATCTACCAAAAAATGTACATATTTATCTTGAAGGGGAATCTTCGGGATGTTTTGTTTAGCTGGATGGAAGTTTAAGGATGAAACTAATATATATATATATATATAAATAATTCGCCTAATAAATAAACCCTTCCCCCTTAAGGGAGCCCACTTCGCTTTTTTCTCTTTCTCTCTCTCTCTCTCTCTTTGGCTTGTATCCATTCGGCTCCATTCAGCCTACTGTTTTAAAATGTTTACCCCCATCCAGGTGTCAATATTTTCCTGGCGAGCGGTAGCGAGCAACATATACATTTTTGTTTACAGCAAGCTAAATTTGTACATTTTTCGATAGACAAATTTCTCCGGCGAAGCCGGATTTCTCCATACTAAATTGGCACGCTATCGCTCGCCAGGAAGAAATCTAGACACCTGGATGGGGATAAACGTCTTAAAACAGTTGGCTGAATGGGGCCGAATGGATACAAGCCAGAGAAAGAGAGAAAAGGAGAGATAGATAACAAAGAAGCCGGTGACCCCCCCTTAACCAGTCTCCTCCAATGTCCCGCAGTCTATAATATATTGCTGGGCATCAATAACGGTATAATATATTGCTGGGCATCAATAACGGTATAATATATTGCTGGGCATCAATAACGGTATAATATAATGCTGGGCATCAATAACGGTATAATATATTGCTGGGCATCAATAACGGTATAATATAATGCTGGGCATCAATAACGGTATAATATAATGCTGGGCATCAATAACGGTATAATATAATGCTGGGCATCAATAACGGTATAATATAATGCTGGGCATCAATAACGGTATAATATATTGCTGGGCATCAATAACGGTATAATATATTGCTGGGCATCAATAACGGTATAATATATTGCTGGGCATCAATAACGGTATAATATATTGCTGGGCATCAATAACGGTATAATATATTGCTGGGCATCAATAACGGTATGAAATAATTGCGGGCATCAATAACGGTATAATATAATGCTGGGCATCAATAACGGTATAATATAATGCTGGGCATCAATAACGGTATAATATAATGCTGGGCATCAATAACGGTATTTAAGGGCAGGTTTTTAGTATGTTTCTTAGAATTCCATCAAGCTTGAAATTACACCCCCTTGACCCCCTTTCAAGATAAATTTGTACATTTTTCGGTAGAAAAATGTCCCGGCCGAAGGCCGATTCCTCTTAAATTACAGGCTCGCTGTCGCTCGACAGGAAAAAATCGACACCTAAATGGCACGAAAGGTCTTAAGTGACATAAATGGGGCGAAAATTCTTAAAATCGCCAAACTAATGGGGCGAACGTCTTAAAATGTCAAAAGCAATGGGGCTAAACATGAGGGAGAAAGGGGTAAAGAAAATAATCCCTCGAGTGGAAATCTCCCCTTAACGGGGCATGGTTGTTTTTTATGGCTCTCCTTCTCCCTCATGTTTAGCCCTATTAGTTGTTTTTATTTTGAACGTTCGGCTCATTATTTTGTCGATTTTAAGACCTTTCACCCCATTTGTTCGTCAATATTAATACCTTTCGTTCCAGAGATATGCTTCCATGATTAGCAATAGGGGAAGTCCACGAATATCTATGAGTGGGCTAGAGACTTTATGGCATCCGAGCGTACATCAGAGTATATTATTTAACGTGTATTTATTTTTTGAACCGTATTTTACTGTATTTTATCATATTACATTGTATTGTAATTTATTAAAATGTAAAACTTGCAAACTAAACAAACCAAAACTGGGACAAAGACAATATAAAGTCATATTAACTTATCAAAATTGCTGTGGAAACAACGCTTATTAAAATAAAATGTATGAAATAAAAGAACACAATGTAACTGTATTCAATTCCACTCCCCCGCTATTGCATTCAAAGCCTCACCCCATAGACACATCAGGAGAATCTATAACATGTAATCCACGAGTGTAATATTAGGGGGAGTCAGACCATTTGTTTGGTCTATTAATTCATCTATTCATATTTTTGTTTAGTTTCCTCCCTAGACCTCCATCAAGCTAAGAAAAACACCACCTAGACCCCCTTTCAAGATAAGTTTGTATATTTTTCGGTAGAAAATTTCCCGGCCAAAGGCCGGTTCCTTTTAAAATAGCAGGCTCGCTATCGCTCGCCAGGAAAAAATCGACACCTAAATGGCTTGAAAGGTCTTAAATTTGACAACGAAATGGGGCAAAAGGTGTTAAAATCGCCAAACTAATGGGCCGAACGTCTTATAATCTCAAAACTAGTGGGGCTAAACATTAGGGAGAAGGGGGGTCCAGAAAAACGGTCTGTCTCCCCTTAATGCTCCACATACCCCAGACGTGCAACAACAGTGACATCTGGTGGAGGTTGTATTGGAACTACAACAAAGGAATATAAAGGAAACCAACAAACAAGGGTACTATTGATACAGGGTGTCACACGAAAGCCAAGTACATTATTTTTAGCTTTATTGTTGTATATGTAAGTTTAAATTATTGTTGTATATGTAAGTTTAAATTATGGTTGTATATGTAAGTTTAAATTATTGTTGTATATGTAAGTTTAAATTATGGTTGTATATGTAAGTTTAAATTATTGTTGTATATGTAAGTTAAATTATGGTTGTATGTAGTTTAAATTATTGTTGTATATGTAAGTTTAATTATGTTGTATATGTAAGTTTAAATTATTGTTGTATATGTAAGTTTAAATTATTGTTGTATATGTAAGTTTAAATTATTGTTGTATATGTAAGTTTAAATTATTGTTGTATATGTAAGTTTAAATTATTGTTGTATATGTAAGTGTAAATTATGGTTGTATATGTAAGTTTAAATTATTGTTGTATATGTAAGTTTCAATTATTGTTGTATTAAGTTAAATATTGTTGTATATGTAAGTTTAAATATTGTTGAATATGTAAGTTTAACAAACTGTTGTATATGTAAGTTAAAATTATTGTTGTATATGAAATTTAAATTGTATATGTAAATTACTTGTATATGTAAGTTAAATTATTATTGTATATGAAGTAAATTATGTTGTATATGTAAGTTTAAATTATGTTGTATGTAAGTTTAAATTATTATTGTTTATGTAAGTTTAAATTATTGTTGTATATGGTTTAAAATTTAAGTTTAAATTATGGTGTATATGTAAGTTATTATTGTTGTATATTCGTAGTAAGTTAAATTATTGTTGTATATGTAGTTTCATATTATTGTTGTATATGTAAGTTGTTAAAATATTGTTGTATATGTAAGTTTAAATTATTGTTGTATATGTAAGTTTAAATTATTGTTGTATATGTAAGTTTAAATTATTGTTGTATATGTAAGTTTAAATTATTGTTGTATATGTAAGTTTAAATTATTATTGTATATGTAAGTTTAAATTATGGTTGTATATGTAAGTTTAAATTATTGTTGTATATGTAAGTTTAAATTATTATTGTATATGTAAGTTTAAATTATGGTTTATAGTTTCAATGATGTCTTTGGAAGTGATGACATGGCCAACACAATGCTATTCCATGTTAATTGTCTTGTATTTTTTCTCATATACATTTAAATCTTCAACCATAATTGCTCCGGTTTGACTTCCTGGTGACATCTGGTGAAGGTTGTATTGGAACTACTACAAAGGACTATACAGGAACCAAACGACAAGGGTGCTATTGGTAATATCCAGGATCCTTGTGGGGTACTCACAACATATAGAAAGGTATATTAAAGGTTAATGGCACCAAGTTGGGTATAGTGATTATTACTATATATATATATATATATATATATATATATACATTATTTGACATACCCGGTACCTTTCTATCGCTACATTGAGTAGGATATTCACTAGCATTATACCTTTGAAGGATATATTAGTATAGAAACTTTGATTGCCCATTTTATGTATATACCGGTGTATATATATATATATATATATATATATATATATATATATATATGTATGTATGTATGTACTGTAACCTATATATCTATCTATGTAGCCTATGTATGTATATACTTAAAATTGACAGCAGTAGAACAAGCGCTGAGTAAACCAAAACAAATTGCAGGTTAGTTTGAGAGAAAGAAAATGGGATGTATGCTTCCACACCCGAACGGATTACTTTAGTAATGCGCTTGGCACTCTCTGAGGGTCCCCGGCCACGGAAGCAAAAATCATTCCATGGAAAGTCAGAGAAGTACTGCCAAAGAGACTACCAGTTGTCAGCGCCAAAATGCCACAAGCACTGCCGGCTGGGAGGGTCAGAAGGCCGCACTGGAGAGACAAGACAAGTAACGAATATAAGGGTGGTGATGGGCTGGTCTATCAGAGTGAGAGCTGAGCAATCTCTGCCATACCCATAGCTTACTCTGACTGTTCCTTTAACTTATATATTTTCTAGATCTCAAGTGACGGCGTCTCTTTCGTGGATTGACCTCCCAATCTACCAAGATTGGAAGCCAAAGCGTATATCCCTTGCCCCGCAACTTTCTCTTCATAATTGCTGAGGGGCACAGGGCCCTGGGTGGGGCTTTGGTTCCCCGTGCGTTTCCGCACCCTCCTCAGCTCCCCGCCATGGAGTGGCTTCGGTCACCCAGGCTTTATTGTGGTCGGTAGGGAGGGTTCTGTGGGGGCGCTCGGTTATGGCCTTGGAATTGTTCGGGGCCTTGGGGCTGTTCGGCCAGGCACCTTGGGGAACAACAACAACAGAGATAAGTTTATGATCGGAGGAGCACTACGAAGGGAGATTTACAGTGTAAGCAGAGGATTAGAGGTTAGAAATAAGTAGCCTAAACAAATGTTGGGCCGATCTCCAGGGCGGTCCGGGATACGGGTGGGGTGCTGAACTAACTGCTCTAGGAAATTTAGGTCAGGTTAGGTTGGTCAGTGAAATGAGAGGAGAGCCATTGGTGATGGTGAACACTGAATTTTCCTAAGATGGAGATTTCAGAGAAGGGAGAGATGGATAGTATGTGTTCCACTTTAGAAGTAAAATAGTCAAACACAATTGGATAGTCTGTAGAATTGGGGGAGATATACACAACACAATTTATTCAGTGAGAGAGTGACAAGATAGCTTAAGCCAGAGAGTTGAATATTCAGAAGAGTCAAAGTTGGGACACGAGAGCAAGAAAGATTGTTGGGTACGTACACACAACATCCACCTTTGGGTTTGAATTGAGGATAGAGATAATAGGGGGATATATAGATTGGTTTGCTTTCTGTTGCCTTAGACAATTGGGTTTCTGTGAGGAAAAGTAACTCAAGTTTGGTAGAAGAGAGATGGTGTTCCACAGAGAGGAAGTTAGAGGAAAGGCAGCGAATATTATATAAATTGATAGATAGAGTGAAAGGTAGAGGGCCAGGGTCCTTATAGGAGTCCATACCAGGGGGCAATCTAATGGGGTCATTATTATGTCACCAGGTGGTGAAACAGGAGTTTTATCATTATCAGTTACATAGTAACTAGGCGAGCAGTAAACATAGCCAGTAACGTGGTCAGTAAATCAACTCAATATATTTCAACAAACCCTTATACCCTTTTATAAATGCGTACTATTATATCTTTCAGCATACCTTGTACATAATGTTTACTGGTCAAATAGCTCCTATGCAATCTATTATCTCAATCTGGAAATCATCTGCCAACCTAGTACATAATATTGATCTCGTCAAACAGCTCTTATATAACCTCATGCTTTGGTCCTTAATATAAGATAATATATAAGTTAGAGTTCAGCTAAAAACTGTTCCTCTGTACATTTTCAGCACATCAATAAACCGTTTATTATAAAAAAAAAAAAAAAAAAAAAATCCAGCTGTCCTTGTGAGCCGCCTGTAGTACTCTCCGGGAGTAACGCCCTGTTCGGCTGGTGCCTATAGCCTCCTCCTGGGGAATATAATGCACATGACTGAAATACGAGTGTAGTTTCTCATCTGATTAGTCAACTGATAATTAAAAGAAAACCAATTCGCAATTCATTCACACTATTTTTGTTTGCATACATGAAATCATGACGAGGATCAGAACATAAAATTATGTGGGCAACTGTTCATATGTATTAAAGCCTTTTCAAACAATTTGTTGATTTATCTTATTGATTTTGAGCAGATTATCTGCTAACATATGTACGTATGCATAAATACCCATGTATTTATTTTACTGTTTATTTAATATTTCAATCAATCTAACTATCTGCAGCAACGACACAATACAATTCACCCAGCATAGATGACAAACCCTCAAGAACATATCCAATTTAAGAAACTACGCAATACACAAAATACAGAAAAAGAAAAAAAAAATAAATAAATAAATAAATAATAATATTCTTGTTAACAATTTACTTATTCTCTTGTTAAATACAAAACAAAAACATCAAATAAAAGCTTTTCACGCAGGTTCAAGTTGTCGTGAAAAACAAAAAGTGATTCCTTTCCTTCAAGAGAGTGTTTATTTCATTTGCGCTCATAATGTTTTCATCACATCGCCCGCGCTGACAACACACATTACGGTAAAACTTTGAAGACCTCCAGGACACTTTCATCCTCAGACAGATAGAAACACACATAGACACACACGCACACGCGCACACACACACACACACACACACACACACACACACACACACACACACACACACACCAACTCGCATGCACACACGTACTCACCCCAACTCACACACATACACAAAGACACACACAGACACAAGTTTTGCTCTCGACATGAAAACATATTAAAACAAACATATGTGGGTCTCTCTCTCTCTCACACACAAGAACTTGTTATTTTCAATTTCGCTCTCAAAGTGACAATAAGTAAAATAATAGAGTAAACTGTGTGTGTGTGTGTGTGTGTGTGTGTGTGTGTGTGTGTGTGTACTTACTCTAGTTGTATTGCGGGAGTGAGCATGCTCGTTATTTCCCGCCTCCTATATGTGTAGGTGTTATATGTATCGTTGGAATGGCTGTGGATGTGTGTATAGTCTGTATTTTTAGCCAATTGGCGACATCGGAAACGAAGGCTTAGGGTGGATCTGTATGGTACCATTCTCACTATAGACGGTACCGTCTCGCCCGAAGGCTTAGGTAGCCATCAGCTTAGGTGAACCATATGATACCCATCTCGCCTTGTACCATTTTTGCCAACCCCAGATGGGACGTCACAACGTCGTCCACTTATTCCAGGTACCTATTTACAGCTAGGAGAACTGAGGCTAACACATGAAAGGAGACAAGCCCAATTTGTCTCCACCCGGCCGGGGATTGAACCCCCGGCCCCTCGTGTGTGAGACGAGAGCTCTACCACTAGGCTACGGGCTGTGTGTGTGTGTGTGTGTGTGTGTGTGTGTGTGTGTGTGTGTGTGTGTGTGTGTGTGTGTGTGTGTGTGTGTGGGTGGACAAGCGGTGGTGTGCTTAAATGTACAAAATTGACTAAATATGTAAGTTTATAAGTACATGAGGTTTGGAGCGACATTTTAAGTGTACACACTTCTTTAAAATACGTTGAAATGGAGTGTTTTAAGTTAGGTTAGGTTAAGTTTTATCTAGATAGTTTTATTTAGGTTTAAAAATCGAAAAATTTACTCGTAAGCATGCATAAATAACGTGTGTACCGATAAACACACCACCGTGTGTGTGTGTGTGTGTGTGTGTGTGTGTGTGTGTGTGTGTGTGTGTGTGTGTGTGGGTGGGTGGGTGGGTGGGGGTGGGTGGGTGTGTGTGTGTGTGTGTGTGTGTGTTTGACTAAAAACTCATATAAAGGAAGCAAAGCGGAATGAAAAACTCAGGATTGCAACCCTCTGCAAAGAGTCCTAAACAGTTCTTCAGCTATGTGAACAGCAGCAAGCCAAGTAGCATTGGACCTCTAAAGGATCCAACTGGCCATTTACAAACCTCTGACACTGATATAGCTAAATCCCAAAACAACTATTTACCTCGGTTTTTTCAATCAAGGGAAAATACTAGTGACATGCCAAGTCCAGGATTACTGGATGAGGGTGAAGTTCTTAGCAGAAATATATGTATTCCAGAGGAGGTAGCAAAAATAATAGATAAGTTAAAAAGGTTCAAGTCATCCGGCCCTGATGGCTTTCTTCACAGAGTTGTACCAGAAATGCAATCTTGACAGAAATCTTCAATAGTCACTAGAAACTGGAGAGGTCCCTAAAGACTGTAAACTGGCCGATGTGACCCCAATCTTTAAGAAAGAGGAAATAAATGAGTGTCCCAAGAATTATCGGCCAATTAGCTTGACTTCTATCATAGTATAACTGTTAGAAGGGATACTAGTAGAAAAAATAGTTGACTACCTGGAAATCCACAACCTAATTACAGATTCCCAACATGGATTCAGGAAACACTGATCATATCTTACTAATTTGCTGGAATTATTCCACGAAATGCTGAGTATTACAACAGTAGAGCCATAGACATCCTTTACTTTGATTTTTAAAATAGTTTTCGACAAATTGCCTCATTGCAGGCTAATGTCAAAAGTGAGTGCACTATAGGTATCAATACAGAGGTTAAAAATTGGTTAGAAATTTGGCTAACAGTTAGACAGCAATGAGTGGTAGGCCATGGTGTGTCTTCAGAGTGGATTCCAGTCGTTTCTGGAGTTCCACATGGATCTCTCCTTGGTTTACTTCTACTTATCTGCTTATCAATTATGTCAACGGCATCGATATTGGTCAATTGAGTGTGATCTCCAAGTTTTCATATGAGATCAAGCTTGGAGTGAATTTGAAGGACCCAAAAGAGGTTGGACAGCTCAGGATGGATCTTAACATGAATGGTCTCAGACAAGGTAGATGCCACTAAACTTGGAAAAGTGCAAGGTGATGCATATCGGCCAAGCAAACCCCAAGTGAGGCAATTCGCTTTTGGGAACGCCTCTAGAAGTGACTGAAATGGCAAAGGATTTGAGTGTTCTGATCAGCAATGACGTAGTTTTCCAAACAGTGCATTGAATTAGAGAAGAAAGCTCATAATTTATTGGGCTATATCAAGTATAGAATAAAGGAAGTAGTTCTCACACTTTACAACGCTCTGATACGGCCTCTCCTGGATTATGCTGTTCAGTTCTGGTCTCCGGCACTTAGGAAAGATATAGACCGACTGGAAGGAGTACAAGCTAGGGCTACAAAGCTTATTCCATCGACTAGAAGGCCAGTTGACCAGTTGAAAGCTATTAATATCTTTCCATTGGAAACACACCGACTACGAGGTCAGTTCACTGAAGTTTTTTTTTAAAGTACTTGATGAGTTTGACAATGTGGATACTAGTAAAATGTTTAGTCTTACAACAAACTTCCCTCATAATAGAGAAGAGATCAGCTATTATTTTGCACACTCTGTAATGGGTGTAGTACACCCAACAATCTCTCTTCTTCCACTTCGAGCAAGGTCTTTGAGATACTAATCCTCGTAACTCATTGTGACACACACACACACACACACGTAAGCACACACAACATCCCGAGTTTCTTCATAACTTATATATTCTAAACTTTTGGCCTCCCAGGCGGCTGAGAAAAGAGGAGTGAAAAGGCTCGCATGTAACACGGGCGAGAGGCACTCACAATAATCAGGGGCTAACACAGGAATGGCGCTAGTTTTGTTTTGGGGGGTAGGTAAGTCGCCAGAATTCATCGTTTTATTATTAGAATTATTGTTGCTTTTCCCATACAAGAATCAGAATAATCATAAAATATAATAATAATAATAATAATAATAATAATAATAAAAACAATACAAATAATAACAATAAATAAACAAATAATGTTAATACAAACAAAAATAATAATAATATTAATAAAAACAAAAATTAAAATAATAAAAAATAATAACAATGTATCTAAGATTAATATGCAAATAGGCTGGCCAATCTGCAATAGTTACAGTGTACCAGGTTGGGTATTTCACACGAGTTACGCACCACATGCTTCAGAGGGCAAGGATACGGAGATGACCCCTTCGATACAGCGTGGTCTAGCCGTAGCACCTCAACTTACCAATACTACAAATTAACTCATACAATCACCCAGGCTAAATTCCCTTCAAGGACTGTACGAAAATTAATACTAACTATAAGAAAATCACCATCACATCCACCAATAACTTCATATGGGCTTAATTGAAGGGAGTGGGGGTGTATAAACAAGCGCGCGCACGCACACACACACACACACACACACACACACACACACACACACACACAGTATATATATATATATATATATATATATATATATATATATATATATTAGTTTACCCTGAACAAACAAGCCGAAAAACAAGTCATTGATATTCTGGAAAAACAAACCCTGAAAAAATATGACAAAAATGTAGCTTGAAAAAAAAAATTATACATTCAAATTTTCACTTAAATACAACTTAAATTGCCAAGCGTAACAAAAAAGTCAATGATATGTTTCCAAAACAAACAGGGGAAAAATGCGGCTATTTCAACTCGTCCGGAGGGGCCTTCATAAAATCATTTCCAGCAATACAAACAAGAATAAATTGACTGTGCATGATATTAATGTTGGGCCTTCGTGATATTGCACAGCCGGTGCAATAGGTCAATACGCACACAGAGATACGCGCACAATACTATACGCACACACACGCACTTATCTATCTATCTATGTATCTACCTATCGCTCTATATCTATATAATATATATATATATATATATAGAGAGAGAGAGAGAGAGAGAGAGAGAGAGAGAGGGAGAGAGAGAGAGAGAGAATAGATAGACGGACAGATAGATAGACATATAAATAGATAGATAGACAGATAGGTGTGTAGAATAATAGAATGCACACACATACATAATTACACACGTACCGGTACATATACAAACACACTCACAGAACGCTATGACATATAAAGCTGGTTCAGAGCTAAAGCATGCTATATTGTCTACTGCATATGTCTGTATAACAAAGGTGAACTCAATATCACAATTTACCAATAACTAAACAGGTCAAGGCCCAAGGTCCTGCTTATCATTACATGCCGGTACTCATAAACATATATCATAGCGTTAAGGGGGACCACCTCGTATTTTTTTTCTCTTTCCCTCTCTCTCTGGCTTGTATCCATTCGGCCCCATTTAGCCTACTGTATTAAGATATTTATTCCCATCCAGGTGTCGATTTTTTTCTTGCGAGCGGTAGCGAGCCAGTATATTTTGTTAAATGTTTTTTTTTACAGCAGGCTAAATTTGTAAATTTTTCGATAGAAAAATTTCTCTGGCGAAGCCGGATTTCTTCATACAATGCTGGCTCGCTATCACTCGCCAGGAAGAAATCGACACCTGGATGTGGATAAATGTCTTAAAACAGTAGGCTGAATGGGGCCGAATGGATACAAGCAAGAGAAAAAGAGAAAAGGAGATATAAAAAAACAGGTGACCCCCATTAATACAAATGGCTATGTAACAGTTGGTAATGTGGTCTACTGTGCAGCCAACATACATAATAACTAAACACCAATTTAATTTCTTGAACATAAAAACATTAGGGATATTGTAAACATTAGATTATCTCGTGCGGGTACGATATAGATTCAAATGGGTGCGTAACCTTTTATAACTCGAGACTGTGCATACATAATAATATTCCTAAAATTAACATTAGAAGACTCTAAATTACCACTATCAAAAATGCCATTCCATATTAGGATTTGTAGCTATACTCTACCTTTGGTTTGCGATACCATAAACGACTACCAATATCGACAATTTATGAAATTGACTCTTGAAATTACTTTGTTTTCTATGTGGATGAAGGAGACAAAAGGCAAAGATGCCTTTGATAAGTGCCTCCCCCAGATGTGAAAGAGTGATAGGGCCAGAGTCAAGGAATGTATGAGCCAAAATGCCTGGACACACGGAGTTTGAAGCAATTTAAGGCATAGGATGAATGAAAGATGGATTCAGGGAGAGAGTTCCAGAGCTCAGCTCTGGGAGTTATTCTGGGGTTGGAGAGTTGCAAGACGGGTGCGTGCTCTACGTAAAGGTGGTATACACTGAGGGACACTGATAATTGTAATAGCGGTAGAATAGCGAGAGAGATGCAACATTGCGGCGAAGAGAGAGAGAGAGAGAGAGAGAGAGAGATTGCAGAGAATCAGTTAGTGGACGTGAGTTAATGAGATGAAAGGCTTTATTTTCTACTTTGTCTAGAAGTGCTGTGTGATAGGATCCTCCCCACACATGTGAACAATATGCAATACATGGTCGCACAGTGCCCATGTACGTACAAAGCAAAAAGCTGTGCCAGGGCAAAGAACCCCCGGAGGCGGTTGAGCACACCCAGCTTCTGGGAAGTTGTTTTTAGCAAGAGTGGTATGTAGGCAGGTATGCTGGCTCGTGTGACCTTAACAACAAATACATTAATATAATAAGCAGGGTAAGGTGAATTGGTTCATAGTATATACATCGTATTATGTACACTTAAGTAACATCACGTTCTTAGCATTAATCATCAATTACAAACCCCAATGCACTTGAATAAACTAATGAAAGCATATGGTCCTCCCGGGTTGCCAGACATAAAGCATATGGTCCTCCCGGGTTGCCAGACATAAAGCATATGGTCCTCCCGGGTTGCCAGACATAAAGCATGTGGTCCTCCCGGGTTGCCAGACATAAAGCATGTGGTCCTCCCGGGTTGCCAGACATAAAGCATGTGGTCCTCCCGGGTTGCCAGACATAAAGCATATGGTCCTCCCGGGTTGCCAGACATAAAGCATGTGGTCCTCCCGGGTTGCCAGACATAAAGCATGTGGTCCTCCCGGGTTGCCAGACATAAAGCATGTGGTCCTCCCGGGTTGCCAGACATAAAGCATGTGGTCCTCCCGGGTTGCCAGACATAAAGCATGTGGTCCTCCCGGGGTGCATGACATAAAGCATGTGGTCCTCCCGGGTTGCCAGACATAAAGCATGTGGTCCTCCCGGGTTGCCAGACATAAAGCATGTGGTCCTCCCGGGTTGCCAGACATAAAGCATGTGGTCCTCCCGGGTTGCCAGACATAAAGCATGTGGTCCTCCCGGGTTGCCAGACATAAAGCATGTGGTCCTCCCGGGTTGCCAGACATAAAGCATGTGGTCCTCCCGGGTTGCCAGACATAAAGCATGTGGTCCTCCCGGGTTGCCAGGCATAAAGCATGTGGTCCTCCCGGGTTGCCAGACATGAAGCATGTGGTCCTCCCGGGTTGCCAGACATAAAGCATGTGGTCCTCCGGGTTGCCAGACATAAAGCATGTGGTCCTCCCGGGTTGCCAGACATAAAGCATGTGGTCCTCCCGGGTTGCCAGACATAAAGCATGTGGTCCTCCCGGGTTGCCAGACATAAAGCATGTGGTCCTCCCGGGTTGCCAGACATAAAGCATGTGGTCCTCCCGGGTTGCCAGACATAAAGCATGTGGTCCTCCCGGGTTGCCAGACATAAAGCATGTGGTCCTCCCGGGTTGCCAGACATAAAGCATGTGGTCCTCCCGGTTGCCAGACATAAAGCATGTGGTCCTCCGGGTTGCCAGACATAAAGCATGTGGTCCTCCCGGGTTGCCAGACATAAAGCATGTGGTCCTCCCGGGTTGCCAGACATAAAGCATGTGGTCCTCCCGGGTTGCCAGACATAAAGCATGTGGTCCTCCCGGGTTGCCAGACATAAAGCATGTGGTCCTCCCGGGTTGCCAGACATAAAGCATGTGGTCCTCCCGGGTTGCCAGACATAAAGCATGTGGTCCTCCCGGGTTGCCAGACATAAAGCATGTGGTCCTCCCGGGTTGCCAGACATAAAGCATGTGGTCCTCCCGGGTTGCCAGACATAAAGCATGTGGTCCTCCCGGGTTGCCAGACATAAAGCATGTGGTCCTCCCGGGTTGCCAGACATAAAGCATGTGGTCCTCCCGGGTTGCCAGACATAAAGCATGTGGTCCTCCCGGGTTGCCAGACATAAAGCATGTGGTCCTCCCGGGTTGCCAGACATAAAGCATGTGGTCCTCCCGGGTTGCCAGACATAAAGCATGTGGTCCTCCCGGGTTGCCAGACATAAAGCATGTGGTCCTCCCGGGTTGCCAGACATAAAGCATGTGGTCCTCCCGGGTTGCCAGACATAAAGCATATGGTCCTCCCGGGATTCCAATATAAAGCATATGGTCCTCCCGGGATTCCAATATAAAGCATATGGTCCTCCCGGGATTCCAATATAAAGCATATGGTCCTCCCGGGTTGCCAGACATAAAGCATATGGTCCTCCCGGGTTGCCAGACATAAAGCATATGGTCCTCCCGGGTTGCCAGACATAAAGCATATGGTCCTCCCGGGTTGCCAGACATAAAGCATATGGTCCTCCCGGGTTGCCAGACATAAAGCATATGGTCCTCCCGGGTTGCCAGACATAAAGCATATGGTCCTCCCGGGTTGCCAGACATAAAGCATATGGTCCTCCCGGGTTGCCAGACATAAAGCATATGGTCCTCCCGGGTTGCCAGACATAAAGCATATGGTCCTCCCGGGTTGCCAGACATAAAGCATATGGTCCTCCCGGGTTGCCAGACATAAAGCATATGGTCCTCCCGAGTTGCCAGACATAAAGCATATGGTCCTCCCGGGTTGCCAGGCATAAAGCATATGGTCCTCCCGGGTTGCCAGACATAAAGCATATGGTCCTCCCGGGTTGCCAGACATAAAGCATATGGTCCTCCCGGGTTGCCAGACATAAAGCATGTGGTCCTCCCGGGTTGCCAGACATAAAGCATATGGTCCTCCCGGGTTGCCAGACATAAAGCATATGGTCCTCCCGGGTTGCCAGACATAAAGCATATGGTCCTCCCGGGTTGCCAGACATAAAGCATGTGGTCCTCCCGGGTTGCCAGACATAAAGCATATGGTCCTCCCGGGTTTGCCAGACATAAAGCATATGGTCCTCCCGGGTTGCCAGACATAAAGCATATGGTCCTCCCGGGTTGCCAGACATAAAGCATATGGTCCTCCCGGGTTGCCAGACATAAAGCATATGGTCCTCCCGGGTTGCCAGACATAAAGCATATGGTCCTCCCGGGTTGCCAGACATAAAGCATATGGTCCTCCCGGGTTGCCAGACATAAAGCATATGGTCCTCCCGGGTTGCCAGACATAAAGCATATAGTCCTCCCGGGTTGCCAGACATAAAGCATATGGTCCTCCCGGGTTGCCAGACATAAAGCATATGGTCCTCCCGGGTTGCCAGGCATAAAGCATATGGTCCTCCCGGGTTGCCAGACATAAAGCATATGGTCCTCCCGGGTTGCCAGACATAAAGCATAAGTACTGTGAATGACTGACGGGATTTAATGCTATCGCAGAATGTTCATGATGAGTTTATGGGTTTACTTTTTGTAATAATGTAATAAAGTGGTACGACCATTTATTATCATTTATACCACCTGCCATGTTGGGTAAGGGAGCCCACCTCGCTTTTGTTATCTTTCTCTCCCTCTCTCTTTGGCTTTTATCCATTCGGCCCCATTCAGCCTGCTGTTTTAAGACGTTTACCCCCATCCAGGTGTCAATATTTTCCTGGCGAGCGGTAGCGAGCCAACAAATATATATTATTTGTTTTGACAGCAAGCTAAATTTGTTCATTTTTCGATAGAAAAAATTCTCCGGCGAAGCCGGATTTCTCCATACAATGCTGGCTCGCTATCGCTCGCCAAGAAGAAATAAACACCTGGATGTGGATAAACGTCTTAAAAGTTGGCTGAATGGGGTCGAATGGATGCAAGCCAGGGAAAGAAAGAAAAGGAGAGAAAGATAAAAAAAGCCGGTGACCCCCCTTAATTCCAACCAGTGTTCTACAGCAATTTATTGGCACAGGTTAATGTCTAGAGTCTGATTCTTTCCAGCTGGCGGTAAATTGGCAAGATAATGTTCAACATATTTCATCAGCGTTTCAAAGTGGTTCAATAAAATGTTTAAATATCAAATACACACACACACACACACACACACATACATACACCCCCCACCCCCACACATACACCCCCACACACACAACACCCCCACCCCAACACACACATCCCCCCCCCCCCCCCCCCCCACACCCACACGCGCACACACACCCACTCACTTGTTTCTGATTAGTTAGACCAATCATATAGTTCTGAGGGCACCCGGAACACAGAACACATACACCCCCACCCGCACCCCCCCCCCCCCCCCCCCCACACGCACCCCCACACGCACGCACACACACACACACACACACACACACTCACTTGTTTCTGATTAGTTAGACCAATCATATAGTTCTGAGGGCACCCGGAACACAGAACACATACACCCCCACCCGCACACACACACACACACACACACACACTCACTTGTTTCTGATTAGTTAGACCAATCATATAGTTCTGAGGGCACCCGGAACACAGAACACATACACCCCCACCCGCACCCCCCCCCCACCCCCACACGCACGCACACACACACACACACACGCGCACACACACACACTTGTTTCTGATTAGTTAGACCAATCATATAGTCCTGAGGACACCCGGTACACAGAACACATACAGTGGCATCGCTATCACTCACTCAGAACATCATATTGGAGTGAGATAGACAATACATAGATAGATAGATAGAGAGATAGATACATACATACATACATACATACATAGTTAGACAGATAGATAGGTAGCCTATATAGATAGATAGATCGATAGATAGATCGATAGATATACAGTAGATAGATAGATAGATATATAGTTAGATTGATAGATAAATATATAGAAACATAGGCTAGATAGATAGATAGATAGATAGATAGATAGATAGATAGATAGATAGATAGATAGATAGTTAGTTAGTTAGTTAATTCTTTATTTCATAAAAGGTTACATGGTAACATTTTACATATATACATATAGATTCAGACTCAAATCTTTATTTCATAAAAGGCAACACAATTAACTTTTTACATATATACAATAGAGATAACAGTAACCTCATACATTACCGCATTCTAGGTTCATGGTTTTGTACAAACATAATTCTTGACTTGATAGCATTTATATCATTAGTTTTCAAATCTGATACGTCATATTCATGTAATAGGATATGGTTAACTTCCTTTCCTAACGATAGGTATTCATCAAGGTTTAATAAACATTTCTGTAAAAACTTGCAAGGTTTTAGGAGACATTTGTGAGCAAATCTAATTTTTAACCAATTCATTAAATGATTAAATGTCATTAGTCCAGCCAATTCACATGCATGATGATTACTTTCCCAATATTTTAATTTCAGCATTTTCTTTATTGCTTTGTGGTAACCAATTGCAAATTGCTTAAGAGGAAGTTTGCACTTTTTGTTATAAAACCATAATTCAGAACCATAAAAACTTGAGCAGTAACTTTGGAACAACTGAGTAAAAACCCTAACATTAACATTAGAAAATTTACGTAAAATACAATTAAATTCATTATAAAAACTTGTTACGACACCTAATTACGTCTTTGTCATTATTTAAATTATCATCTATTATAAACCCTAGATACTTTTGTTCATTAACAACATTCAATATCTCTCCACATAGCATCAACTTTGGCTTTAAGTTTTTATCTTTATTGTCTTTGAAATACATGCATGATGATTTATTAATATTAATGTCAATATCAATTTCTTTTGCTTCATTTCCAAGCATATTTAGTAAAAACTGTAATCCCGATGACGATGGTGCTAATACAACAATATCGTCAGCGTAAGCACTAATATTACTGGATATATTTCCTAGTGTGCACCCCTTTTTACATTTAGACACTTTTTCAATCAGCTTATCTATATACAGATTAAATAATATCGGAGACAAGACTCCTCCCTGTCTTACTCCATTCATTATTTTCCAGGGTTTTGATATTGAGTCTTTATGCTTAGTAGCAACCAGTTGATTTCTATAAAGATATAATATTATGTTCGCATAAAAGTGTGGAATACCTGCTTCAATAAGTTTACTTATTAATGTGAAATGATTAACTTTATCAAAAGCTTTTTTAAAATCAATGAAAGCTGTATAAACATTTGAGTCTTCTAATCTGTATCTTAAAATTGTTTCTTTAAAAATCAAGCACGCTGAGGATGTAGAGTGATTAGCCCTAAACCCATGCTGCCTCTCATTAAAGTTCACATAATGCAAAATTTTATATTTTAAGCAATATTCAAATAATTTTAAGAAAACTGGCGATGATATAATAGGTCTATAATTATCCAAGGAGCTTTGATCTTTATATTTATCTTTAATAAGGGGCAAAATAAGTCCGGACGTCATCTCATCAGGCAAATGTCCATGTGCAATAAATGATGAAAACATTTTAGCAATTAGTCTTACCGCGCTTTCAGAACAAAACTTCACATGATTAGAATGAATGTTATCATGGCCAATGACCCAATTTAGCTCAGATAATGCCAAACAAACATCCTTGGTGTTGATAACTCCCAATAATTTGCCTTTTTGCACATGTACATTTAACTTGTCTCTTATAAGTTCATATTTATCTCTTTTCTGGCATTTGCTGTCATCAAAAACGTTTTTAAAATTCTGCAAAAATTTCTCAGCAATTTTACTGGAGTCACATTCACCTTCAATTTTAACATTTAAATAACACTTATTATTTTTAGTTTTCCTGACTTCTTTCCAGAATGCATTATATCTTTTATTGCTTAAAGACTCAGCTAATTTATCATTTCTAATATTGATTTTATTATTTTAATATATTTTAATGCGTTCTTAAACAGTTTCCTGGAAGATGTCATATTGTCAAGTAAATCACCATATACAGGACAACCATTTTCTTTCCATTTTAAGAAATGTTCTCTAGCATTTTTATACAACCCACCAACATGGTCATTCCATCCTGGTTTTATCTGATAATTTTTTGTACTTTCAATTGCATATTCCTCAGACGACTCTTTCAGTATACTTACAAGTGAGTTATAAATGTAATTCAATTCTGCAATATGACTATTGTTTTCACATTTGTATGTACAACAATCTAAACAACTAAAGTTCATTAAATCAGACTGTACAATAGTCTCACTCATTTTGTCTTTATAGTTTGTAACAACATCATTTGATGTAAATAACTTCCAGTTTATGAAGGTAGAAAACTTAGATTCAGGAATAATTTTTATATAGTCTAAATTAATATTAATTTTAAAAACTAATGGAAAATGATAAAATAAGGCCAGGTCATATCGTACATTAATGTCAGTAATAGAAGTGTTCATATTATCCGAAGCTATCACATGATCTAACCAACTAGTAGAGTTATTACCAGGAGACAAATAAGTAAAAGTTTCGTCCGGTAACATTTCATCAATAACACATAGGCTTTTATTATCAATTAGGTTCAATAGCTCTTCCCAGAATCTGCCTTTACAGTAATTTGCATTAAAATCACCACTAATAATAATATTGTTAATATTTTGTTCATCAATGAAATTTTCTAAAACAGCAAGTGACTGTCTATATTCATCTATGCTATCATCATTCTGTTTATCGCAAGGCAGATACACATTAATAATTAAATATGTTCGTATTTTTGTCTTCAATGTTACACCTACAATTCTGTCATCACAAAACACTGACTCAATCTTATTACTTAATTTTTTGTTCCACATTATCGCCACCCCTTTCGACGGCCTACCCTCTATTATTCCCTCATTAGTTCGGTCTTCAACGCTGGCTATGCAGTCAAAAGATTCGTTTATAGTGTTCATAAAGGGAATATCATCCTTGAGCAATATTAATTCTTGTAATAAAATCATATCATATTCTAAGGTTAACTTACATACTGTTTCTATATTATTTCTTACAGAGTTACAATTATAAGAAGCAATACTAACCATATTTTGAAATTAACTACAATTTATACAGAAGTCTTTGATTTAGATAGATAGATAGATAGATAGATAGATAGATAGATAGGCCTAGATAGATAGAAAGAGGAGTATATATCTATTAAACTGTTCCAAGATACAGATATACCGTGCAGTTGCCAACACATGAACTTGGGACAAATGCTGAAGAGATTTTTTTTTTTTTTTGTTATGTGTATGATCAGATTTGTACATTTTTCTATCGACAAATGTACAAATTTATCTTGAAGGAGGGTCTTGGGGGGGATGTTTTTTAAGCTTGATGTAGGTCTAGCGAGGAACTAAACCTATGATATAAATATATATAAATGAGCAAAATAATACGCCCATTATTGATTGAATGAATTAATTGAATTAATTGATTGATTGAAGAAGGAAGCAGAAAAGAAGCAGAGAGATTATCAGCCTCCTCGATATTCGCACTATCTCTTATTATTGAGTTATTCGCACCATCTCTTATTATTGAGTTATTCGCACCATCTCTTATTAATGAGTTATTCGCACCATCTCTTATTATTGAGTTATTCGCACCATCTCTTATTATTGAGTTATTCACACCATCTCTTATAATTGAGTTATTCGCACCATCTCTTATTATTGAGTTATTCGCACCATCTCTTATTATTGAGTTATTCACACCATCTCTTATAATTGAGTTATTCGCACCATCTCTTATTATTGAGTTATTCGCACCATCTCTTATCATAGTTATTCGCACCATCTCTTATTATTTATTTGCACCATCTCTTATTATTGAGTTATTCGCACCATCTCTTATTATTGAGTTATTCGCACCATCTCTTATTATTGAGTTATTCGCACCATCTCATTATTGAGTTATTCGCACCATCTCTTATTATTGAGTTATTCACACCATCTCTTCATTATTGAGTTATTCGCACCATCTCTTCATTATCGAGTTATTCGCACCATCTCTTATTATTGAGTTATTCGCACCATCTCTTATTATTGAGTTATTTGCACCATCTCTTATTATTGAGTTATTCGCACCATTTCTTATTATTGAGTTATTCGCACCATCTCTTATTATTGAGTTATTCGCACCAACTCTTATTATTGAGTTATTCGCACTATCTCTTATTATTGAGTTATTCGCACTATCTCTTATTATTGAGTTATTCGCACCATCTCTTATTATTGAGTTATTCGCACCATCTCTAATTATTGAGTTATTCACACCATCTCTTATTATTGAGTTATTCACACCACCTCTTATTATTGAGTTATTCGCACCATCTCTTATTATTGAGTTATTCGCACCAACTCTTATTATTGAGTTATTCGCACCATCTCTTATTATTGAGTTATTCACACCATCTCTTATTATTGAGTTATTCGCACCATCTCTTATTATTGAGTTATTGGTACCATCTCTTATTATTGAGTTATTCGCACCATCTCTTCATTATCGAGTTATGCACATCATTATTGGCACTCGCTCACGCTCGCCATCCCTTTTATATCCCATAGGACATATAAATACATTCTTAACCCCTTCTGTACCAGCGACGTCTTTTATAATATATCCTAGCAATATTCAGACGATTTTGTGAAGCTTATAAAGAATTTGTGGTAGTAAAAAGGGTTAATAGTTCGAAGCCTGTTAATTTCTGGACGCCCTTCTTAAAATGAATAAAATCGTCTAATAGTTGCCAGACTATAATGAAAAGGACGTCACCGGTACTGAATGAGTTATTATGTTACCTCCACCAACCGACTTTACTCCTAAACTCAATTAATGAAATCAACAAATACATGTGGCAGTCCAGGGATTCGAACCTAGGATGCTCACACCGAAATTCAGTGCATTTATCCATTGCGCTACGAAGACAGTTAAAGAATGGTGGACAAGCCTACGATTTATTATGCAGTTTCGAATCCTGCATATCAATCTAAGCATGTACACAAGGGCTTACATTTTACATCCCCACCCCCCTCTAGCGTATGACATATTATATATGCATAAAGAAATATTAATTATGTAAATAACTACAAACACTACTGCAGCGGCAATCAATGTAGAATTTCGCTTGTCAATCTTGTAGCTACTACTGTATTTACCAGGTCACAGAAAACGCACCATTCGCATCTCTTCACGCACATTCTCCACTCTTGAGGCGCCTGGGTTCAAACCTGTGTTCTCTTAACTTATTTTTCCTCTCCTACCTCGCTCCTCTCATCTCCTTTTCTAACTTCTTTCCTCTCTCTCTCTCTCTCTCTCTCTCTCTCTCTCTCTCTCTCTCTCTCTCTCTCTCTCTCTCTCTCTCTCATGTTAAACTGCAGTGTAGTGATAGGACAACTTTCTTTCAACTCTCTCTCTCTCTCATGTTAAACTGCAGTGTAGTGATAGGACAACTTTCTTTCAACTCTCACTCACTCACTCACTCACTAACTCACTCTCACACACACACACACTCTCTCTCTCTCCCCACCCCCCAGCACTTCAGCGTGATGTAAACAAAGCCGAAGTGCCTTGTCTCCTGCATGAATATTTCTCGCTAGCAAAGGTGAGGCCGGAGCTGGCAAGAGTAGGCCGGAGTGGTAGGCAGGGAGGGAATGGGAGGGAGGGAGAGAGTGGAGTGGTAGGCAGGAAGGGAGGGAGTGGGTGGAGTGGTAGGCACGGAGGGAGTGGGTGGAGTGGTAGGCAGGGAGGAAGGGAGTGGGTGGAGTGGAGTGGTAGGGAGGGAGGGAGTGGGTGGAGTGGTGGGCAGGGAGGGAGGGAGTGGGTGGAGTGGAGTGGTAGGCAGGGAGGGAATGGGAGGGAGTGAGTGGAGGGCAGGGAGGGAGTGAGTGGAGGGAAGGGAGGGAGGGAGGGAGGGAGTGGCAGGCAGGGAGGGAGGGAGTGACAGGCCAGGAGGGAGGGAGTGACAGGCCAGGAGGGAGGGAGTGGCAGGCAGGCAGGGCGGGAGGGAGGGAGTTGGCAGGAAGGGAAGGAAGGAGTGGAGGGCTGTCTCATCATAGCACAACAACAGATCAACAAGATATAACCTGGCCGGAGACACAGACGCTGCACAATATTAAGGGGAGATGGGGAATGATATTTGTCATCAAATAAACAACTTGTCATGATTAGGGGTGCCGGTTTTCGATTACAAGACTGTCTGTCCCTCAGTGGTTGGACCTCCTGCCTGCATGGTTCGAATCTGAGCCCTAGCAGTTATATATACAGTATATATATATATATATATATATATATATATATATATATATATATATATATATATATATATATATATATATATATATACACACACAAGTGCTACAACATTAACCCCTTCAGTATTTGAGGACGCACTTCTTTCTTTGATTCTGGCTATTAGTAAACGATTTTATTCGGATCAGGAAGGGATATCAAATTGGCCTCCGCAATTAACAGGCTTTGAACTATCTCCCCTAACCCTTTTTACTACCACAGATCCATTTTAAACTGCACATCCTCCTCTAAATCTTGCTAGAATAAAATAAAAACAAACCGTCGCCGGTACAGAAGGGTTAACATAAAGGCTCAGCAATATTGGATATCGGATTTAAAGTACTTGAACGTAAACAAGTTTCTCGTGAATAGTCTGCCAACAACCTCTCTCCCATATTAAAGGGGAGATGGGTCGTTGTTCTGGTCCCCCTTCTTCTTCATGTTCAGCCACGTTAGTTTTCAGATTTTAAGACGTTCGGCCCATTAGTTTGGCGATTTTAAGACCTTTTGCCCCATTTCTTTGTCAATATTAAGACATTTCGTGTCATTTAGGTGTCGATTATTTCCTGGCTAGCGATAGCGAGACTATAATATAAGAGGAAAGGCCGGGACATTTTTCTATCGAAAAATGTACAAATATATCTTGAAGAAGGGTCGGGGGGGGGGGGGGGGGGTTAAGCTTGATGGAGGTCTAGGGAGGAAACTTTAAGAGATAACAAAAAGTTACATAAATGAGCCAATAAATACGCCCATCCCCCTTTAGCTCTCAATATCATCCACCAACATAATCAATATTCAATTTAGCTATCTTGTCATCCTAAGCTCACTTTCAATTTTCTTTCTAATCATATTCGCGAGTCTTCAAAATATTACCCCTAAACTTTTTTAACAACGCAATTACCCCCCAAGAATACTTTAAATCATTATTTTTATATTCTACAGTACACTCGGATGCCATAGTTTCTAGCCCACTCATAAATATTCGTTGATTTCACCTCGGATGCATAGTTTCTAGCCCACTCATAAATATTCGTGGACTTCACCTAATTTCGAATTATGGAAGTATGTCTCTGGAAACGAACTGTCTTGATGGTGTAATGGTTAGTGTTTAAGATTTGTATGTGGTAACCCAGGTTCGAATCCCGGAATGATCATATGTTTTCATTAATTTCATTGGGAGGTGTTTGATGTTGGGAGTGAAATTAATATATTA
This sequence comes from Paralithodes platypus, assembly GCA_032716605.1. Lineage (NCBI taxonomy): Eukaryota > Metazoa > Arthropoda > Malacostraca > Decapoda > Lithodidae > Paralithodes > Paralithodes platypus. The sequence continues at coordinate 8,851,816 of CM064573.1, forward strand.
GATTATGATTATATTTTGTTATGCATCAACTAAATAACTATATATATTAATTATTGAAAATCAAGTTCTATACAAAAATCAATCCAGATAGTTATAACTGCATAACAAAACAAAAACACATAAAAGGATCCAGGAATTCTCTTGAGTGGGCTAGACTATGGTATCGGAGTGTACAACCCCACAAATTACTAATGTCCCTCTCAACTAATATATGGAAGTAATATTAGTTGGATTGACTTGAAATAATAGTTTGTTATACGGGGAGATGGGTCGTTTTTCTGGTCCTCCTTCTTCCTCATATTCAGCCCCATTAGTTTTCAGATTTGATGCCGTCCTTTTAACTTCATTCTGGCCGCTATTGGACGATTTTATTCAGTTTAAAAAGGGCCTCCAAAAATCAACAGGCTGCGAACTATTCACCTAACCCGTTTTACTACCAGAGATCCTTCTTAAACTGAAAAAAAAATCCTCTAAATATAGCTACAAGGAGATTAATAAGCCGTCGCCGGTACAGAAGGGGTTAAGGTGGGGAGATAAAAATAGCATATGAGGGGATGAGGAGGATATAGGGGTAAGGGGGGGGGGGTAGGGATGGCAGATGCGTATTTTTGTGGTTCCATTTGATTGTGGGGGGAGAAAAATAGCATACAGGGGACTAGGAGGATGAAGAGGGGGGTGGGGGGGGGGGGAGGACGGGTATTGGGCGTAGGGATGTCAAATGGGTATCTTTGTTGTTCTACTTTATTGTTCTATAGTGGGAAAGAGTTTAGCAAAACAAAATAATATTAATAAAAAACATATAATAATAATAAGAATAATAATAATAATAAGAATAATAATAATAATAATAACTAACAATAATATACAAATATAAAAAAAGTCTTGAGAGTCTGTAAAGGTTAAGCCTCCCCTTAAATAAAGGTATACACATTGCCCAAGCAAAGGCCGGCTTCCTCTAATTTACAGCCTCGCTCTCGCTCGCTCAGAAAAATAATTGACACGAGAATGAAATTTTAAGACGTTCGCCCAGTTAGTTTGGCAATTTTAAGAACTTTCGCCCCATTTCTGTCAATTTTAAGATAGTGTGTACCATTTAGGTGTCTATACGTTTTCTGGCAAGCGATAGCGAGCCTGTAAATGAAGAGGAACCGGCCTTTGGCCGAGAAATGTTTCTACTGAAAAATTTACGAATTTATCTTGAAAGGGGGTCTAGGGGGTGTAATTATATGTTTGATGGAGGTCTAGGTAACAAACTAAATACCTCCCCTTAACCCCTACTGTACCGATGACATCCTTTTCAGTATACTCTTGCAATTATTAGACGAATTTAACAGCATAGGAGAGACGTGTATCAATTAAGGGGTTACAGAACATCTCAATTATATACCCCTTGTAACTACCACACATCCTTCTTAAGCTGCATACAATCCTCTAAATACAGCTGACATACAACAACAGACATCCCCCGGTAGTGAAAGGGTTAAGGGGTTGAATGAGGCAGTGATAATCTTGCACATCCCCTTCCCAAAGCCGGTGATTGCCTCAGGGGCCATTAACCAGAATACTATTATCATTTTTCCTTCATTATCGCCATCAAAGTCCTTATCACAGAACTATTAGAGCCAGAGTTGCCCCAATTCCACCTTCATTACCCCAGTTGGAGCTTGGCACGTCACATTATTCATTATCATTTATACACCATCATTAGGCCAAACATCTTGACCACAAATGACTGGTTATGATTTTACCATTTCGTATCGATAAATTAGCTGATAAAGGAAACAAGGTGCCGTCACTTGCAATGAAACCAGCAGGCAAGGTTAAGGGGGGAGACCTGCTTTTTGTTATTTCTGTCCTTTTCTCTCTTTCTCTGGCTTGTATCCATTAGGCCCCATTCAGCCAACTATTTTAAGACGTTTATCCCCATCTAGGTGTCGATTTCTTCCTAGCGAGCGATAGCGAGCCAGCATAATAATTATGAAGAAATCCGGCTTCGCCGGAGACATTTTTCTATCGAAAAATTTACAAATTTAGCTTGCTGTCAAACAAAACTAAAAAATATGCTGGCTCGCTACAGCTCACCAGTTTAAAAATTGACACCTGGATGGGGATAAACGTCTTAAAACAGTAGGCTGAATGGGGCCAAATGGATACAAACCAGAGAGAGATAGAAAAGGACAGAACAAAAACAGGTCACCCCCCTTAAGGGGGTATTGGCTGTTTTTTGTTTTTGGTCTATAAATTCACTTATTCATACATTTGTTTAGTTTCCTCGCTAGAACTCCCTCAAACCTAGGAAAACGCCCCCTAGACCACCTCTCAAGATAAACGTGTAAATTTTTCGGTAGAAAAATGGACCGACCGAAGGCCGGAATCTTTTATAATGACAGGCTCGCTATCGCTCGACAGAAAAAAATCGACACCTAAATGACACGAAAAGTCTTAATATTGACAAAGAAATGGGACGAAAGGTCTTAAAATCGCCAAACTAATGGGCCGAACGTCTCAAAATCTGAAAACTGATGGGGCTAAACATGAGGAAGAAAGGGAACCAGAAAAGCGAGCCATCTCCCCTTAAGCTGTGCCATACAAGGTAATTATGGTATTAGCTGAACATGCCAACCAGAACAATTAACATCACATTACTGGCAATTATTATAGAAGTAGGTGTAATTATTATAGAAGTAGGTGTAATTATTATAGAAGTAGGTGTAATTATTATAGAAGTGTAATTATTATAGAAGTAGGTGTTATTATTATAGAAGTAGGTGTAATTATTATAGAAGTAGGTGTAATTATTATAGAAGTAGGTGTAATTATTATAGAAGTAGGTGTAATTATTATAGAAGTAGGTGTAATTATTATAGAAGTAGGTGTAATTATTATAGAGTAGTATTATTAGAAGTAGGTGTAATTATTATAGAAGTAGGTGTAATTATTATAGAAGTAGGTGTAATTATTATAGAAGTAGGTGTAATTATTATAGAAGTAGGTGTAATTATTATAGAAGTAGGTAATAATAGAAGTAGGTGTAATTATTATAGAAGTAGGTGTAATTATTATAGAAGTAGGTGTAATTATTATAGAAGTAGGTGTAATTATTATAGAAGTAGGTGTAATTATTATAGAAGTAGGTGTAATTATTATAGAAGTAGGTGTAATTATTATAGGGGGTCACCGGATTTGTTTTCTCTTTCTCTCCTTTTCTCTCTTTCCCTGGCTTGTATCCATTCGGCCCCATTCAGCCAACTGTTTTAAGACGTTTATCCCCATCCAGGTGTCCATATCTTCCTGGCGAGCGATAGCGAGCCAGCATTGTATGGAGAAATCCGGCTTCGCCGGAGAAATTTTTCTATCGAAAAATGTACAAATTTAGCTTGCTGTCAAAACAAAAACATATATAATTATGCTGGCTCGCTACCGCTCACCAGGAAAACATTGACACCTGGATGAGGGTAAACGTCTTAAAACAGTAGGCTGAATGGGGCCAAATGGATACAAGCCAAAGAGAGAGGGAGAGAAAGATAAAACAAAATCGAGGTGGGCTCCCTGGGGGGGTCAGTGGATTACTATACCGTTCCAAATAGGTAGGCCAGAAATCGTGAACCCTAACCTCTGTAACTCAAAAAGGGCTAGAGCAAATGGCCTGTAAATGTCCACACCTATTCCCTGGCGAACCCTTCCCAAATGGTCGAAATACTAGCTCAATTATTCCAGTCGTTTGTGAGTTATAGAGGTTAATGTGCATGACTTTTGGCCGACTTACTTGGAACAGAGTATAGTACATATATTAGTATATATATCATATATATATATATATATATATATATATATATATATATATATATAGTACATATATCATGGCCTATATGGTATTGTATTCGGCCTATCATTCGACGATGTATTCTGTTCAGCCAAGACCTCTAGGGATCCAATAGACTCAATAGAGTATACATTCTGGCTATAATAGAGTATACATTCTGGCTATAATAGAGTATACATTCTGGCTATAATAGAGTATACATTCTGGCTATAATAGAGTATACATTCTGGCTATAATAGAGTATACATTCTGGCTATAATAGAGTATACATTCTGGCTATAATAGAGTATACATTCTGGCTATAATAGAGTATACATTCTGGCTATAATAGAGTATACATTCTGGCTATAATAGAGTATACATTCTGGCTATAATAGAGTAACATTCTGGCTATAATAGAGTAACATTCTGGCTATAATAGAGTATACATTCTGGCTATAATAGAGTAACATTCTGGCTATAATAGAGTAACATTCTGGCTATAATAGAGTATACATTCTGGCTATAATAGAGTATACATTCTGGCTATAATAGAGTATACATTCTGGCTATAATAGAGTAACATTCTGGCTATAATAGAGTATACATTCTGGCTATAATAGAGTAACATTCTGGCTATAATAGAGTAACATTCTGGCTATAATAGAGTATACATTCTGGCTATAATAGAGTATACATTCTGGCTATAATAGAGTATACATTCTGGCTATAATTAAACGATTTACTCTGCTTAGGAAGTACCTCTAGCGATCGAAAGGAGTACAAACTATATAAATTAATCCTTTAAGGGGGGTGACCTGCTTTTTGTTATTTCTGTCCTTTTCTCTCTTTCTCTGGCTTGTATCCATTCGGCCCCATTCAGCCAACTATTTTAAGACGTGTATCCCCATCTAGGTGTCGATTTCTTCCTGGCGAGCGGCGAGCGATAGCGAGCCAGCATTATATGAAGAAATCCGGCTTCGCCGGAGAAATTTTTCTATCGAAAAATGTACAAATTTAGCCTGCTGTCTAAAAAATAAAAAAAATATGCTGGCTCGCTACCGCTCACCAGTAAGAAATTGACACCTGGATGGGAATAAACGTCTTAAAACCGTAGGCTGAATGGGGCCAAATGGATACAAGCCAGAGAAAGATAGAAAAGGACAGAACAAAAACAGGTCACCCCCCTTAAGGACAGATGGGCGCATTTATTTGCTTGTTTATTAATCTTTCTATAATTGTTTTTTAGTTTCCTCACTAGACCTCCATCAAGCTTAAAAAAACACCCCTTAGATTCCCCTTTAAGACAAATGTGTACATTTTTCGATAGAAAAATGTCCCGGCCGAAGGCCAGTTCCTCTTTAAATTACAGGCTCGCTATCGCTCGCAAGGAAAAAATCGACACCTAAATGGCACGAAAGGTCATGATATCGATAAATAAATGGTACGAAATGTCTTAAAATCGTCAAACAAATGGGCCGAACGTCTTAAAATCTTGAAACTAATGGGGCTAAACGTGAGGGAGCAGGGGGTCCAGAAAAGTCGAACACCTGCCCTTACCTCCCATGTTGGCTTGTAGGTACAGTCAAGAACATCAATACCAACGCACCCAAATGATTCACTATGAAAATTATGCAAACGAGACAATTTAATACATAATTATATCCCAGATTTGGCCAAAGCTTAATCGTTTCTATTCTGGTACCAAACGAATGTACTGCTGACAAAGTTTCATGTAAATCTGTCAGTTAATTTTCGAGAAATCCTACTAACAACAAAGATAGACTAACATATAAACAGACAGCGACAACCACGTAGTCTCCACATGGTACGTTCAGCGGAGATGATAAAAATAAATATGCGATGAAAAACAGAAACAACATACTGTATGTGCAATTAACCCCTTCAGCAAGATAACGTAATGTTACCTTTTATGCCGGCACATTTTAGGCAATGTTATAAAGTTTAAAAAGGTCCTATGTTATTGAGAGGGTTTATTGCGATGGTATTTACCCCTTTGAGGCCTAGAAGTAGATTACAAGTTAAAGAAAATTGTCTAATGGTAACCAGATTAAGATGAAAATACACGCCATCGTGCTGAAGGGATTAATGATTGCTCAATTTTAATAGCGCACTCACTGAAAAAATATATATCATGGAAGAATTTTGAAAGATTAACAGATTAAATAAGATGAGACATAAAGATTGTTAAAATATAAGTGGAAAAAAGTGAGTTACATGACGGGCAGAGAGAGAAAAGTACTGCTCCATTAAAGCTATTTACAGAGCAAGCAGTCTTTCCATTGTGAGATTCACCTGCAGTTTTTCCTCATTCTTTTTAGTCAGGCACTAGATTCTAAAATTGCATGTGCAATTTACAGTAAAGCCCTTTAGTTGTAACCAAACTAGTACACATTGTAGGAGTATCCATTGACATATATTTTAGAAAACGTCTCTAATTTGACATTTATTATAGACATTTAAACTATGCATCGCTTACGTTTCCAAAATGCCTGAACAAAAATTCGAATTGCTTCACAAAAACTATGATTACACACTTATTATATGTACCGGTAATGGTAATTCAATGTTCTAATATGCATACACAACTTTTACAGTATACTATTTCCGGCCAATGTAATACTTAATTGGGTTTGTTTTGTATATAATATACATTTTGGCAATGCCAGTCATTTCGGTTAGGCCTATCGAATAACCTCATGAGAACACTGTTAACATTGAAAAGCATGGACAAGGTTTATCAAATAATTAATGATACTTCAACTTAAACCCCCCAATTCTCTTTCTAATATTTATTAATGATCTTCTCAACTATACATCCAGTCCTATCCACTAATATGGTGATGACTCTACCTTACACTATTCAACCAGTTCTTCAGGACGCCCTAGCTTGCAATCACTCCAAAACTCACACAACAGGGCCATGGCACGCCTATCTTCTGATCCATCAACCATATCCAATTGGGGCAGAGCAAACCTTGTTGCCTTTAATGCTTCCAAAAGCCAATTTCTCCATCTTACTACCCATCGGGAACTCCCAGAGGACTATTTCTTATACTTCAACAATACAAAAATCAATTCTTTATCTTCTCTCAATATTCTCGGTGTCTCTTTTTATTCTGCTCTCACTTGGAAGGACCATATTACCAGTCTTGCTAAGGCAGCCTCCCAGAAGCTGGGTGTGCTCAACCGCCTCAAGGGGTTCTTTACCCGTGCACAGCTTCTTGCTCTGTACAGGGGCACAGTGCGTCCTTGTATTGAGTACGGTATTATTCACATGTGTGGGGAGGATCCTCTCACACCGCACTCCTAGATAAAGTAGAAAGGAAAGGCTGTCGAATCATTAACTCCCATCCAATCACCAACTCTCTGCTATTTCTCTCTCTTCGCCGCAATGCTGCATCTCTCTCGCTATTCTATCGCTACTACAATAATCAGTGTTTCTCAGAACTCTCCCAGTGCATACCACCTCTTCTAGATAGGGTACGTAGTACCCGTCTTGCAACACAATCCCACCCCTACTCTGTGCAACTCTCCAACCCAAGAGTGAAACGTTATTCTCGGTCTTTCTTCTATTCAACAGCTGAGCTCTGGAACTCTCTCCCAGAATCAGTCTTTCCCTCTTCCTATGACTTAAATTGCTTCAAACTCCATGTGTCAAGGCATTTTGGCTCGAACGTCCCTTGATTTTGGCCCTGTCACCCGTTCAACTCTGGGAGAGGCACTCGCTACAGGCAGTTCTGCCTTTTGTCTCCCTCACTCACATAGACACAATAAAAATAATAAAACAATGAGGAATACAAAGCGTTATGATAACTTATATTCTTATATCAAAGAGTGGCGTCAAATGTTCTTGAATGTCTTTAATATATCAACTCTGTATTTATCGGTGTGTGAATATCCGCATGAATAAGACTTATTAGTCAATAGATGGATATATCATTAATGAAAAATTCAATTCTGAAAGTTCCCCATTGGAAGCAATGCAGTAAACCTGAGCACAAAGCTAGAGCTGAATACCTATGTAGAGGTTTGAGGCAATAATTATCTATATTATTATAATTATCTAGTGAAGGGTTGGAATAGACAGGAATGTGCCCTCTGTCGGTCGGGTTATAATACAGACAAACAAACTCACTTTCACTCACTCTCTCTCTCGCTATATATACGGTATATATATATATATATATATATATACCCATTAACCGGTGTAGGTGTGAATTAAACCCCCCTTGGAGGTGAATAGACTGGTAATTACCGGTGGCGGGGTAATCAACCAGTATTAGGGCACCCCATAGACTGGGCACCCGTACACATAATGAACACGCCTACTGCCTATACTGTATAGTGGTAAATATATATATATACAGTATATATATATATATATATTGTTACGTATCTTGATCCTCACGTGGTTAACTTGATGAATCTAGATAGCACATATTAAGGTATCAGTCAGCTGAAGGCAAAACAAAAGTAAAATCTAATAAAATTATTTCCTGTTGTTGCTTCCTTTCCTTTTGGATCTTAGGACTTGGTATCCTTTATTGACTGATACTCTTTAATTATGAAAAATACTGAAACTAATTAAAGTCATGTAGTATTTATAAAGAATTATTATTTAACCGAAGCTTAGTAGGCTATGGTTATGAACCGAATAAGTTATATCTAAAGAAGGACTATTAATTCTATAAAATGTCTTGAAACATAAATATTGAGGTAAGAATATTTCTGTCTCTTACCCTTTTTGAAATGAATAGCTAGTTTTCTTATATGTCCTTTTATTTATATTTAATGTAATTATTCTTGGTTCTTGTCTTACGTTAATAGTATTATATTATTATTATCATCAGGATTAATATCAAAGTCACATAAAAAGTTAGATATATATTTAATAATTAGTTAAATGTATTTCTTAACCACGTAACATTGAGGTTTGATTATGAGTAAATTAAGTACAGGATCGCTTCATAGATTCGATTCAGGTCTCACTCAAATAATATGAAAAGCAAAAATAATATTTTGAAGCTAAAAGAATTGTCTTCAGCTTAGGAAATCACTAGAAGTAACATTAAAACAGCCATGTTAGTCTAAGGCGATATTACTAATATGAGACAATAGTATCACCGTACTAAGCACCGTTAAGCAATGTAAGCTTAATTAAAACAAAATTAAATAACTCGTAAGTAGTAATATAAAACAATAGTATTACTTTCATCATAACCCAATTACTTAAAGAGTTGCTTTAGTCCACAAGTCAGTCAACTAAAATAGTTAAGTACATAATAGTAGCGTTAACGTTAATTCCCAATCAAATAGTTAAATACATAATAGTAGCGTTAACGTTAATTCCCAATCACATATCTCACTAACCAACATAACGTAAGTGTTTACACCGAACACACTTAACACACACTTATATAATCTGACTGACAGTCACAATCCCATTATAATACTTCACCCCGTCTTCCTCCAGCTGCAAGTTCACCTTCCCCAACTCCAAATGAGACTGATTTGAATGCCCACTACTCGGGTCTTATATACTAAACAATGATGGTGTAGGAACAAATCAGGAGGGGGGATATGGTGCGCGCCCCAATCACAGCTCCTCGAGTTGCGTAGCAGGTGCGTGGTCCAATGGAGTCTCCTGGCGTCGATCATACTTCATAGCGTCGGGTCATCGAAGTAGTTTGCAGGGTCCGCTATGACGCACGCAGGTGTGAAGGCTTGTTTGCTGGTATGCGGACGAGCTGGTTTCCCACTCGCTGGTTCGCTCGCTGGTCTGCTTCGCCGCCTGGGTAGTTTGGCACTCCTTCAACTCTTAATTCTAATTCTAAAATAAACATACAGGGCTCCGTATGTCAGAATATATATATATATATATATATATATAAATATGCTTACAGGGTGTATGAAAATGACACCATCAAAATTTTATGACATATTGAACAGGAGTAGTTGAGAAATAAGTGCCAAGTAAGCTATGTCTTATATTACTTCATTAATGAAATATAATTTATATGTAAAATATTTCAGACATACAGGTGAGTTACATGAATTAACCCTTTACCGCCAGTGCCCGTCATTAGACGGGCACCAAAATCCGCTTATTATATCTCCTGGGAGTGAGGCAAGCGAGTGCAGGGAGCACGGGACCTCTTCATCCGTCACCCACCATGGTTGTGCGTGCCGTGCACTGACTTATTTGAGAGACGTCAACCTCTACCCACTCTTAGCCGTTCTGTCTATCTCTTTTACTGTCCTATTTTGCCTTCTGGAGGCAGGGAACTAGGAATCCTCCTCCATTTGTAAAATTCACCTACTAAACGAGACAAAGAAAGGGGCGAGGGAACGTGAAAGTGGTCCAAGACCCTAAGAATTGGAACTTTAAATGTTATTTCTGTTCAGATTCTGTCTCGAGCCGGCCACCCCCAGCTATAGGATACGTGTCCGAGTATATACATACAGTATAGCAGGGGGAGGCAATAGCACAGTGGATAGCGCCGTTGACTGCACACCAAAAAGGACATCAGATCGAGTCTACGTCAAACGTCAGGTTTTTTTCCGAGGTGATCTGATCGTTACTGCTGTTTTACAAATATCCTGGCTACACTGACACGTTATGAAAGCACCCCCTATATCGTCACCAATTCATAGCATAGAAGATGCCCGACCATATTCGAAGATGCTGTGAATGACTGTATAGCTGCTCTCTCCAATCAAGCGATGTGTATATATAAGGTGTGGTCATCTAGTGTGGCAGAAAGGAAGCAACCAACACCTTGAAGCTCCACCGTGACCATCTAGATTCTAGAGCGACATATGAAGCACTCAATATCTTAAAGCTTTAATTGATAATCTTGGAGCCTACAGTCTCGAGGTTGAGACCAAAAAAAAAATATATAGGGCCTATATACATACATTATACCGGTATATATACCCAGTATATATACAGTAGCCTATATATATACTGTATATATATATATATATATATATATATATATATATACCGGTATATATATATACTGTATATACCGGTATATATATATATATATATATAATAATTCTTGTATTCAATTTTGATAATTTAATACAAATGTATCATATTATAAAAGACGTTTGTTCCATATAAGCTCTGATGATGATGCGAGGACAGTATCGAAACGTTGGCAAACAAATACAGTAAATCAAGATGTGATTACCTACAATGGTGTTTATCTTCCTCATACGTCTGCCCTTCCAACGCGCAAGATCACTATCTGATATATACAGTATATATATATATATATATAACACACACACATACAAAGACCTGATTGGGAATATAAACTAGGATAATGCATGATTAACCCCTCAGAGAAAGAGAAGAACTTGGGCATTATAGTACAGTGAGATCTTTCACCCGAGAGTCATATTCAATCAAATCAATCAAGTATTTTATTGTCATAATAGGTACATTACATTATCATACAGAAAAATAATACAGTTTGAAGTTACTCCTACTATGACATGAGGACTGAATAGCTAATGGTATATATGCCCTCAATTCCATTGCTCATATAACATTGCGCTGATATGGAACACCCAGATAAACCCAAAACAAGAAAAACAAAAATTAGTACTGCATCCCACTGTATATTTAAGTGTAAATATTAAAAAAATAGTGGGAGAAGCTTATGACCTGTTGAATAAAGTAAAAATAGCATTCAACTATTTGAATGAAGAGATGCTAGTGAATATAATAAAATCAATGGTGAGACCTAAATTGGAATATGCGGCAGTGGTGTGGTCACCCCATCTTAAAAAGCATATAATCAAGTTGGAGAAAGTACAGAGAGCTGCAACTAAGATGATTCCAGAACTAAAAGAACTGACATATGAAGAGAGATTAGAGAGATTGAACTTGCAAACTCTAAGGGAAAGAAGAGAGAGAGGGGATATGGTTGAGATGTATAAATGTGTTAGGGGATTGGAAAGGATAGACAAGGAGGACTTTATCGAAGGGGATAAAGGGAGGACTAGAGGACATAGTTACAAGTTAAAGAAAGGCAGATGTAAAGGAGATGTGAGGAAATCCAGCTTTCCATATAGAAGTGTTAATATGTGGAATCAGTTAGATGATGAAGTGGTGGGTGCGGGGAATATCCACATTATTAAAGACAAATTAGAGAATAGAATCTTGGGAGGCGGGACAATACGAGCCTAAACCTTAAATCCTATATACTACAATTAGGTGAGCACACACACACACACACACACACACTTCTGTCTCTAACTCTCACACACACTTTTCTCACTCTCTCTCTCTCTCTCTCTGTTTTCAGGAGCTGGTTGTCCTATTTCATTCTTCCCCGTATACGAAGTCAATCAAATTAGTCTTGGCCTTTCTCCTAAATCCTCCAGTTGGATTCCACTAAGAGCGTCCCCTCTACGCGCGCGTGCTCTCTCTCTCTCTCTCACTTCGAACCCCTAACAATTAATCCTCACTAACCAAGACTACCCAGTAAACCCTCCATTCCCTCCCTCCCTCGAGGGGCCTTAGTGCCCGTCTCAACCATGGTTACACACACACACTTCATCCATGTATTTCCACCCTTAACAACAGAATGCCCAGTTTTTCCACATTTTGCCTTCTATCACACACACACACACGAACAAACACACACACACACACCTACACTAAAGAATGTCCTATATACTACAATTCCCCCAAGCTGTCTGTACTGTTTTTTATATCCTTGTTTTGTTCTCTACCGAGGATTAAGCTCCCATTGTAGTAGGCTTTACCTGACCCTACCTGTACGGACTTGTAGGCCGCTCCCTCTTTACCCTTTTCAACTCCTCACCTGACCCTACCAAAACAGTTTTTGTATGTATGTATGTTTGTGTGCATATGTGAGCGTTTGTGTATACGGGCATGTGCACACTTACTGCATGTTCTTATGTTCTTATATATGTATGTATATGTATGCGTATGTATGTGTGTACGTACGTGTATATATGTATGTTCTGTATATGAGTAAGTAAAATAAATGTGTATATGTACTGTATATCACTTACTCTCATGGTTAATTTATGATAATTTGTATTTTGCACCTGCATCATTATTGTATTTATTTATTTGTTTGTAAACTGAGCTTACCATCTTCATATCTGTACATCTCATGTTCATCCACTAAATTGTAAAATGTGTATTTTCAGCTCATGAGGCTGCCATTCTTTAATAAACCGTTTATTATTATTACACACACACACACACACACACACACATCAAAGCCGGTAACTTGCATCGTCAAAACTGGTCTGGCAGCTTATGAAGAACACTTTTTAACCAAGCCTGTTACAAAAATGATCTTAAATCTAGTTTCTGACCTCAATTAAAAAGTTATAGATATGTTGCTGGAAAATGTTGCGCATAAAAGCTCTCGTGCGATACCCCCCTTCAGTACCGGTGACATTCTGTTCAATGTAATCTGCCAACTATTAGACCATTTTATCTAGCTTAGGAAGGACGTCTAGTAATGAAGAGGCTACAGACTATCTCCATTAATTCTTTTAGTAACCAAATATCCTTCCTAAGCTTCACAAAATCGTCCAAATGTAGCTGAACCCAAGAGAAAATACTTGGCCGATACTGAAAAGGGTTAACAATAAAAAACAAAGGTGAAAGAGTAGAACATAAGATTAGTGTACAGAATATGTATATAACCTAACATAAGATTAGTGTACAGAATATATATATATATAACCTAACGAACTGTACATATACACGTCCCAATATTAGTGTACATAATATATATATAACCTAACGAACTGTACATATAGACGTCCCAATATTAGTGTACATAATATATATATAACCTAACGAACTGTACAAATCAACGAAAAAGATTTTGCATCCCAGGAGCTGGACTGGACGACATTGTGGAAGCCTTCGAAGATACCACAAAGGATGCAAATGAAAATACCCTTTTTGTCATCCATGCTGGTTCAAATGACGTCATGCGCACCAGATCCGAAGAGTTGATGGATAAATATCGCAAGATGATCCAGCACTACAAAAACAAGTCAAGGAATATCATCATCTCAGGCATTCTCCCCAAGATCGACGCACCTGACAAATTCTACGACAAGGCCTTCAGCACAAATAGCCGACTAAAACATTTGTGTCTGAGGGAAGAAGTTGAATTCATCAACCTCTGGGACAACTTCTACAACCAGCCTACTCTGTTCCGCAAGGATGGCACTCATCTAAACCCTGTGGGTTCAGCACGCATGGGTCGTCTCCTACACGAAGCAGTCCGCAGCCATGGATCAAAAAACGCCATCCGAGAAGAAGCAGCAGTGACATAAATCATCCAACGCCAAGAAAAAAACAGAGGCAACCGAGGACCACCAGCGATAAGGACCGGAGACAGCGAGGACCGAGGACAGCCATGAACATAAATGTAGATCCGACAAGAACCAAAAATATTATTGAAGCGCGTTCCGTGAGTTCTAAAATAACAAATTTAAAGGTTTTCTATGCAAACGCTCGTAGCATACGCAATAAATTTTCAGATTTAGAGGAGCTAGTGTTTACAGAAAATTATGATGGGATTGGCATAACAGAATCTTGGCTCAATACAGAAGATAGAGACTTTTTAGCAGAGTATTCACTTCCCGGTTATGTAATGTTTGAGAAAAGCCGAATAAATCGAAATGGAGGTGGCGTTTTACTTTATATCAAAGAAAGTCTTAACCCTACCCTCTTGTCAAAACCTCAAATTGTGAACGTCGACGCATCTTTTGTGCTAATAAAGAATAATAAAGGTACCAAAATAATACTTGCATTAATATACAGACCTCCAGCTCAATCAGTGCAAACTGACCGAGAAATTTACGAACAAATTGCAGATATAAGTAACTCGCAAGATACCGTAATTTTTGGTGACTTTAATTTACCTGTGACCAAGTGGGGCGATACTCTTACTTCAAACTCCGGACATGACTTGTATACGAACTTGCAAGAGAGTTCGCTTTATCAATTTGTTGGAACGCCGACCCGTGGTAATAACGTTCTTGACATTGTACTTGCAACAAAAGAAGAATTAATAGAGAATTTGAATGTTGGTGATGAATTCAGTAACAGCGACCATCATACGATAACTTTCACTTTAAAGTTTACTAGTAACGAACCAAATAGTAGCATCGAAAAAGTCCCTAATTTCAAGAAAGCAAACTTCCATAAACTTAGAGCTATGTTTAAAGAAACTGACTGGAGCTTTTTAATTCACAATAACGACATAAATACATCTTGGAAGTTATTCGAAGCCACTTACCTAAAAGCAGTGCAAGACTGCATACCATCGAAAATACGGCGTCCAGGCCATAATAATAAGCCCAAATGGTGGAATAAAGATATTTCAAACTGCCTGCTTGCTAAAAAATGTGCTAATGATAGATTAAAATCCTCACAAAATGACGAAGAACGGCTGAAATTTGTAGAGCTACGACGCAAAGCCAAAAAGTTAATTAAGCAAAGTAAAAAGACCTTAGAGTTACATATTGCGAATCAAAGTAAAACAAACCCGAAAGAATTCTATAGTTATATCAGAAAGAAAAAAGTAGTTACTTCAACTGTTGGACCGTTAGTCGATGAAAATGGAGAATACACCAAAGACGAAGAACAAATGAGTAATGCCCTCAATACCTTCTTTGCATCAGTTTTTACAACAGAAGACCTCAGTGATATCCCTACACCATCGCCGATTCAGATTGATAATTCAGATGTTTTAAGCAATATCACCGTTACAGAGAGAGAAGTATTGAATTGTTTAGATAAACTCAAGGTAAATAAAACGCCTGGACCTGATACAATCTCGCCTAGAGTTCTAAAGGAAGCTAAGGATGAGCTCTCTAAACCACTGACATTACTATTCAATAAATCCTTGCAGTCTGGAACTATGCCCGATCAGTGGAAGCTAGCCAACGTAACACCGATATTAAAAAAAGGCAGCAAATCCCTATCCAGTAACTATCGTCCAATTAGCTTAACCTCAGTTGTATGTAAAATGCTAGAAACGGTCATACGAGACAGACTCGTAAATCACTTAGAGGAAAATAACATACTTAAAGATACTCAACACGGCTTTCGTAAAAAACGTTCCTGTTTAACAAACCTCTTAGACTTCTTCCACGATATCCTCAACCTCTACGATGAGAGTAAAGCTGTAGATATTATATACCTTGATTTTCAAAAGGCCTTTGACAAAGTTCCCCACAAACGTTTACTGCTAAAACTAAAAGCGCATGGAATACAAGACGGTGTGTTGAAATGGATAGAAAATTGGCTCAGCGACAGAAAGCAAAGAGTAGTCATAAACGGTAAGGCATCAAAATGGACCAATGTAAGTAGCGGGGTACCCCAGGGATCGGTACTAGGACCAATTCTCTTTCTAATTTACATCAACGACATAGATGAGGGTCTCACCTGTACAATCTCAAAATTTGCTGACGATACAAAAATTGCAAATAGCGTACTCTCAAAAGAACAAGTTGACGATATGCAACACAATCTAGATAATTGTCATGTTGGGCCCAATTTGGCAAATGAGTTTCAATGCGGATAAATTTAAAGTACTACATATCGGATACCTAAATGAGAAAGCAAACTATTCGATGAATGGCACTCAGCTTAAGAATGTAAACAGAGAAACCGATCTGGGAGTAACAATATCGAGTAACCTAAAACCGAGTCAACAATGTTCAGAAGTTGTTAAGAAGGCAAACAAAATAATTGGCTTTATAGGCAGGTCATTTGAGCATAAATCCAAAGAAGTTATCCTAACCCTTTACAATTCCTTAGTCCGCCCTCTTCTGGAATACTGCGTTCAATCCTGGTGCCCTTATTACCAAAAAGATATAAACAAGCTAGAACGAGTTCAACGTAGAGTTACCAAAATGATACCTAGCCTAAAGAACAAACCATACGAAGAGCGTCTTAGAGAATTAAATCTATTTCCTTTAACCCAGCGCAGATTAAGAGGCGACTTAATTCAAGTGTTCAAAATCATCAAAGGTATCGACAATATGAACTGTAGTAAGTACTTCACTATCGACCAATCTAATTACACGCGGGGAAACGGTTGCAAAATTATTGGTAAATCTTTTAACTCGCACGAATCTAAGAATTTCTTCTTCAATCGAGTTATCAACTTGTGGAATGGGCTTCCCCGAAACGTTATAGACTGCATCACCGTTGATTCATTTAAAACTCCGCCTAGACAAATATCTCGCATCAAACCCGCGACTGACTGCGTTTGTAAATGAATAACTTTATTTTATCCCCCCCTCAGTTACTAACCCATCTGTCCCCTACTAACTTCCTAATCCTGCCACGGACATTAGTTCCAGGGCAGTAATTCCCTTTCCAATGTTCCCTTACCCCCTCTAAACCACTGTTTGGACACTTGATCCTCAGTGTTTTGGAGGACAAGCAACCTAGAAGGGTCACTGGATCTGTTGTTGCTTGATTTCCTTTGTACTCCTTTGTATAGACGTCCCAATATTAAGTTACCCAGACTAAATTGGCTGCGGGACGACCGACCGAACAATACACACCCTTAAGGGGGGATGGTTCACTTTTTGGGCTGATTTTTGCATGTATTCATTATTTTTCTAGTTTCCTCCCTAGACCTCCATCAAATTTAAAAAACATCCATTAGATCCCCCTTCTAGATTAATTTGTACATTTTTCGGTAGAAAATGTTCCGGCCGAAGGCCGGTTCTTCCAACATTACAGGCTCACTATCGTTCGCCAGGGAAAAAATCGACACCTAAATACCACGAAAGATCTAAATATTGACGAAGAAATGGGGCGAAAGGTCTTAAATTCGACTAACTAATGGGGCAAACATATTAACCTCTGAAAACTAATGGGGCTAAACATGAGGGAGAAAGTGGTCCAGAAAACCGGCCCATCCATCCTTAACTTTTATAAACCAAAAACCACACCAGTCCAACTCGACTGTGTAATTTAGGAGAAATCGGCCTTCGGTCGGGACACTTTTCTACCGAAAAATGTAAACAATTTATCTTGAAGGGGGTTCTTGAGGTGTGTTTTTTTAAGCTTGATGGAGGTGTAGGGTTGAAAATAAAAACATTATTTAAAAGATAAATATATGAACAAATAAATACGCCCATCTCCCCTTAAGAAGGTATGCCGGTAGTAATAAACCCATCTAACAAAAGCATAGACAGATGAATCACTATCAATATAACCAATTGTTGTATATACCTTTTTTAATACCTCTTATATTTTACAGTGCAGGATAAAAAAATATTACAGGTTTCAAAGAATTAAATAAATGGATTGACCGAAAGACAGAAAAATAATTGGATTAAAAAAAAAAATAAAAAAAAAATAAAAAAATAAAAAAAGGATAAAAATGTGGGTGTTGGAGTTAAAATAAAGATCTAGTACAAATAGAGAGAGCGGCCATCTTTACCGTCGGGCGGCCATTTTGGTACCCAGTGCCCACTCTACGCGTGTCTTAAGGGTGGATGGTTCATTTTTCGGGACCCCCTCTCTGCCTCAGTTTAGCCCCATTAGTTTTCAGACTATAAGACGGTCGGCCCATTAGTTTGGCGATTTTTGTTTCGCCTCATGGGTAGATTATTTCATTTCTACCACATATCCACTCATTTTTGACTTTGAAGTACCAGGACAAAAATTATTCAACAAAATATATAGAATAAATTAAGAGAGAGAGAGAGAGAGAGAGAGAGAGAGAGAGAGAGAGAGAGAGAGAGAGAGAGAGAGAGAGAGAGAGAGAGAGAGAGAGAGAGAGAGAGAGAGAGAGAGAGAGAGAGAGAGAGAGAGAGAGAGAGAGAGAGAGAGAGAGAAAAAAAAACATCTTAGGAGAGTGAAAGGTGAGTGAAGAACAGTAAGAATAATGCAACAAATAATACAAAACATAAGACTATATTTAAATAAACAAAGAATATGATGGGAAACTAAAATATAATAAGTTAAGCCAAAATAATTGAAAATATACAGATAAAAGGAGAAAGAGAAGCGCACTAAACAAAGGGCGTAGGAATAGACCACTTGCGAGTTTCAGGCTATAAGGAAGTTGGAGCTGTAGACATCGATATTTAGCAGAATGACCAGCTAAAATACGGTTCCAGTTTATTTATATATACATAAAACCCAATTTAACATACTCTTTAGCCATCAGAAATCTACATTAGTATTACATTTCTGTTTACTATCGACGTCTACAGCTCCAACTTCTTTATAGCCTGAGTTAACCCTTTATGTACCGATGTCGTCCTTTCGACTCTATTCTGGCTACTATGAGACGATTTTCTTCAGTTTCAAAGCAATAACAGGCTTCGAAGGTTCCCTGTCATCTCAACCAGTAGACCATTTCAACCAGTGCCAAATCAACCAAGACCAACCAAACCAGTGCCAAAATATAGTAGTAACCTAACCTAACCTAACCTAACCAAACCGTATTGGTTGATTTGGTACTGGTTGAAATGGTATACTGGTTGAGTTGACCGGTCACCGGCTTCAAACTATCTCATTTAACCCTTTTTACTACCACAGATCATTCTTGAACTGAATAAAATCGCCTAAGTATAGCTAGAATAAACATAGCAACTCGTCATCGGTACAGAAGGGGTTAAAAGGAATGCATAAACAAATAAATTGTGGGAATAAATTTAAATGGTGTATAATTATATAAAAATGTAGAAAATGGACAATATTTGTTTTAACCCCTTCTGTACCGGCGACACCTTACTATTTATGTTTAGCTATATTTAGACGATTTTCTGCAGTTTAAAAAAGATCTGTGGTAGTAAAAATGGTTATGTCAGACAGTTCTAAGCCTGCGAATTACTGAAGGCCCTCTTAAACTGAATAATTTCGTCTAACAGTAGCCAGAAAAAAGTTAAAAGGACGGCACCGGTACAGAAGGGGTTAAGGGGGGATGGGCCGGTTTTCTGGACCACTTTCTCCATCATGTTTAGCCCCATTAGTTTTCAGATGTTAAGATTTTTGCCCCATTAGTTAGTCGATTTTAAGACCTTTCGTCCCATTTCTTTGTCAATATTTACACCTTTCGTGCTAGTTAGGTGTCGATTTTTTCCCTGGCAAACGATAGTGAGCCTGTAATGTTGAAAGAACCGGCCTTCGGCCGGGAATTTTTTTCTACCGAAAAATGTACAAATTAATCTAGAAGGGGGATCTAATGGATGTTTGTTTTGTAATTTGATGGAGGTCTAGGGAGGAAACTAGAACAATAATGAATACATGCAAAAATCGCCCCTATTAAACAACATAATTGGGAGAGAAAAACATTGATGGTAAATGGAGGAAGATATCTTAAAAAAACACACACACACATGAAGTCCTTTGATCCGAAAATAAGTCGAGTAAAATAAAAATAAAACGAAGTAATTGGAACCTAAAATATGTTTTATATAAGGGTGTTGTGAGTTAGAGAGAGAGAGACTTCCTGGAATCCTGGAGTGATTTATATTGGTCCAGTCCTTAGGTAATGGCCAACAGGGTGTATCTAAGCCAGGGAAGGTCTTTCTTAGGCCCCCTCTCTCAGTTTCGTTTAATAATGGCCAGGGGACGTTATTGTATTTATATATTTATGTTCTATTACTATCTATCTATCTATCTATCTATCTATCTTAGATAGATAGATAGTAATAACAAATAAATATATAAATACAATAACGTCCCCTGGCCATTAGGGAACATTGTATATTTATTTTAGTTTGCTCAAGTTTTAAGAAAACACCATCCCAAAGACCCCCCTACGAGATGAATTTGTACATTTTTCGGTATAAAAATGTGCCGGCCTTCGGGCCAAAGGCCGATACATCCTAAAATACAGGCTGGCTATCGCTCACCAAGTTTGATTCTCCTGCAGGAGGAATCTGAAGGGCATTCTCTTAAAAATGTGGTGGTGCATGGGTTGAGATAAACGTGGAATAATAATTGCCAACCTGCACATAATTATCTTGCAAAATGCAATGGCACTGAAATCATTATTAACAATGGTATAAAGGATTTTGTGGATCGTCTACACCGGACCTAATAGTGAACCATCCCCACCTTACCTTTGGCTGTAACCATTATGTGTTGTTATAGGTAAAAATAAGTAATTAAGTAACACCCCGTTCTTAACATTAATCATCAACTTCAAACCCAAAATGCACTTGAATAAACTAATGAAAGCATATGGTCCTCCCAGGATTCGAACTCGGGACACTACACCCAGAACATAAGCATCTAAACCATAACACCACCAACACAGTATAAGCCGGAATATAGTGTATCACGGGTTATTAGTGCTTACCTGATCTTATGGTTCAGTCAGTCAGTCAGTAGCCAACCCGAGAACCCCTGTAAAGGAAAATGGAGGAATCAGTGATAATATATATTACCGGTATGTACAATATATATATATATACCGTATATATTATTTTTTTCAAAAAATCTATATATATACTGTATAACCCATTTATTACCAGTGATAGCATTTGCATTTATATTATGGCAACTATTAGACGGTTTTAGTAAGCTTAGGAAGGACGTCTACTGGTTACAAGATTACAGACTATCTCCAGTAATCCTTTTAGCTACCATACATCCTTTCTAAGCTTCATAGACTCGTCTAAAAGTAGCTTAAATCCAATAATAAAGACGTCATCGGTACAGAAGGGGTTAATATGTAGGGTCTCTAGCGGTCAAGGGAGGTAGCCTAGGGTCGTGGAAAAATCAATGACAGAAATTTACCGAAGGCCGCGATGCTGTTATTTCGAGATTGGAGAAGCGAAATTGGTTGTTTAGAAGTTTTATTGAGAGGCTCAGATATATCTTACATTGAATTATTTCAGATAGATAGATAGATAGATAGATAGATAGATAGATAGATAGATAGACTCAGACTCAGACTCAATATTTTATTTCGTAAAAGCTACATAAAACTTTGTACATAGTAAGAGAATTGTGAAGCACATTTATCTCATAGTTGGTTCACGGCTTTGAATAAAAGTAATTCTAGATTTTACTGCGTCAATGTCATTTTCCATTAAACATTCGATATTATAAATATTCAATAAATTCTTTACTTCCTTCATCAAATATAAGCTATCATCATTGTTAAGTAAACATTTTCTTAAAAAGATACAAGGCTTCATCATACATCTGTGAGCAAACCGTATTTTTTGCCAATTAATTAGATGAGTGAATGTCATTAACCCTGCTAAATCACATGCTTTGTGGTTGCTCTCCCAGTATTTAAGTTTTAAAATCTTCTTAATGGCTTTGTGGTATCCAACCGCAAATTGTTTCAGAGGAACACCACACCGCTTATTGGAAAACCATAATTCTGTACCATAAAAACTTAAGCAATAACTATTAAATAGTTGAATAAAAACATTAATATTAACATTAGGGAATTTACGTAAAATACAATTGAATTCATTATAAAACTTATTTCTTGTCCTTATTACATCCTTATCATTATTTAGTTTATCATCAATAATAAATCCTAGGTACTTATGTTCATGTACATTGATCATTATTTCATCATTAAGCTTCATTCTCGGCAGACCATTTATATTATTAGTATCCCTAAAAAACATACACACTGATTTATTTGCATTCACTTGAATATCTAAAGCTTTCGTTTCATGTTCCACAATGTTTAGTAACTTTTGTAACCCTGTCGCTGTTGGCGCTAAAACTACTATGTCGTCAGCATAGGCAATAATGTTACCCATCCTATTACCAAGACTACATCCAGTTTTGCACTTTGATACGGTTTCGATTAATAAATCAATATATACATTAAAAAGTAAAGGAGATAAAATTCCACCCTGTCTCACTCCGTTCATAATCTTCCAGGGCTTTGACAGTGCATCTTTATGTTTAGTAGCAACCATTTGGTTTCTGTAAAAATAAAACAAAATATTTACAAGGTAATGAGGAATATCTAGTTCTAAAAGTTTCTGGATTAATTTAAAATGATTCACTTTATCAAACGCTTTTCTAAAATCAATAAAACTCGCATATACATTCGATCCTGCAGATCTATAGCGTAAAAACAGTTTCCTTAAAAATTAAACCTGCAGAAAGAGTTGAATGGCCCGCTCTGAAGCCATGTTGCCTCTCATTAAAGTCGACATAATTTGTTAATTTATATTTTAAACAATATTCAAAAATCTTTAGAAAAACTGAAGACGATATTATTGGTCTATAGTTATCAATTAAATTTTTATCTTTACCACGATCTTTAATAAGAGGAAGAATGACTCCAGTTATCATAGTATTAGGTATGAAGCCATGAACAATAAATGCTGAAAATAATTTAGCAAGCAAACCTCTTGCATATTCTGGACAAAACTTCAAATGATTCGAATGGATATTATCGTGACCAATAACATACTTCAACTCCGATATGGCTGTATTTATATCATTCAAGTTAATGGTCCCAACTATTTTACCTCTTCGAAACATCTTGTTTTAATCTTAAAGCTTCAAAATTACCTTTAGATTGACAATTCTGGTCATCAAATACACGTTTATATGCTTGTGAAAACTTTTCTGCTATTAGATTCGAATCACATTCGCCTTCAATCTTTATATTCAAGTAACCTTTGTTGTTTTTTCGATTTCCTAACTTCATTCCAGAATGTTTTGTACCTCTTATGTGAATAAGACTCTGCCAGTTTTTCATTTCGTATTTGTGCTTCATTATGTATTATATGCTTCAGAGCTTTCTTAAATGTGTCGTGAACTCTTCATATCTTCAAGGAATTCGCCAACTATGGGGCAGTTATTCCTCTTCCAAATAAAAAATGCTCCCTTGCTACTTTATATAAATTACGAACATGATCATTCCACCCTGGCTTTATTTCGTAACCTCTGTTGATGTTTAGTATAAATTCTGCTGAGGCATCATTACAAATTTGAACAAATGTATCATAGATATGTTCTAATTCCTTAATATGATTTGAATCTGGACAGTTATATGAACAGCATTCCAGACATTCAAAATTAGTCAAGTCGTACCCAGTGATACCATTACTTACTTTATTTTGATATTTTAATATTACATCATTTGAGTTTAAATAACTTCCAATTATAATAAACTGCTTAGTTACTGACTCTATATGCTCATTTTATGAATTACGTCGATATTTACTTTAAAACCAATGGGAAAATGATCAAATAATGAAAGGTCGTATCGAATACAGATATTATCTATTTCTCTTGTATACTTTCCGAAGTTAGGATATGATCTAGCCAGCTAACAACACTTCTACTAGGACATAAATATGTAAAGGCATCACTAGGTAGCACTTCATCACTAATACACAAATTATTATTATCAATAAACGTAGTCAAGTCATCCCTAAAACGACCTTTTTGAAAATCTGCATTAAAATCACCACTAATAATACAATCATTAATATTTTGTTCACTGATCAGATTTTCTAACAATGCCAATGTGTGACGATATTCATCTAATGAGTCATTATTTTGTTTATCACAGGGTAAATAGATAGATAGATAGATAGATAGAGATAGATAGATAGATAGATAGATAGATAGATAGATAGATAGATAGATAGATAGATAGATAGATAGAGAGAGAGAGAGAGAGAGAGAGAGAGAGAGAGAGAGAGAGAGAGAGAGAGAGAGAGAGAGAGAGAGAGAGAGAGAGAGAGAGAGAGAGAGAGAGAGAGAGAGAGATAGATATATGGCTTACAAGGTTTTACAACATAATTTGAGACGGTAAGATATTAACGGTACAATGGGTTTTCCTTGACTATTATGGAGTATACAAATAGGACTCTTGAAATCCCCTTGCTATTAGAATTGTATACAGCTAAAAAAAAACATAAACTATGTTAACATCAATAAAGATACACATAGCTATTACGGTATATATTATATATATATATATACATC
This sequence comes from Paralithodes platypus, assembly GCA_032716605.1. Classification (NCBI taxonomy): domain Eukaryota; kingdom Metazoa; phylum Arthropoda; class Malacostraca; order Decapoda; family Lithodidae; genus Paralithodes; species Paralithodes platypus. The sequence continues at coordinate 8,876,625 of CM064573.1, forward strand.
ATTATTTCTATAAACGTCCTTAACATCTAACCACTTACACAATGTAATGTGTAGGGTTAATAAATAATGAATGACTGCAACTACCGGGAATCGAACTCGGGACCCACAAACAGGAAGACAGTGCTCTACCACTGTACCATCAAGAAGGTTAACCACTTCAGACTCCCATGACGCAGAGGTTGCCCGATTAGCAATAAGAAATAGAGTTCTCTCACTCTTATAATTACCTCTCCAAAATTAGTTTTCTGCCCACAGCTAACTCAAAGACAACTGCAGAGGTTGAAGTAATTAAACTAAAGGTTTCTAAATACCCCTGATGGTAACAAAGGCTTTAACGTATCCCTAATAGGCTCAAAAGTGCGTCATATGTCGGAGAGGGTTAAAGGTTTAGCACACACTCTTCGTACCGGTACCTCTACCTTGTCGATATACATATAGGAACATGCACTGAGTGTTACACTAAATCCAACCTCACTATGATAGTCAAATGGAAGTACTGAAACACGTAGATATAATATAATATATATAATATAATATACAGTATATATATATATATATATATATATATATATATATATATATATATATATATATATATATATATATATATATATATATATATATATATATATATATTATAGATAAAGATAGATAGATAGATACATACATGATGTATAGATAAATAAGTAGGTAGATGGATAGATGTATGTATGTATATACTCAGGCACATATCCCATAGCTGGGGGTGGCCGACTCGAGACAGAGCCCGAGTAGAACCAACATATAAAGTTCCAATTCTTAACGTCCGGGACCACTTTCGCGTTCCCTCGCCCCTTTCACTGTCTCGTCGATTAGGCAAATTTTAGAATGGGAGGAGAATTACTAGCCTCCCGCCCCCAGAATGAAAAGTAGGACAGTAAAACAAACAGACAGAAACGATGAAGGTTGGGTAAAGGATGCCATACCTGACTCTGGATAGGACCAGCCTTTAACGGGGTAGTAGTCGCTTTTTATGGAATCACTTTTCACTCATGTTTAAACCCAATAGTTTTGTAATTTTAACCACGCCCGACATAGCCCAACCACCAAACACCTTTACAGAAAAAAAAAAAAAAACACATATATATATACCGGTATATATATATATATATATATATATATATATATACAGTCATCGTGTTTACTAATTGCAAAGATCCTATTCCCTGAGATAGAGAGAGAGAGAGAGAGAGAGAGAGAGAGAGAGAGAGAGAGAGAGAGAGAGAGAGAGAGAGAGAGAGAGAGAGAGAGAGAGAGAGAGAGCACTAATGAGTATATCACTTTTAGACAGCTAGACAAACAAATCGATGAAATATGGACACTCACAAATTAAGAGATAGATAGATAGCTAGATAGATAGAAACAAATCGATACCATATGAAAATTCCCAAATAAAGATAGATAGACAGGCAAGTAGATAAATAGATAGATAATGTAAATAGATAGATATAGAGATAGACAGATATAGATAGATAGACAGACAGGCAAGTAGATAAATAGATAGATAATGTAAATAGATAGATATAGAGATGGAAAGATATAGATAGCTAGACAGACAGGCAAGTAGATAAATAGATAGATAATGCCAATAAATAGATAGATATAGAGATGGACAGATATAGATAGATAGAGAGACAGGCAAGTAGATATATACATAGATAATGTAAATAAATAGATAGATATAGAGATGGACAGATATAGATAGATAGACAGACAGGCAAGTAGATAAATAGATAGATAATGTCAATAAATAGATATATATACTGTAGAGATGGACAGATATAGATAGATAGACAGACAGGCAAGTAGATAAATAGATAGATAATGTAAATAAATAGATAGATATAGAGATGGACAGATATAGATAGATAGACAGAGAGGCAAGTAGATAGATAGATAGATAATGTCAATAAATAGATAGATATAGAGATGAACAGATATAGATAGATAGATAGATATAGAGATGGAAAGATATAGATAGCTAGACAGACAGGCAAGTAGATAAATAGATAGATAATGCCAATAAATAGATAGATATAGAGATGGACAGATATAGATAGATAGAGAGACAGGCAAGTAGATATATACATAGATAATGTAAATAAATAGATAGATATAGAGATGGACAGATATAGATAGATAGACAGACAGGCAAGTAGATAAATAGATAGATAATGTCAATAAATAGATATATATACTGTAGAGATGGACAGATATAGATAGATAGACAGACAGGCAAGTAGATAAATAGATAGATAATGTAAATAAATAGATAGATATAGAGATGGACAGATATAGATAGATAGACAGAGAGGCAAGTAGATAGATAGATAGATAATGTCAATAAATAGATAGATATAGAGATGAACAGATATAGATAGATAGATAGACTGGGAGGCTCTTCGGCAGTACTTCTTTGATTTCCCATGGAAAGATTTCTGCTTCCATGGCCGAGGACCCTCGGAGAGTGCTGAACGCATTACCGAGGTAATCCTATCGGGCATGGAAGCATATATTCCATTCTCTTTCTCTCAGACTAATGCTAACAAATCTTGGTTTACTCACGCCTGTTCTACTGCTGTCCGCAATAAGGAGGAAGCATTCAAACGGTACCGACGCCTTAAAACTCAAGACTCTCATTCTTCATATGTTTCTGCCCGGAATCAAGCCAAATCTGTTCTTCGACTTGCCAAACACTCTTTCATCAATAATAAATGCACTGAACTATCCAACTCTAGCTCTTCCCAAGCTTTCTGGCATCTAGCCAAAAACCTCTCCAACAATTTCTCTTCCTCGTCTTTCCCACTCTGATGGCACAACCATCACTTCTTCCTCTGACAAAGCTAAACTCTTTGCTCAAACTTTTGCTAGAAACTCCACCTTGGAAGATTCCGGTGCTATTCCTCCCTCTCCGCCCTCCTCTCTCTTACTTATGCCTAATATCCTAATCTCTTCTAAAGATGTACTTTCTACCCTCTCTGGGCTTAACACTAATAAGGCGTACGGTACGGACGGTGTTCCTCCTGTTGTTCTCAAAAACTGTGCTTCCGTGCTGACTCCCTGCCTAGGCAAACTCTTTCGTCTCTGTCTATCCTCTAACGTCTTCCCTTCATGCTGGAAGTTTCCTCACATTCAACCTGTCCCAAAGAAGGGTGACCGCTCTCAACCCTCCAACTATCGTCCAATTGCTCTTATCTCTTGTCTTTCTAAAGTTTTTGAAACTATTCTTGCTTCCAAATTTCTTAAGCATTTCTCTTCTCATAATCTGCTCTCAGATCGCCAGTATGGCTTCCTTAAGGGTCGCTCTACTGGTGATCTTTCATATCTTACTAACTCTTGGTCATCCTCCTTTCGGGACTTCGGTGAGACTTTTTCTATTGCACTAGACATATCGAAAGCCTTCGATAGAGTCTGGCATAAATCTTTAATTTCTAAACTACCCTCCTTCGGTTTCTATCCCTCCATCTGTGCCTTTGTCTCTAATTTCCTTTCTGGCCGTTCCATAGCTGCAGTTGTGGACGGCCATTGTTCACTTCCTCACCCTATAAACTCCGGTGTTCCTCAGGGCTCTGTCCTATCTCCTATTCTCTTTCTAATTTTTATAAATGATCTCCTTAACTGTACCTTAATTCCCATCCATTCATACGCAGACGACTCAACCTTACACTACTCCATTAGTTTTTCAGAACGCCCCAGCCAGCAATCCCTCAACGACAAATGCAATGAAGCCATAGAACTCTTAAATTCTGATCTAAATACTATTTCCAATTGGGGCAGAGAAAACCTTGTTAACTTTAATGCTTCCAAAACCCAATTTCTCCATCTATCTACCCGTCAGGATCTCCCAGCGGACTATCCCTTATTCTTCAACAATACAAAAATCAACCCTTCATCTTCTCTCAATATTCTTGGTGTCTCTTTTTCTTCTGCTCTCATTTGGAAGGACCACATTACCAGTCTTGCTAAGGCAGCCTCCCAGAAGCTGGGTGTGCTCAACCGCCTTAGGGGGTTCTTTTCCCCTGCACAGCTTCTTGCTCTGTACAGGGGCATAGTGCGCCCTTGTATTGAGTATTGTTCACATGTGTGGGGAGGTTCCTCTCACACCGCTCTCCTAGACAAAGTTGAAAGGAAGGCCTTTCGTATCATTAACTCCCGTCCACTCACCAACTCTCTGCAATCTCTCTCTCTCTCCGCCGCAATGTTGCATCTCTCTCGCTATTCTATCGCTACTATAATAATCAGTGTTCCTCAGAGCTATCCCAGTGCATACCACCTCCTTTACGTAGGGCACGTGGTACCCGTCTTGCAACTCAATCCCACCCCTACTCTGTGCAACTCTCCAACCCAAGAGTGAAACGTTACTCTCAAACTTTCTTCTACTCAACAGCTGAGCTCTGGAACTCTCTCCCAGAATCAGTCTTTCCCTCTTCCTATGACTTAAATTGCTTCAAACTCCGTGTGTCCAGGCATTTTTGCTCGAACGTCCCTTGATTTTGGCCCTGTCACTCTTTCAACTATGGGGGAGGCACTCGCTATAGGCAGTTATGCCTTTTGCCTCCCTCAATCACATAGAAAAAAAAAGAAAAAAAGAAAAAAAAAAGACACCTAGCTAGATAAACAGATCAAGTCGAGAGAGAGTACTTATCTAAATCTTACAGAACTATAGTCTATTCGCTGTAAGTAGGCGAGAAATCATGACCTCTAACATCTGTAACTCATAAAAGACTAGATAATCGAGCTAATACTTATTCCATTTGGGAAGAGTCAGTCAAGGAATACATACCGGTAAGGAAATTTACAGCCAATTTGCTCTAGCCCTTTTTGAGTTACAGAGGATAGAGGTCATGGTTTGTCACCTACTTACAGCGAATAGACTATAGCTAGAAAACACATTGGAATACATGGAAGCTCGTAATCAATCGCCAAAAACCATACACAATAATTTTCTCTCACAACAACAAAAATAAATAAATAAATAAATAGAAATAGAAAAAGTGGGGATTGGGCCTGAGTATATAGATAGATAGATAGATAGATATATCTTGTTTTGTCTTTGTCTATGGAGGAAACAAAATGCAAAGCTGCCTGTAACAAGTGTCTCCCAAGAAGTTGAAAAAGGCTCTACTCGCTACTGAAAACGTATACATTATTTACCCTTTGTTTACCCTTTGTACACATTAATCTCGTAGGGGGATCTGATGGATGTTGTTTAAGTATCATGGAGGTCTAAACTAAAACATAAATGAATACATAAATAAATATACCCCCCAAAATAACCACGGTCTCCTTAAAGGGGGCCCATTTCGCTGTTTTCCTCTTTCTCTCCCTCTCTCTTTGGCTTGTATCCATTCGGCCCCATTCAGCCTACTATTTCAAGACGTTTACCCCCATCCAGGTATCAATATTTTTCTGGCGAGCAATAGCGAGCCAGCCTATATATATATATATATTTTTTTTACAGCAAGCTAAATTTGTAAATTTTTCGATAGAAAAATTTCTCCGGCAAAGCCGGCATTTCTCCATACAATGCTGGCTCGCTATGAAGAAATCGACACCTGGATGGGGATAAACATCTTAAAACAGTTGGCTGAATGGGGCCGAATGGATACAAGCCAGAGAAAGAGAGAAAAGGAGAGCAAGATAACAACAAAAAAGCGAGGTGGGCTCCCTTAAAAGAACCCAAAGAAAGAACCCTACCCAAGAAGTTATCCTAATTATGAGTGGGAAAGTTTCCAATATCTCTGTGTAAATAGAGCTGTCAATAATTATGAGGTAGAGCAATTACTGGGAGGGAACTCGATCGCTGCAATTAGTGAGTAGATGGAGAGAGAGAGAGAGAGAGAGAGAGAGAGAGAGAGAGAGAGAGAGAGAGACTGTGAGTGAGAGACTGTGAGTAAGAGAGAGAGAGAGACTGTGAGTAAGAGAGAGAGAGAGAGAGACTGAGTGATATGTACGAAGGAAACAAAAAGCCAAGTTGCCTGTAACTAGAGACAATTCAACTAAAGGGGACAGTGGCTGTTTATTTGGTTTATTAATTCATTTATTCATATGTTTTTGTTTAGTTTCCTCCCTAGACCTCCATCAAGCTTAGAAAATCATCCCCTAGACCCCCCCTTCAAGATAGATTTGTACATTTTTCGGTAGAAAAATTTCCCGGCCAAAGACCGATTCCTCCTAAAATTTCAGGCACGCTATCGCTCGCCAGGAAAAAATCGACACCTAAATGGCACGAATGGTCCTAATATTGACAAAGAAATGGGGTGAAAGGTCATAAAATCCCTAAACTAATGGAACCGACGTCTTAAAATGTCAAAACTAGTGGGGCTAAACATTAGGGAGAAGGGGGTCCAGAAAAAACGGTCTGTCTCCCCTTAACAGGCCCCCTGATCACCGATATATTCCTGACCTTGCTTACAGTACAGTCGGCCTAATAAGTCATGGCTCGCCACCAAGTCTATTTCGATCTATAATTGGTATCAGCAATATCTAAAACTTGATTTATACGTTTCGAGTGAGATATAAAAGCATGTTCTTACACTTACCCACCCTATTCAACATCTGACAGACATTAATACAGCACACGTACCGACAGGCGAGACATGACTTATTAGCGCCACCGTACATCAACACGATATATTTATCTCGTTGATCTTTTACTGAACTGAATCAAATCATTTTTCCCTTTGAGTACCAGCGACGTGTGTTATATTATATTCTAGCTATATGTTGACGATATTATGCAGCTTAGGAAGGATATGTGATAGTTCAAACGGTTGGTTGAGACAGTTTGGAGCCTTATTATTGCAAAAGGTCCTTACTAAGCTGAGTGAAATAGTTTATTAGTTGCCAGAATTATGCAAAAATCATCCCTGGTACTGAATGGGTTATTTATATCCATGATGAAATTAAGTATATCTCTACCTTCTTAACAGTCTTCTTTACGGTCACAGTGTAGGCAGCAATATTGTCAACCTAATTATATTAATGTAACGGTCACAAACATACCTAACAATCAACATAACAATATTGGTATGGTCTTATTGCCGTAATTTAGAAGTATAATACAGATAGAAACACGTACAAATTGATAATGTTTTCGAACGTCATAATGTTTGGTCTTTTATTGATACTTTTACTAGGTAAAGGTATTGAGGGAGAAGCCTTTTTAACGGCACCATGTATCTACTTTTCGAAGAGTATTGAGAGGAGAGAAGGGTATCTAAATGGGGTGAAACGTCTTATAATCATCAAATAAATATGTGTTGGTGGGAGGAGGGGAGGGGGAGGGGAACAGACGAGGTTAATAAAAGAACCCCCTTGGTCTAGACAGGGTTAATTGATTGATTGACACTGGCAGTGTGTTTGTATGCGTGTATGGTATGCCAAAATGTATAGGGCATATACAAAATTTGACAAATCAAATAATAATAATAATACAATAAGACTAATAATGATAATAATAATAGTAACAACAACAGCAACACCAACACCAATAGTAATAATAATAATAAGTAATACATAATAATAATAATAATAATAATAATAATGATTATTATTATTATTATTATTATTATTATAACAACACAAACACCAACAACACAGTACTCGGAAATATTGCACCCGATCCTCAAATTCGGTCAAATCTGGTTTTCTTTTTTTTAATAATGAGCACAAAGGAACTCTATAATGAGCCCCACCATAACAACATAATCACATCACAGTCATTATCTCATCACCAATAATACCATCAAATAATAGTAACAATTACTAATATGTGCAGGACAATTCTGTAGGTTGGCTCAATCATTAGGCATATTGATTGGATATATACTACATATATATTATAATAAACGATATATACTCATACAGTTGTCTTTATGATAAAACTATATACTATACAAAACTAAAACATACAATATGTACAATCGCACTAATAAGTGATGTCTCGGCACCAATGGCAATATCTAAGCTTCATTTCTTCATATCGAGTGAGATATACAAACATGTTCTTACACTTACCCACTCTCTTCAACATCTGACAGACATTAATACATCACAGAGCGAGCCAAACGTAATGACAGCTGGGAATGACTTATTAGCGCGACCGTACACTCGACCAAAAAACAATCTTTACACTGGTGAGCTGTAAATAATCTAGTGTGAACGGTATGAATCGGGTGAAACATACGTCTGTGTGGTATTATCATAAGATTTCGACCCAATTCCAGAATGTTTAGAGCGTCAGTGTAAAGATTGTTTTTTGGTCGAGTGTACATGAAATCAAGTTGGGTATATTGATACTGGTCTACCGTTTAGTAATTGCTATATCTTTCTATGTACGGTAGCGCTAATTAGTCATGTCTCACCTGTCATTACGTTTAGTTCGCTCTGTGTTGTAGTAATGTCTGTCATATGTTGAATAAGGTGGGTAAGTGTAGCAATATGTGGTTATATCTCACTCGAAACAAATAAATCGAGTTTTAGTTATTGCCGATTCCAATTATTGATCAAAATAAACTACAGGCTCGCTATCGCTCGTCAGGAAAAAATTGACACCTAAATGGCACGAAAGGTCATACAATTGGCAACGAAATGGGGCGAAAGGTGTTAAAATCGGCAAACTAATGGCCCGAACGTCTTAAAATATCAAAAGTAATGGGGCTAAGGATGAGGGAGAAGGGGTTGAAAAAAAAGCTACTACCTCCCCCTTAATTACTTATATATTGATAGTGATTAACCCTTTCAGTACCGGTGCCGTATATTTTGACGAGACAACACTTATCAGGCCAACTGAATATATCGGGATGGTATTGTAATTACCAGTTATATTTATATGGACATTTTGAATACCCTTTTCATATCTTCCTTAAACCTCAAATTCTAACAGTATAGAGTATTTAATTCGAATTGACTTAAGCCGGTGTCACACGAGCAATTTTTCGAGCAATGTTTACGGGCAATTATGGTCTGGAAACTTTAAAAATTCTACTTTATCATAATTCATCCGCCTAACATAATCCACCTTCAGTTTAGTTGCCGATACCAGTGCGAAAAAGTCCCGAAATAATACAAGGAAAAACTTGCTCATGGAAAATTGACGGAAAAAACACTCGTGTGACAGCGGCTTTATACCCTAAGGACTGAACCTATGTCAAGTAAAACAGACTAATATAATGCATAAAACAGTCACATTCAGACAATTAAATGCCTCATTGAACATCCACACAAAAAACGAGGGAGGCCTATGAATGGGGTTTGATTGGGGGAAGAAGAAAAAAGGTAAAATAAATAAAACGGTCTCTCGTTGTATAATGATTTTCTCTGTGGTGGGAACACAAAGGAGTCTGGAAATAAACTGCTGCGTGAGCGAAAGGCTGTGGTGGCGAGTTAGATGAAGCAGACATTTTAGTTAGATTTAGTTAAGATAAGTTAAAAAAAAATTAATCTTAGTGAACACGTAATTAATAGATATTGTACAGAAATAAATACTGGGCACACACACACACACACCCATGTCCAGGAACTATCTCTCTCTCTCTCTCATTATATATATATATATATATATATATATAAATATATATATATATATATATATATATATATATATATATCTTATATTAGCTGAAGTAACCTAGTTCAATATTCAAAACTAGTATAGAAACAGAGTGATAACATACGTGCTTGGTCTCGCGGTGGTAGTGGTAGTAAGTTCTCAAGAAACTTAACCAACCGTGAGAGAGTTAAACAGGTATCACATGAGCACTGATTCTAACATTTATCGTCAACACTGGTCTGCTATATTATAAGAAAAACTTATTTAAGGGGGGGATGGTTCACTTTTTGGGCGATTTTTGCAAGCATTCATTATTATTCTAGTTTCCTCCCTAGACCTCTTATCAAATTTAAAAAAAAACATCCATTAGATCCCTCTTCTAGATTAATTTGTATATTTTTCGGTAGAAACACGTCCCGGCCGAAGGCCGGTTCTTCCAACATTACAGGCTCACTATCGTTCGCCAGGGGGAAAATCAACACCTAAATAGCACGAAAAGTCTAAATATTGACGAAGAAATGGGCGAAAGGTCTTAAAATCGACTAACTAATGGGGCAAACATTTAAACATTTGAAAACTAATGGGGCTAAACATAAGGGAGAAAGTGGTCCAGAAAAACCGGCCTATGTCCCCTTAAAAAAAAATATATTCAATTCAAAATCTTTATTGTCATGCAAATTATACCATGTTGATGTACATAGTTTGTGTTATACATACTATTTGTTTGTATTTTCATGACAAGGAGGGCTGATACACAATAGTATTCGCAAAGTACCGATTTGTATTCTATTCAAATAAAATCAATTATTGATGATGAATAAAATTCTGATGAAACATTTTAAATGAGCTTGAAAAATACATACCGGTATACTTTCATATGAAAGTAATTTATTGCTCATGAACTCGGAAAAACGATTACATATTTCTTATATATATATATATACGGTATATATATATATACGGTATATATATATATATATATATATATATTTTTTTTTTTTTTTTTTTTTTTTTTTTTTTTGTACCAACTACTCCCTCTCGGGCATAGGCTGATAACCTTTACACTCTACCGCTTAACACGGTGAGGCCCGTGAGGTCTTGTTCCAGTCTAGGGAGTGAGACATGCGAAGCACCTATTCACGGCTCAAACACAACTCCATCTCTGAAGATGCTTCGCCTCTGCGCTTCAGTCTCACTCCCCAGGCTCGGACCCTCACTCTCAGAACGCCACCTATTGAGCAATTAACTCACTAGGCATTGCCCCCCTGTAGCATATTTTGAATATGGGAATATTCATACAGTGCTATTTAATCAGGGAACAATGAGGGTATTTTGTTTTGGCATTTCGGTGTGCTGTGGTAATGCACTGAAACTAGGTACAGCACAAATTCCATCCCAATAATATCTTCCCATTGACATTGGGATTCGAACCCGGGTCCATTGGATTACCAGTCCAGTGGCAAGACCACTCTTATATATCGATAACAATTTATAATTTTCCCCAATAACATACTGAGTATAAGTGCAGTTTAAGTGCAGTATAAGTGCAGTATAAGTGCAGTATAAGTGCAGCATAAGTGCAGTATAAGTGCAGTATAAGTGCAGCATAAGTGCAGTATAAGTGCAGTATAAGTGCAGTATAAGTGCAGTATAAGTGCAGTATAAGTGCAGCATAAGTGCAGTATAAGTGCAGTATAAGTGCAGTATAAGTGCAGTATAAGTGCAGCATAAGTGCAGTATAAGTGCAGCATAAGTGCAGCATAAGTGCAGTATAAGTGCAGTATAAGTGCAGTATAAGTGCAGTATAAGTGCAGTATAAGTGCAGTATAAGTGCAGTATAAGTTAGTGATGTGAACAAAGACAAAGTAATCTATTTCTTATTAATTTCATCACAACACCAAACACCTCCAATGAAATTAATGAAAGCATATAATTATGTGATCCACCAGAGAACAGAGAAAAAGAGATAAAACAAAAGGAAACCAAGCCAAAATTATTATACATGATTACAAAACAATAAATGCAACAATTCCGTGATATAACTATATAATGTATATCACAATTTATATACACTCCAATTACAATAACAAAATGTGTTATTTCAAGTTCATTAGTATCGCCTCCGTTTATAGTTTACAACTTAAGGGGGGGGGGGCACCGTTTTTTTTTATCTTTCTCTCCTTTTCTCTCTTTCCCTGGCTTGTATCCATTCGGCCCCATTCAGCCAACTGTTTTAAGACGTTTATCCCCATCCAGGTGTCGATTTTTTCCTGGCGAGCGATAGCGTGCCAGCATTGTTCGGAAAAATCCGGCTTCGCCGGAGAAATTTTTCTATCGAAAAATTTACAAATTTAGCTTGCTGTCAAAACAAAAATATACATATGCTCGCTCGCTACCGCTCGCCAGGAAAATATTGACACCTGGATGGCGGTAAACGTTTTAAAACAGTAGGCTGAATGGGGCCGAATGGATACAAGCCAAAGAGAGAGGGAGAGAAAGAGGAAAAAAGCGAGGTGGGCTCCCTTAACCACTATAAATACCAAGTTTTTATATGCAAATCAGCCCATGTAACTATCATATATATCTACAGCATGTTTAACACACACACACACACACACACACACACACACACACACACAGGTGTGGTGAAGTGATCTTGCCACTGGACTGGTAAGCCAATGGACCCGGGTTCGAATCCCGATATGTCAATGGGAATATATTATTGGGATGGATTTGTGCTATCAGTGCATTACCACAAAGCCCACCGAAACGCCAACAAAAATACCCTCATTGTTACCTGATTAAATAGCACTGTATGAATATTCCCATATTCAAAATATTCTACAGGGGGGCAATGCCTAGTGAGTTAATTGCTCAATAGGTAGCGTTCTGAGAGTGAGGGTCCGAGCCTAGGGGTTGAGATGGTGAAGCGCAGAGGCAAAGCAGCTTCAGAGATGGGGCTGCTACGAGCCGTGAGTGGGTGCTTCGCATGTTTCACTCCCTAGGCTGGAACAAGACCTCACGGGCTTCACCGTGTTGAGCGGTAGAATGTACAGGCTCTCAGCCTATGCCCGAGAGGGAGTAGTTGGAATATAGAAAAAAATAAACTATAACACACACACACACATTGTTCATTTAGTAAATACTGTTTAAATTTGTTCTTAAAGGTTACAAATGAACATTATTGTTCCATATACAGTATATGTTCCCTTATATCTAAAAGTCCCATATACCACGAATGTCCTACCGGTGCCTCTTTCAATACGTTCCCAGAAAATGATTGACCATGTAAAATTGCCGATAAAACCCCTCGTGTAACATCTCCCTTTCCAGCCAGTTACTTGAGACTCTCCTATCATTGTTTTCAGAGACTACAAAGGACCTCACAACTCACGGGTTATCGATTTTCACTCAGATATTGCGCGAGAATATCGGTGGAGACTGGTGCTTTGCTTCCTGCTAAAACTGATATTGATTAAGGAGAGATACTATCCACTTGAGGGATTTTTTTCTCGACTCCTTTCTCCCTCATGTTTAGCCCCATTGCTTTTCTAATTTTAAGACGTTCGCCCCCATTATTTTGACGATTTTAAGAACCTTCGACCCATTTCTGTCAATGTTAAGACCTTTCGTGCCATTTAGGTGTCGATTTTATCCTGGCGAGCGATAGCGAGCCTGTAATTTAAGAGGAAACGGCTTTCAGCCGGGACATTTTTCTACCGAAAAATGTACAAATTTATCCTGAAAGGGGCTCAAGGGGGTGTAATCGTAAGCTTGATGGATATCCAGAGACCAAACTAAAAACCTCCCCTTAAACTCCCTTCACGATAACAACAACTAGTTATAACCAAACATACCAGACACAGAGAAAAGTACAGTCGCGCTAATAAGTGATGTCTGGCCACCAAGTATGTTTTGATCAATAATTGGTATCAGCAATATCTAAGCTTCATTTCGAGTGAAATATACAAACATGTTCCTACACTTACCCACCCTATTCAACATCTGACAGACATTAATACAGCACAGAGCGAGCCAAACGTAATGACAGCTGGGAAATGACTTATTAGCGCGACCGTACACGCACACATTCTACGCCCACACCTAAATACAAGAAAGAAAATATACCAGACACAAACACACACATATACGCAAGAACACACATATAAACACACACGTACATAAAAATATACCAGACACACACACACACACATATACGCAAGAACACGCATATAAACACACACGTACGTACCTAAAAATATACCAGACACACACACACACACATATACGCAAGAACACACATATAAACACACACGTACGTACCTCAAAATATACCAGACACACACACACATATACGCAAGAACACACATATATACACACACGTACATACAAATATACCAGACACACACACACATATACGCAAGAACACACACGTACACTCACACGTGCTAAAAGCTGCTCAGGGGTGGGGCCTTCCTTCCCCTCCTCCAACCTGGGCAGGTGGAAGGGGGGAGTCGTGTCCAAGTCTACCCCCAAACTATCGCCAACTCCCCCACCTTCCTCCTCTGGCTGCTAGTTAGTGATTAACAACGCATGTTCTCATGTCTTGTAAATTATAGCTAAACCACCATTGCAAACTAATACAATGGCCAACATTTAAAATGTATTGGGTATTTAATATACTGTAATATGTAATTGTATTCTTCAAAATGAGTCTCTATACATGCAACGTGCGTTACATAAATTTCGGCTCTCTCTCTCTCTCTCTCTCTCTCTCTCTCTCTCTCTCTCTCTCTCTCTCTCTCTCTCTCTCTCTCTGTCCAAGGTTTACTGCGATTTTAATATGATGATACCGTAATTAAATCCAATCTCATACAGTATTAAGGATAATATATTCACCAGTATTGGCATACACATCTACATGCCCGGTACAATCTAATCATAGATTCTTAAATACACACACATATAAACAAACACGTACATAAAAATATACCAGACACACACACACATATACGCAAGAACACACATATATATACACACACGTAACTACCAGTACATAAATATACAAACACAGAAGAATACTAATGTACAGTTGTGGACAGATGAAACAGATACAGATAAGTCGCTCAATAGGGGGCAGCACAATTAGTGTCCATAAATTATCTGGTAACAGTGATGTTGTGGGGGTAGGGGGTGAAGGTATGGGGTGGAGGGAGGGGGAGGAGTGGAAGGGGGAAACCAGCGCAGCGGCGAGGTGGGAGCAGGTGGGGGTGGATGCAATTGGGTGACCAAATACGTTACTGTGAAAACATAATTTATGTGTTTTGAACATTATATGGGATTATTATTGCAAACTATTGGTTTGCTGTTATTAATGTAACATATAATACTGACAAAGTGAAACAGAGACACCCTTCAATAAAAAAAACAGTGTTTCTAACTCTAGAATCATAAGTGGGGAGGGGGGGAGGGTATTATTATTAGTATTAGTATTATTGTAATACAAGGACTAGCACCAAGCCCATAAAGACTATGTGGCACTATAACTCATGATTACAACAGCAGAGGTAAGCTAGGCGATTTCAAGAAAGTTACGAGGCTTTATGAAAAACGTTAAATGAGAGATAGCAAACAAGCTCGAGACAGAAATTGCATAGGACGGTCAACAGACAAAGTGGGGGGTGACAAACGATAGAGCGCAACCTAGCAGCAGTATAGGATAGCGGTAGGTGGTGGTGGATTACAAAGAAACTGGTGATTGAATTGTAAATTAATATATGAAAAACAATGCATTTATTTATACTTTGTAAAGGCATAACAAATATATAATTTGTGTAGCATCTCACCTGCGATTGTGATAGTAATATAAGGTGTTCGTATGCATTAACATAATATTCTGCTATGAAAAACAAAATACTTTAGAGCCTCGTAATACCATAAGCCTTGATAAGATTACGTAGTGCTGTGTGTAGCTTGATAACCGCGCTATAGGGTGGCAACTTTCTCTCTCTCTCTCTCTCTCTCTCTCTCTCTCTCTCTCTCTCTCTCTCTCTCTCTCTCTCTCTCTCTCTCTCTCTTCATATCCAATATTTAAATGACGTATATAGGCATTTACAAAATGATACCTTTACATTTTAATGTAGTACTACTTCATTTTTGTTCTGTTTAGATCGCCTGCTGAGTTGTGATATCGGGAACGTGCTATTCTTCAAACAAGTTAGGAATCCCGATCGTCAGAAACATCTGAACAACCTGTTAGTTACCCATCAAGGGAAGATATAGTACTTTTTATTATTTGTTAGTTCGAGAGTTCGTCAAATTTCAAATATTATAGTTGGTGTTTCAGCATAATGGTGAGTGTATAGGTCATAGTAGTAACGAAAATATGCATATATGGTATATATATAATACGGTATCAAAGACAAGCCAATTTAAGTGTTTTCCAAGTGTACCGGAGGTGTTAACAGCGTTGCCATCGTCACGGGTGGCACACTTTGTCTACATCCACCATGGAGAGAAGAAGGATTGACCAGGTAGCTAGGCGAGCTAGGATTGTGGGCATGTGGGAAACCGGGGTGTCAATTCGCTACATAGATAACCACTTAGGCACATCTACTGGAACTGTATCGAGGTGGACAGAAAGGTAAGTCGAAGAGGATAATTGTTGGTATCTAAGTTATATAAATCGGTGTAACTAGTAATCATGTGCCTATGTTATTAATGCACTGCATCATCATAGTGACTACGGTATATTTCTTTGGATTTGAGTTTCATTGTTACAGTGATCTTTAACCCTTTCAGTATCAGGAATGTCATTTGTTTTATTTCCGCTATATTTAGACAATGTTTTATAGGTAAGGAAGGATTTGTAGTAGCTAACACGGTTGGTTGAGATTGTGTGAATCCATTTAACTGCTACCGTACCCGTCCATGCTAAGCTGATGAAATGGTCTAATAATTTAATGAAAACCTCACCGGTACTGAATTGGGTAAGTAAAGATTGGCAATTAACTGATGGCAGCAGTAGAATACCGATTAAGTCAATTTAAATTATCTGTAAAAATGTAAAACTATATATTTAGTAAATCATCCCTGATGATAAATAATTAATAACTTAAGGATTTTCGTATAACGTGTAACGAACTTCATAAATTATTTACGTTAATATACATAGTAACTATATATGTGTATTTAAATGTATAAATTACAGTTTTGACCCGTTTCTGTATAAAATAATGTGTTAAAATTTTCTTTATATGAGAATTAAAATGTTTGATTAGACTAAATGCTTTCGTATTTTACACATCATCTGCACTATGTCGTCAATATATACTTGTTTATATTGCCATCACAAATATTTATTTAAGTCAATTGATTAACATGTTTGAAGTTAGCAAGACAGTATATAATGTCCTGCATAATTTACGCAAAACATACACTAACACGTAACATGAACTTTGCGGTCAGATTTTATATTTTTACTCCAGCATCCTCCTGACAGAGTAGTTCAAGAAACCGTGCATATTCAAGTTTGTGAGCAAGATCAGCTTTAATGCGAAGGTCCTGCCAGAATATGGGCTTCAAAGCACCTGCTCCCATCACTTGATCTCGTTGTGGCTTTACATTTCTCAAATTCCAGTGATTTGCTCTACAGTATATTTGGTCAGAATCTTTCTTTGGTGAATGCAATCATCGTAATTGATTTAGGGAATGAGTGATAGGTATATATATATTATTCAAGTAATCCAGATTGGAATAATATAATTACAAAATCTCGCAGATGGCAAACGAGTGGAGACCTGACGAACCTTGCCCGCGGTAGACCACCACGATGCACCACACCAGCCCAAGATCAAGCTATAGTCGGTGAAGCACAAGATAACCCACTCACTAATGCTCGAGCCATTCTTGATAACTTGCAACTGGAGATTAGTGACCGAACAACGAGAAGACGCCTGAATGAGGGGGGACTTCGCCATCGAGTGCCAGCAGCCAAAGAAGCGTTAAACGACCGGCATCGCGAGGGACGGCTGCAGTTTGCACAACAGTATGTTGACAAGGGTGAAGATTTCTGGGGACGTGTCATCTGGACAGATGAAAAAACCTTCTATTCAACGTCCCATGGAAAACTACATTGTTGGAGACCAAACAACACAAGGTAAGCTCCATCACGGCAACCCTAACCTAATTAAATCTTTGTCAGAATTTTACAATTGTTAATGACTGGCCATTACATTTTTGTATGCGAGTAATAGACACCAAGCTTCATTATTATATAAATTTAACGTGATTACCTATGCTTCGAAAGAAATAATATTATGGCTTAGTATAAATGTGCTTATAATAATTACGTTAGTTTTCTTCTGAAGCTGAGTATGGTATGGTCATGTTGAACGAATGGGAGATGAAAGGCTTACAAAGAGAATATGTGAGTCAGGTACAAGGGGAGATAGAAGGGCAGGAAGACCCCCATTGAGATGGAGAGACTGTGTAAGAAAGGCTTTGGATGATAGAGGAATGACTATAGATCAGGCAGGGGAAGTGGTGGTGAACAGGAGTGAATGGAGAATGCTTGTGAATAGTTGAGTGAACACGTGGTCATTTGGAGTAAGGGGTCGGGCGCAAGTTGGACTAGATAATAGTCCATCAGGCGCCTGGCCCGGGGAGACGATTAATATGAAGGGTGTGCCTGGAAATGTGGTGGGTGGGCTTGTGGCTTTGGCTCCGCTGCATGTCTGCCTGCCGAGATCGGAACCTCTCCGGGTGGTCAGGGGCCGGGGGAGTGCTGGAGCGACCTTGGTAACCCTGGTCTCTGGGTCTTCTCCTGGGTGACCTGGATGTGTGAGAGTTTGTGTTTTTTATCTGTGTTTTTGTTTTATGTTGTTTTTGTGTTTTCCCTGTTCTTGCTCTGTCTTGAGTCGGCTACCCCCAAAATGGGGATTGGGCCTGAACATATAGATAGATAGATAGATAGTTTTCTTCTCACACACACACACACACACTATATTGGAATTCAATTAAATATTCTATATAATAAAGGATACACCAGAGCTATTACTATAATGCCCTACTGTATAATGTATGTAATTATATATATTTTGTTTTTCTGCACACAGATATGACCGAAGAAACATCTACGAGGAAGCTAGGAGCGGTCATCAAACCGTGAATGTTTGGGGCTGGGTAACACTCCACGGGATGGGTGACATTCATCAGATTCACGGGCGCTTCAATGCAGTGAAATATGTGGACATTTTGAATAATTTCTTTGTGCCATCATTTAATAACCGGAACCACCCCTTTCCCCATGGTCAGGTATATGTTGTCCATGATCGGTGTCCTGTGCATCAAGCACATATTGTGCAGAATTGGTTTCAGGAGCACCCCCAGTTCCACCTTTTGCCTTGGCCAAGCAAAGGTGCAGACTGCAACCCTATTGAGAACATTTAGGGTTCAATGGTAAACAGCTGGGAACCTGCTAAAGAGCGCACTGCACAAGAATTAATGAACCACACCAGCACGGTATGGGAGACCTTCCGAGCCAAGCCCGACCTTGTCCGGCGCCACACCCAAAACATGCCTGCAAGACTGCAGGCAGTCATTGAGAAAGAAGGGGGGTGGACCGGCTATTGAACTACGCTTCATATCTATTTCTTTAGTTATGTTCATATTGAATATATTGTTCAAACTTTATTCATACTGTTGAGATGTGTTTTTTCCTTATTTATTTTTGTTTTGTTTGTTTTAATAAAAGTAAATAATCCTTGCCATTTTTGTCCACACATTTATTGCAAATAAAAATGTCTGTGAAAGTTTTCAATTACATTTGCCTAACCTTCCCATAAGTAATGCAATCTTCAATAAAAAGTATAATTACCGGTATATATTTAAAACATACATACGGATTATCGTTTCCAATTGTCATGAGTGGCAATGATATCACATTTAAGTATTATTCTGGGGCGTGCTAGCCATGGCATATATATTAACTTTGTATTATATGTGTCGATGTGAATTTAAAACAAAAAATATTAATAAATAATAACAAATACTTAAATGTATCTATAAATAAAGCAGAATCCAGGAAACAAAGGATGCCTAATATTTAGTCGCATAGCATTTCACCTGTTCAATAAAAACAACCATGTAAATATAATGTGTCAATACAATCCTCAAAGTTTCGGTATAGAGGCGCAAAAGACCTTTCATAAAATAATATACACAAATTGAAAAGCAAGTTATTTTTATTGGCCAAACCTTTTGGTAGATATGCTCAACTATAATGATACATGGGTGGTGTAAGCTGTATCTCAACTATAATGATACATGGGTGGTGTAAGCTGTATCTCAACTATAATGATACATGGGTGGTGTAAGCTGTATCTCAACTATAATGATACATGGGTGGTGTAAGCTGTATCTCAACTATAATGATACATGGGTGGTGTAAGCTGTATCTCAACTATAATGATACATGGGTGGTGTAAGCTGTATCTCAACTATAATGATACATGGGTGGTGTAAGCTGTATCTCAACTATAATGATACATGGGTGGTGTAAGCTGTATCTCAACTATAATGATACATGGGTGGTGTAAGCTGTATCTCAACTATAATGATACATGGGTGGTGTAAGCTGTATCTCAACTATAATGATACATGGGTGGTGTAAGCTGTATCTCAACTATAATGATACATGGGTGGTGTAAGCTGTATCTCAACTATAATGATACATGGGTGGTGTAAGCTGTATCTCAAATGAAAACACGATTATGCAGAACCTTTCCTGCATACCATGTTGCGTTCCAGTTATTTTGTGTTAAGTTTTGACGGCATCAGAAGAGAAAGCGTTAATTGAGATTAGGGGCCATTCCTTGCTGACGGTTCCAAGCTGTATACAGTTGTTTAGTGCTTCAGAGATATAAGGATACACTTCTTCACTTATTGTGGCATATAGTAAATGAGTGCATTAATTTTAGGCGGTACGTTTTGTAGTTGGAGGAAACATGTATAGTAATTTCCGATTAAATAGTTAAAGACCATTCCAAAGCTCAGGAATCTCCTATAATGATCGTGAAATTCGAGTGAACAACCATACTCGTATTAAGAAAGGGTTGGGAATAAACTGAAATACCTAATATGATTGGAATAATTATGATGATCAAAGATGCATGGTATATAAAACTAGTAAAACGACAATAATACATTGTACTGCTTAATGATTTAAAGATGTATTTAAGATAATATGGAAAATATATTATATGATGACATAATATAGGTAAAAGTAGACTTCAGAGGTATAGCTACTAACAATCTAGAAAAAGATGAACCGATGCACAAGGAGAGATATGGTGCATGTATAAGCCAAAAATAATACCAGACCAGATGGCTGGAGTAAAGTAGGAAAGCAAGACAATTGGACAGAGGAAGAACAAGTTGAGAAGTGAGAAGTACAGTAGAATACTGAAAGTAATAAGTATTTGTATACACACATAAGTATATCTAGACTGATACTTACAGCTTGATATATTAAATTTAACATACACACCAGTGGAAGAGGAAAGGCGCAGAAGAGAAACGGGAGCAACATATTATCCGTCCTCCTTAAACATTTAACCTCGTTTTTAAAAACAGGGTTCATGTTCATATAATTATGTGGTTATGTATGCTTCTGTGATTTTGGATCATTTTTAACACTAGATTGTTAATAACATAAAGCTTAATAACTAGGAAAATATCTCAAAGATGATTGAAACGGAGGAGTTGCTGCCTTTCCGTTATTATTGTTATCATAATTGTTGTACGAAAATACACACATGGTATGGAATAAATATAAATATATTTCATGTATGGGGCTTGCAATATATAGGATATAACATTGCATTTCTTAATTAAATATTACTTTAAGCTACACAGTAATAAATCTTGACAAATATTGCCATTCAATAATATAAGGTCCCTTGATTTCTTAATGTTTAGTAACGAACCGTCTTTACAATTGCATAGTAAAGACTTTTACCAATAAAGAGGGTAATCTTAATTAATCTTACTAAATACTTGACTCACACAAAACCTGTAGAGCGAAACTGAAATGAAAGCATGGTCATGTTTTAGTTATTAGATAATACAATTATGTATAAAAAGAATGTGGTAGCATATGTTTTTTTACTAAATCATAGAACTACACAGCAATACAAAAAGTGTAGGGTGTAAAATATAATCACGGTCGACCCAGTTTGTTATAAGGTAAAACTGCAGACTAAAACATACACTTAATATAACAAAGATAAATATTGAGATAAAGCTTGCTTCATATACTGTAATATACAGTATACAGGTATATATTTTCAAAGTAAATTATATATACAACCGACAAACCTATTATGCTTATGTTCCGAGAGAGAGAGAGAGAGAGAGTAAGAGTAAGTTGCCACCCTATAGCGCGGTTATCAAGCTTCACACAGCACTACGTAATCTTATCAAGGCTTATGGTATTACGAGGCTCTAAAGTATTTTGTTTTTCATAGCAGAATATTATGTTAATGCATACGAACACCTTATATTACTATCACAATCGCAGGTGAGATGCTACACAAATTATATATTTGTTATGCCTTTACAAAGTATAAATAAATGC
This sequence comes from Paralithodes platypus, assembly GCA_032716605.1. Lineage (NCBI taxonomy): Eukaryota > Metazoa > Arthropoda > Malacostraca > Decapoda > Lithodidae > Paralithodes > Paralithodes platypus. The sequence goes on from CM064573.1 coordinate 8,898,854, forward strand.
ATTGTTTTTCATATATTAATTTACAATTCAATCACCAGTTTCTTTGTAATCCACCACCACCTACCGCTATCCTATACTGCTGCTAGGTTGCGCTCTATCGTTTGTCACCCCCCACTTTGTCTGTTGACCGTCCTATGCAATTTCTGTCTCGAGCTTGTTTGCTATCTCTCATTTAACGTTTTTCATAAAGCCTCGTAACTTTCTTGAAATCGCCTAGCTTACCTCTGCTGTTGTAATCATGAGTTATAGTGCCACATAGTCTTTATGGGCTTGGTGCTAGTCCTTTTATTATAATAATAATAATACTAATAATAATACCCTCCCCCCCTCCCCACTTATGATTCTAGAGTTAGAAACACTGTTTTTTTATTGAAGGGTGTCTCTGTTTCACTTTGTCAGTATTATATGTTACATTAATAACAGCAAACCAATAGTTTGCAATAATAATCCCATATAATGTTCAAAACACATAAATTATGTTTTCACAGTAACGTATTTGGTCACCCAATTGCATCCACCCCCACCTGCTCCCACCTCGCCGCTGCGCTGGTTTCCCCCTTCCACTCCTCCCCCTCCCTCCACCCCATACCTTCACCCCCTACCCCCACAACATCACTGTTACCAGATAATTTATGGACACCAATTGTGCTGCCCTCTATTGAGCGACTTGAGCAAACCAAAACTGTAGCCGTTTCATCTGTCCAGAACTGTACATGTAAGTACGCAAATTTTTACTTTCAACATATTTTTCGCCCTTTTATACCATAATCATTTGTTCACTGCATATAACATATTTATTGGTTAGAAGCTCACACATACGGTCGACCGAGAAACAATCTTTACACTGGTGAGCTGTAAATAATCTAGTGTGAACGGAATTAATTGGGTGAAACATACGTCTGTGAGGTATTATCATAAGATTTCGACCCACTTCCAGAATGTTTAGAGCGTTAGTGTAAATATTGTTTCTTGGTCGAGTGTACATTTAAGTACGCACATTTTTACTTTCAACATATTTTTCGCCCTTTCATACCATAATTCTTTGTTCACTGCATACAACAAATTATTTGGTTAGAAGCTCACACATACATGATAGTTCATACATAGGAATGGCTTTAGACGCGACCGGGAATCGAACCCACGACATGAGTAATAACTGTGATTGCCTAATGAAAACATTAAGGGGAGATGGGCCGTTTTTTTGGTCTACTAATTCATTTATGCCATTATTTCTTAGTTTTCTACCTAGTCCTCCATCGATTTAAAAAAAAACATCCATTAGATCCCCCTTCTAGATTAATTTGTACATTTTTCGGTAGAAAAATTATCCGGCCGAAGGCCGTTCTTCCAACATTACAGGCTCACTATCGTTCGCCAGGGAAAAAATCGACACCTAAATAGCACGAAAGGTCTAAATATTGACAAAGAAATGGGGCGAGGGGTCTTAAAATCGACTAACTAATGGGGCAAACATCTTAACATCTGAAAACTAATGGGGCTAAACATGAGTGAGAAAGTGGTCCATCCCCCCTTAAACTGCTCATGAGTTCAACAAATATCAAATATTGTGTGAAAATCAAACGAACAATTGTAACCCGCCACTTCTTTTACCATATTAAATTGGACAAGTGTTTGATATCTGTGTAAATTTGGCATGCATTACATAATCTATATTTGTAATAATTTGGCATGCATTACATAATCTATATTTGTATTAATTTGGCATGCATTACATAATCTATATTTGTATTAATTTGGCATGCATTACATAATCTATATTTGTATTAATTTGGCATGCATTACATAATCTATATTTGTATTAATTTGGCATGCATTACATAATCTATATTTGTATTAATTTGGCATGCATTACATAATCTATATTTGTAATAATTTGGCATGCATTACATAATCTATATTTGTATTAATTTGGCATGCATTACATAATCTATATTTGTATTCATTTGGCATGCATTACATAATCTATATTTGTAATAATTTGGCATGCATTACATAATCTATATTTGTATTAATTTGGCATGCATTACATAATCTATATTTGTATTAATTTGGCATGCATTACATAATCTATATTTGTATTCATTTGGCATGCATTACATAATCTATATTTGTATTCATTTGGCATGCATTACATAATCTATATTTGTATTAATTTCACCCCAACACCAAACACCTCCAACGAAATTAATGAAAGCAATTATGTGATCCACCGGGATTCGAACATGGGTTATCACACACAGATGTTTAAACACTAACCATTACACCACCAGGACGGTTACATAAAATATACATACATAAATCTAATAAATATATATCATCATCAACTTAACAGTCTTGATACAAGCTCAGCAATTCAATCCTCACATGGTCAACTCCTAAAGCCGGTGTCACACGAGCGTTTTTTCCGGCAATATTTACGAGCAAGTTGTAGTCGAGTGTAAAGGGAAGCCAGTTATACCAATATGGCGGAGGTTGGCCGATCTCTGTTACTATAGGGTCTCTGATCTTCATTAAAGGGGTAATGCTTGTTTTTTAGTCTATGTATTTATTTATTAATATATTTTTTGAGTAGGCTATCTTCGCTAAACCCCCATCAAGCTTAAAAATACATCCCCTAGACCCCCTTTCAAGATAAATGTGTACATTTTTCGATAACAAATTTCCCGGCCAAAGGCCGGTTTCTTCCAAAAGCATAGGCTCGCTATCGCTCGCTAGGAAAAAATCGACACCTAAACAGCACGAAAGGTCATCATTTTGACAAAGAAAAGGGGCGAAAGGTCTCACAATCGTCAAACTAATGAAACAAAGTTCTTCAAATGTCAAAACAAATATGGTGAACATGAGGGAGGTTGGCCGATCTCTATTAGCCACAGCGTCTCTGATCTTCATTAACACAAGTTAGGGCCGAAGATTGGCAAATGGACCAAGTTTGAGGGCGTTAAGCAGCATCCACGCCAACGATCAATGTTAGCTTACAATGGGAATATGATGGGTTCTAAGAAGGTATGTAGCCGGTATTTAACGTGTCCATAATACCAACGACAGGTACATTGGTAGTAGTATACTCATTTAGCACAATCATAGAATGGTAAAACACTATCAATTTACCAAATTATATTATATAATACAATAATCAGCGTTCCTCAAGAGCTTTTTCAGTGTATACTACCCCCTCTACGTAGGGTGCGTAGTACCCGTCTTGTAACACAATCCCACCCCAACTCTGTGCAACTCTCCAACTCAAGAGTGAAACGATACTCCCAATCTTTCTTGTATTCAACAGCTGAGATCTGGCTCTCTTTCCCTGAATCCATCTTTCCCTCATCCTATGACTTAAATTGCTTCAAACTCCGTGTGTCCAGACATTTTGGCTCGAACAATCCTTGATTTTGGCCCTGTCACTCTTTCAACTCTGGGGGACGCACTCGTCACAGGCAGTTTTTCCTTTTGTCTCTCTCATCCACATAAAAACAAAATATATATATATATATACCTTTTTTCCATACCCTTGATAGACAGATATATTCAATTGAAGCACTAGGATCGACTGGATAGGTAACTCACACCGAGTCGGCTTAATAAGGTTATATTTACGAAGTTAGTATATAAACATAGGGTAAAATTTTCTCCACACTTGGGGGTGGCGAGTCAGTGGAGTAATAAAGTGGATTTCTGATGGATATAAAGTATGGTGAATTGGGTTTTATGTATTTATAAATGTACTACAACCGTATTTCAGCTGGCCATGCTGTTAAATATCGACGCCCAAACTCCAGCTTCCTTATAGTCAGAAACTCGCAAGTGGTCAATTATCGAGAAACAAAGAGGAAATGGTCCTGACGTAGCTCCGGCGTCATTGTGGTGATGACAGAGTAGTAGGGAGCCCGCACTAGTTGGCGTCAGGGTTCGAAGGTGGGGGAGTTGTGGTGTCCAGGTATAGTTGTAGGCCAAGTTAGGATCCGGAAGCTACAGGTGAGTTAGGCCTAGTCGGTCGATAAAGGACAAGTCTATTAAAGGGGGTCACCGGCTATTATTTATCTTTCCCTCCTTTTCTCTCCTTCCCTGGCTTGTATCCATTCGGTACCATTCAGCCAATTTTTTTTTTTTTTTTTTTTCTATGTGATTGAGGGAGGCAAAAGGCAGAACTGCCTATAGCGAGTGCCTCCCCCATAGTTGAAAGAGTGACAGGGCCAAAATCAAGGGACGTTCGAGCCAAAATGCCTGGACACACGGTGTCTGAAGCAATTTAAGTCATAGGAAGAGGGAAAAACTGATTCTGGGAAGAGTTCCAGAGCTCAGCTGTTGAGTAGAAGAAAGTTTGAGAGTAACGTTTCACTCTTGGGTTGGAGAGTTGCACAGAGTAGGGGTGGGATTGAGTTGCAAGACGGGTACCACGTGCCCTACGTAAAGGAGGTGGTATACACTGGGAAATCTCTGAGGAACACTGATTATTATAGTACCGGTAGCGATAGAATAGCGAGAGAGATGCAACATTGCGGCGGAGAGAGAGAGATTGCAGAGAGTTGGTGAGTGGACGGGAGTTTATGAGAGCGGTGTGAGAGGAACCTCCCCACACATGTGAACAATACTCAATACAAGGACGCACTATGCCCCTGTACAGAGCAAGAAGCTGTGCAGGGGAAAAGAACCCCCTAAGGCGGTTGAGCACACCCAGCTTCTGGGAGGCTGCCTTAGCAAGACTGGTAATATGGTCCTTCCAACTGAGAGCAGAAGAAAAAGAGACACCAAGAATATTGAGAGATGAATGATTGAGGTTTGTATTGTTTAAGACGTGTATCCCCATCCAGGTGTCGTTTTTTTCCTGGCGAGCGATAGCGCGCCAGCATTGTATGGAGAAATCCGGCTTTGCCGGAGAAATTTTCTATCGAAAAATGTACAAATTTAGCTTGCTGTCAAAACCAAAATATATACAGTATATGCTGGCTAGCTACCGCTCGCCAGGAAAATATTGACACCTGGATGGGGGTAAACGTCTTAAAACAGTAGGCTGAATGGGTCCGAATGGATACAAGCCAAAGAGAGAGGGAGAGAAAGAGAAAAATAAACGAGGTGGGCTCCCCTAACCCCTTCTGTACCGGTGGCATCCTTTTCATTGTATTCTGGCAACTATTAGACGGTAATACTCAGCTTAGGAAGGATGTCTACCCCATAGAATATTACAGACTATCTCAATTTACCCTTTTAGCTACCATATATCGTTCCTAAGCTCATAACATCGTGTAAATGCAGCTGGAAAAATAAACAAGACGTCGCCGGTACAGAAGGGGTTAACAGTCGATCTACAAAGTAATAGAAGTGTCAGCCATGAATGAAATAGTAGATGACCAGTTGTTAATGAAGGCCTACAACAGTTGTAACAGAAGTAGTAGATAACCCGTTGTGAATGAAGGCCTACAACAGTTGTAACAGAAGTAGTAGATAACCCGTTGTGAATGAAGGCCTAAAACAGTTGTAACAGAAGTAGTAGATAACCCGTTGTGAATGAAGGCCTACAACAGTTGTAACAGAAGTAGTAGATGACCAGTTGTTAATGAAGGCCTACAACAGTTGTAACAGAAGTAGTAGATAACCCGTTGTGAATGAAGGCCTACAACAGTTGTAACAGAAGTAGTAGATGACCAGTTGTTAATGAAGGCCTACAACAGTTGTAACAGAAGTAGTAGATGACCAGTTGTTAATGAAGGCCTACAACAGTTGTAACAGAAGTAGTAGATAACCCGTTGTGAATGAAGGCCTACAACAGTTGTAACAGAAGTAGTAGATAACCCGTTGTGAATGAAGGCCTACAACAGTTGTAACAGAAGTAGTAGATGACCAGTTGTTAATGAAGGCCTACAACAGTTGTAACAGAAGTAGTAGATAACCCGTTGTGAATGAAGGCCTACAACAGTTGTAACAGAAGTAGTAGATAACCCGTTGTGAATGAAGGCCTACAACAGTTGTAACAGAAGTAGTAGATAACCCGTTGTGAATGAAGGCCTACAACAGTTGTAACAGAAGTAGTAGATAACCCGTTGTGAATGAAGGCCTACAACAGTTGTAACAGAAGTAGTAGATAACCCGTTGTGAATGAAGGCCTACAACAGTTGTAACAGAAGTAGTAGATAACCCGTTGTGAATGAAGGCCTACAACAGTTGTAACAGAAGTAGTAGATAACCCGTTGTGAATGAAGGCCTACAACAGTTGTAACAGAAGTAGTAGATAACCGATGTGAATGAAGGCCTACAACAGTTGTAACAGAAGTAGTAGATAACCCGTTGTGAATGAAGGCCTACAACAGTTGTAACAGAAGTAGTAGATAACCCGTTGTGAATGAAGGCCTACAACAGTTGTAACAGAAGTAGTAGATAACCCGTTGTGAATGAAGGCCTACAACAGTTGTAACAGAAGTAGTAGATAACCCGTTGTGAATGAAGGCCTACAACAGTTGTAACAGAAGTAAAAGATAACCCGTTGTGAATGAAGGCCTACAACAGTTGTAACAGAAGTAGTAGATAACCCGTTGTGAATGAAGGCCTACAACAGTTGTAACAGAAGTAGAAGATAAACCCGTTGTGAATGAAGGCCTACAACAGTTGTAACAGAAGTAGAGATAACCCGTTGTGAATGAAGGCCTACAACAGTTGTAACAGAAGTAGTAGATAACCCGTTGTGAATGAAGGCCTACAACAGTTGTAACAGAAGTAGTAGATAACCAGTTGTGAATGAAGGCCTACAACAGTTGTAACAGAAGTAGTAGATAACCCGTTGTGAATGAAGGCCTACAACAGTTGTAACAGAAGTAGTAGATAACCCGTTGTGAATGAAGGCCTACAACAGTTGTAACAGAAGTAGTAGATGACCAGTTGTGAATGAAGGCCTACAACAGTTGTAACAGAAGTAGTAGATAACCCGTTGTGAATGAAGGCCTACAACAGTTGTAACAGAAGTAAAAGATAACCCGTTGTGAATGAAGGCCTACAACAGTTGTAACAGAAGTAGTAGATAACCCGTTGTGAATGAAGGCCTACAACAGTTGTAACAGAAGTAGAAGATAACCAGTTGTGAATGAAGGCCTACAACAGTTGTAACAGAAGTAGTAGATAACCCGTTGTGAATGAAGGCCTACAACAGTTGTAACAGAAGTAGTAGATAACCCGTTGTGAATGAAGGCCTACAACAGTTGTAACAGAAGTAGTAGATAACCAGTTGTGAATGAAGGCCTACAACAGTTGTAACAGAAGTAGTAGATAACCCGTTGTGAATGAAGGCCTACAACAGTTGTAACAGAAGTAAAAGATAACCCGTTGTGAATGAAGGCCTACAACAGTTGTAACAGAAGTAGTAGATAACCCGTTGTGAATGAAGGCCTACAACAGTTGTAACAGAAGTAGAAGATAACCCGTTGTGAATGAAGGCCTACAACAGTTGTAACAGAAGTAGTAGATAACCCGTTGTGAATGAAGGCCTACAACAGTTGTAACAGAAGTAGTAGATAACCCGTTGTGAATGAAGGCCTACAACAGTTGTAACAGAAGTAGTAGATAACCCGTTGTGAATGAAGGCCTACAACAGTTGTAACAGAAGTAGTAGATAACCCGTTGTGAATGAAGGCCTACAACAGTTGTAACAGAAGTAGTAGATAACCAGTTGTGAATGAAGGCCTACAACAGTTGTAACAGAAGTAGTAGATAACCCGTTGTGAATGAAGGCCTACAACAGTTGTAACAGAAGTAAAAGATAACCCGTTGTGAATGAAGGCCTACAACAGTTGTAACAGAAGTAGTAGATAACCCATTGTGAATGAAGGCCTACAACAGTTGTAACAGAAGTAGAAGATAACCCGTTGTGAATGAAGGCCTACAACAGTTGTAACAGAAGTAGTAGATAACCCGTTGTGAATGAAGGCCTACAACAGTTGTAACAGAAGTAGTAGATAACCCGTTGTGAATGAAGGCCTACAACAGTTGTAACAGAAGTAGTAGATAACCCGTTGTGAATGAAGGCCTACAACAGTTGTAACAGAAGTAGTAGATAACCCGTTGTGAATGAAGGCCTACAACAGTTGTAACAGAAGTAGTAGATAACCCGTTGTGAATGAAGGCCTACAACAGTTGTAACAGAAGTAGTAGATAACCAGTTGTTAATGAAGGCCTACAACAGTTGTAACAGAAGTAGTAGATAACCCGTTGTGAATGAAGGCCTACAACAGTTGTAACAGAAGTAGAAGATAACCCGTTGTGAATGAAGGCCTACAACAGTTGTAACAGAAGTAGTAGATAACCCGTTGTGAATGAAGGCCTACAACAGTTGTAACAGAAGTAGTAGATCGACAACAGTTGTAACAGAAGTAGTAGATTGAAGGCCTACAACAGTTGTAACAGAAGTAGTAGATAACCCGTTGTGAATGAAGGCCTACAACAGTTGTAACAGAAGTAGTAGATAACCCGTTGTGAATGAAGGCCTACAACAGTTGTAACAGAAGTAGTAGATAACCCGTTGTGAATGAAGGCCTACAACAGTTGTAACAGAAGTAGTAGATAACCCGTTGTGAATGAAGGCCTACAACAGTTGTAACAGAAGTAGAAGATAACCCGTTGTGAATGAAGGCCTACAACAGTTGTAACAGAAGTAGTAGATAACCCGTTGTGAATGAAGGCCTACAACAGTTGTAACAGAAGTAGATAACCCGTTGTGAATGAAGGCCTACAACAGTTGTAACAGAAGTAAAAGATAACCCGTTGTGAATGAAGGCCTACAACAGTTGTAACAGAAGTAGAAGATAACCCGTTGTGAATGAAGGCCTACAACAGTTGTAACAGAAGTAGAAGATAACCCGTTGTGAATGAAGGCCTACAACAGTTGTAACAGAAGTAAAAGATAACCCGTTGTGAATGAAGGCCTACAACAGTTGTAACAGAAGTAGAAGATAACCCGTTGTGAATGAAGGCCTACAACAGTTGTAACAGAAGTAGAAGATAACCAGTTGTTAATGAAGGCCTACAACAGTTGTAACAGAAGAAGATAACCAGTTGTTAATGAAGGCCTACAACAGTTGTAACAGAAGTAGAAGATAACCCGTTGTGAATGAAGGCCTACAACAGTTGTAACAGAAGTAGAAGATAACCAGTTGTTAATGAAGGCCTACAACAGTTGTAACAGAAGTAGAAGATAACCCGTTGTGAATGAAGGCCTACACCCAGTTTTCTATGAAATAGTTGATGATCAGTTGTTAATGAAAGACTAAAACAGTTGTAAACGAAGTAGTAGATGACCAGTTGCCAATAAAAGACTAAAAGAGTTGCAAATGAAGTACGGTAGTAGATGATCAGTTGTTTTTAGCTTTCCCCTTAAACTAAACACAAAGCGCCTCTCCAGATCCCCTGCAAGCTAAACAACATGGTAAAGTTGATATTTCCACCAACCGAATTATCCTCCTCTTATAATCGAAATAGACAAAGAATAATAATTTATGTGAAAAATGGCAATAATTGTGGGTGCATTTAAAGACAATCGCAGAATTCCAAGTACCGGTATGCGTTTCGAATATATTACCGGTACCCCAATATATAGCAACCGCGAGAGTTTGACGTCAACTTAGAGTTTGTTTACATACTGTGCGGTACTTCATGCCTTACCCAGTCTCGGCCATTGTTCTTCCACTTTGTAGGTGCGGCGGAAGTCTTTAAGGGAGCCCACCTCGCTTTTTTTCGCTTTCTCTCCCTCTCTCTTTGGCTTGTATCCATTCGGCCCCATTCAGCCTACTTTTTTAAGACGTTTACCCCCATCCAGGTGAGCGGTAGCGAGCCACATATCTAGTTTTTGTTTTGACAAGCTAAATTTGTAAATTTTTCGATAGAAAAATGTCTGACAAAGCAGAATTTTTCCATACAATGGAAAATTACCCCTTGCTATCGCTCGCCAGGAAGAAATCGACACCTGGATGGGGATAAACGTCTTAAAACAATTGGCTGAATGGGGCCGAATGGATACAAGCCAGGGAAAGAGAGAAAAAGAGAGAAAAAAAAACGGTGACGGTGACCCCCCATAATATCCTATTTGTGGCATGGAAGTTTATTAGCTTTGAATCATTAGCACCAGAAGCTTGATATTGCTTTGTGGGATTTTTACTTTGTTTCATAAATAATTGTGGTGGGTGTTTGTAAGAGCTAGCTGGATCACTCTGTGTAGGTGAGGCACAAACAGAAACAGTAAGGGAAGCCAGACAAATGAAACAGGAGGTCCAACAACTCCTTATCAAATGCCTATTGGCCTGGGTATTGCCTTGCTCGATTGGTGCATACAATCTCCCCATCTGATTGTTTACATTTGTCTCCATATTCTATTGTTAAGCCGGTGTCACACGAGTTTTTTTCGGCAATTTTCGATGATCAAGTTTGTTATAATGTTTTGTGGCTTTTTCACATTGGAATCGGAAACTAAACTGAAGGTAGACTGTGTAAGCTGGTTGATTACTGATATAACTTGCAATTTGAAGCTGCCAGACTACAATTGCCCGTAAAAATTGACGGAAAAAGAGTTCGTGTGACACTGCCTTTAGGCCGGCGATCGTGAAGCAATATATTCGTGACTCGTTACTCTCTTGCATGAACATAATCTAGACTAGTAATTTTAGCACAGGATTAGATAATGTAAATACATGAAAATATGAAAACTGTAGGAGGTTCTAAGCACTGATACACTTCATTGGTAAAACTGTAGGAGGTTCTAAGCACTGATACACTTCATTGGTAAAACTGGTAGGAGGTTCTAAGCACTGATACACTTCATTGGTAAAACTGGTAGGAGGTTCTAAGCACTGATACACTTCATTGGTAAAACTGTAGGAGGTTCTAAGCACTGATACACTTCATTGGTAAAACTGTAGGAGGTTCTAAGCACTGATACACTTCATTGGTAAAACTGGTAGGAGGTTCTAAGCACTGATACACTTCATTGGTAAAACTGGTAGGAGGTTCTAAGCACTGATACACTTCATTGGTAAAACTGGTAGGAGGTTCTAAGCACCGATACACTTCATTGGTAAAACTGGTAGGAGGTTCTAAGCACTGATACACTTCATTGGTAAAACTGGTAGGAGGTTCTAAGCACTGATACACTTCATTGGTAAAACTGGTAGGAGGTTCTAAGCACTGATACACTTCATTGGTAAAACTGGTAGGAGGTTCTAAGCACTGATACACTTCATTGGTAAAACTGTAGGAGGTTCTAAGCACTGATACACTTCATTGGTAAAACTGAATCGATGGAGGACGATAGGGGGGGACTGGTCGTTTTTCTGAACTCCCTGATGTTTAACCCCATTAGTTTTCAGATTTGAAGACGTTCGGCCCATTAGTTTGGCGATGTTAAGAGCTTTCTCCCCATTTCTTTGTCAATATTAAGATTGTTCGTGTCTTTAAGTTTTTTTCTTGGCGAGCGAGAGCGAGCCTGTAATTTAAGAGGAACCGGCCTTCGGCAGGGACATTTTTCGATCGAAAAATTAATAAAAAATATCCTAAAGGAGGGCCTTTTTTTGGTTTTAGCTTGATGGAGGTCTAGGAAGGAAAATTTCAAAAAACAATATGATACATAAATTATCAAATAAATACGCCCATCCCTCCTTAAGACTCGAGACCCTACAGTAACAGAGACTGGCCAAACCTGCGCCATATTGGTACCACTGGTTTTAATCCTCTATTTATACATAATGTTATCCATACCCGTAATAAATATTCAACAATACTTGTACAAATTATATAATTTAGACTTTGTTTCTGAATTCTACATGATAACAAATTAAATATCACTGTTGTTTGATAATTAGTTAACCCATTCAGTACCGGTTACATTCTTTTCAATATATTTTGGCAACTATCAGACTATTTTATTCAGTTTTAAAAGGGCCACCAGCAATAAACAGGTTTCGAACTATCTCACTTAACCCTTTTTACAACCACAAATCCTTCTTAAACTGCACAATATAGTCTGGATATAGCTAGCATATAACTAGAAAGACGTCGCCGGTACAGAAGGGGTTAATTACTGCACCAAAATAGCGTGGACAGAACAAGGTGGCCGTCCGCTCCCACTAACAGGATCTCTAGTGTGTGTTGAGTGGCGTCTAGTGTAGGGTCGGGCTTGTGGGTGTAATACCAACAGAGCCCCCCCCCCCCCCCTCCCCCCATCATGGACACACATCACACCCTGGACACGTAAGCCTTCTTAACCCAAAGGTGGACTCTTTGGATTCAACAAGTTTTGCTCCATTAGTCTGGCGATTTTAAGACGCTTTGCCCCATTAGTTTGGCGATTTTAAGATGCTTCGCTCCCACATTCAGGTGTCGATTATTTCCAGGCGGGTAATATTGAGTCTGCAATTTAGGGGAAACCGGCCTTCGGCCAGGACAATTGTTTTACTGAAAAATTTATAGTTTTAACTTGACTAAGACATTAAGTCACCAAATTTGGTGACTTATATATTGAATAATGCAGTGCAGATTCGATTGCATCATCCAATAAGATTTTCGTCTTAGTTCAAGAGAACTTTATACACGGTGGCTCCGACTCCCTATGTAGAGTCCCGAGGGCCAATCTGAAAACATCCAACGTCTCCGCTAGGATCACTGTGTCATGCATGTGGTGAGGACTTAGTGATCTTGGATAAATTTACATATCTTGGTAGTGTGATCTATAAAAGTGGTGTGTCGGGCTACGATGTCAATCGTCGCCTCGGCTTACTATATGGGATTATGGATTCACCCAACAAGAGTATATGGCGTTGTCGATACCTGTGCAGAAGGACTAAGTGGCGGATCTTCAAAACACTGGTGTTTCCAGTCATATTATATGGATGTGAGACAAGGACACTTAACAGTGAGTTGAAGAGATGCATCAACTCCTTTGGTACTAAATGTCTTTGCAGGATCATGGGCTATCGCTGGCATGATTATATCTCAAACCAGCGACTACTCCGTCAAACTGATACAAGATATAGGCCTATTAATTTTATGGTCCGTGGAAACTGACACAAGATATAGGCCTATTAATTTTATGGTCCGTGGAAACTGACACAACATATAGGCCTATTAATTTTATGGTCCGTGGAAACTGACACAAGATATAGGCCTATTAATTTTATGGTCCGTGGAAACTGACACAAGATATAGGCCTATTAATTTTATGGTCCGTGGAAACTGACACAAGATATAGGCCTATTAATTTTATGGTCCGTGGAAACTGACACAAGATATAGGCCTATTAATTTTATGGTCCGTGGAAACTGACACAAGATATAGGCCTATTAATTTTATGGTCCGTGGAAACTGACACAAGATATAGGCCTATTAATTTTATGGTCCGTGGAAACTGACACAAGATATAGGCCTATTAATTTTATGGTCCGTGGAAACTGACACAAGATATAGGCCTATTAATGTTATGGTCCGTGAAAACTGACACAAGATATAGGCCTATTAATGTTATGGTCCGTGGAAACTGACACAAGATATAGGCCTATTAATGTTATGGTCCGTGGAAACTGACACAAGATATAGGCCTATTAATGTTATGGTCCGTGGAAACTGGCACAAGATATAGGCCTATTAATGTTATGTGTGAGAGTTTGTGTTTTTTATCTGTGTTTATTTTTTGTTTTATGTTGTTTTTGTGTTTTCCCTGTTCTTGCTCTGTCTTGAGTCGGCTACCCCCAAAATGGGGATTGGGCCTGAGCATATAGATAGATAGATAGAATGTTATGGTCCGTGGAAACTGACACAAGATATAGGCCTATTAATGTTATGGTCCGTGGAAACTGACACAAGATATAGGCCTATTAATTGTATGGTCCGTGAACGCCAACTTCGGATATATGGACATGTGGTTCGCCTCCCTGATATGATACTGACCTTGCTCACCAGGTGGTCTCTACAGAGAATAACCCTGAATGTAGGAGACCTAGGGGAAGACCACGTAACTCATGGCTGAAGCAAGTCAACCAATCTTGCCATAGGATACTTGATATGGGCCGAACAAATGCCTGGAGTCTCGCCCGGGTTAACAAAAAGGTAATGGGATCCTTTCGGGGACCAAATCTGACCAAGTCTCGTAGAAATCCATTTATTCGTTCTCAAAATATTTTGCAAACAGACTGAGATACACAAGGATGGGAACAATACTTTTCTCATCACACCTTCGGCGATGGACACTAGACCAAAAAACAATCTTTACACTAGCTCTAAACATTCTGGAAGTGGGTCGAAATCTTATGATAATACTTCACAGACCTATTTTTCACCCGATTCATTCCGTCCGCACTAGATTATTTACAGCTCACCAGTGTAAAGATTGTTTTTTGGTCGAGTGTACAAGGGTAATAAGGAGGTACTGCAATAACACATAGGAAAAGAAGCAAAAGGTGAGCTGTAAATGAAAAAGCGATGACAGTCGCCCCAGAAAGAGATTACCGATTTGGGTCAAAAGGAACCGCTCAGAGGGAGAAGATTGAAGGGCCTGGGGAACCACAAGGAGAACCAGGGGAAGAGGGGATAAGAGGAGGGAGATGAGGGGAAGAAGAGAACACGGAGGAAAAACAAGAAGATTAGAAGACGGGAGGAGGAGGAGAAGAAGAAGAGAAGCTAGGAGGAGAGCGATAGGAAAAGGAGAGGAAGAAGAAAATACAGAAGAAAAGAGGATACAAGGTGAGAGAGAGGAAGAAGAGAAGACATATGAAGAAGAGGGGGTATGTATGAGGTGAAAGATAGGAAGAGAAGAGGAAGAAGAAGAGATGAGAAGAGGAGAGTGATGGCAATAGAAGAGGAACAGAAAGATTAAAGAAGGATACTAGCAGAAGGGGAGAGTTAAGGGGAGATTTTTAGCTTGCTCCCTAGACTTCCAACAAACATAAAAAATACCTCCAAGACACCCTTTCAAGATAAATTTGTACATTTTTCGGTAGAAAAATGTCCCGGCCGAAGGCCGATTCCTCTTAAATTGCAGGTTCGCCATCGTTCGCCATGAAAACATCAACCCCTAAATCGCACGAAAAGTTTTAAAATTGTCAGAAATGGGGCGAATGGTCTTAAAATGGGGCAAGCTTCTTAAAATGTCAAACTAAAGGGGCTAAACATGAGTGATGGGATCCAGAAAAATACACCCCTTTAAGTGAAAGTCTGCCCTTAAAGAACAGACAAGAGGAAGCAGAAGATAGAATAACAGGAGAGAGATGGGAAGAGAAGAGGAACAGAAAGAGGTAATAGGAATAATGACAAAATAGAATACACTCGAAAAATAAGAAGAGTGGAGAGCACGCTCACGTGTGAACCTGCTTGACCTGGGTTTGATCCCAGCCAAGGAGGACATTTAGTGGGTATGGTAGTACGGTACGTCCTAGCGTGTTTCACATGCTCGCACCATGTCGGGGGACACCTCGACGACGTATACAGACTAATAACACACATAACAAAGCCACTCCAACAGATTCCTCTTTCTCCAACACCCCTTCACCCCTCTCTACACTCTTCAGAAAATAGGAGAGTAAAAGTAGCTACGAGGTACCGTTGTCAAGGCTTATCCCTAAATATCTTCACCTGACCTCACCTGAAGAAGGAGAACTCTGGAACTCTTTCCCTCCTGCAATCTTTCTTTCATCCTATGACTTAGACTACCGGTACTTTAAACTTCGTGTCTCCCAACGTCCCTTGAATTTGGCTTTGTCACTCTCTTGGCTTTAGGAGATACACTCGTTACAGGCACCCTGCCTATTGTCACCTTCATACACATAGGAGAAAAATAAAATAAAATCGGCGAACAAAGTGTGTGACAATAGATAGACATATTTGTTTTTAGTGTAGAATGGTTAACAAAAGGAAAAGAAGATACGATACAGAAGGAACAAGAAAAGAACGATAATACAAGGGATAATACAACTATCACCGAGGAAAGAGGATAAAGCTGTGGCAAGAGAGAGACCATCCTCGGAGCCAAATATAATAACAACAAATAAAACCAGAACGGAAAGCAGGATGCAATAATAATAATAATAATAATAATAATAATAATAATAACAATAATAATAAGCAATGATGATGAAGAGGAAATAATGAATGTTCAAAGGATACATAACAAAATAATAGCACGAAGAAGGAGAATAGGAGAGAGAGAGAGAGAGAGAGAGAGAGAGAGAGAGAGAGAGAGAGAGAGAGAGAGAGAGAGAGAGAGAGAGAGAGAGAGAGATACAAAGGCGTACAAAGGAAATCAAGCAACAACAGGTCTAGTGACCCTTCTAGGCTGCTTGTCCTCCAAAACACTGAGGATCAAGTGTCCAAACAGTGGTTTAGAGTGGGTAAGGGAAAATTGGAAAGGGAACTAATGTCCGTGGCAAGATTAGGAAGTTAGTAGGGGACAGATGGGTTAGTAACTGAGGGGAGGATAAAATAAAGTTATTCATTTACAAAACGCAGTCAGTCGCGGGTTTGATGCGAGATATTTGTCTAGGCGGAGTTTAAATGAATCAACGGTGCTGCAGTCTATAACGTCTCGGGGAAGCCCATTCCACAAGTTGACAACTCGATTGAAGAAGAAATTCTTAGATTCGTGTGAGTTAAAAGATTTACCAATAATTTTGCAACCGTTTCCCCGCGTGTAATTAGATTGGTCGATAGTGAAGTACTTACTACAGTTCATATTGTTGATGCCTTTGATGATTTTGAACACTTGAATTAAGTCACCTCTTAATCTGCGCTGGGTTAAAGGAAATAGATTTAATTCTCTAAGACGCTCTTCGTATAGTTTGTTCTTTAGGCTAGGTATCATTTTGGTAACTATGTTGAACTCGTTCTAGCTTGTTTATATCTTTTTGGTAATAAGGGCACCAGGATTGAACGCAGTATTCCAGAAGAGGGCGGACTAAGGAATTGTAAAGGGTTAGGATAACTTCTTTGGATTTATGCTCAAATGACCTGCCTATAAAGCCAATTATTTTGTTTGCCTTCTTAACAACTTCTGAACATTGTTGACTCGGTTTTAGGTTACTCGATATTGTTACTCCCAGATCGGTTTCTCTGTTTACATTCTTAAGCTGAGTGCCATTCATCAAATAGTTTGCTTTCTCATTTAGGTATCCGATATGTAGTACTTTACATTTATCCGCATTGAAACTCATTTGCCAAATTTGGGCCCAACATGACAATTTATCTAGATTGTGTTGCATATCGTCAACTTTTTCTTTTGAGAGTACGCTATTTGCAATTTTTGTATCGTCAGCAAATTTTGAGATTGTACAGGTGAGACCCTCATCTATGTCGTTGATGTAAATTAGAAAGAGAATTGGTCCTAGTACCGATCCCTGGGGTACCCCTCTACTTACATTGGTCCATTTAGATGCCTTACCGTTTATCAATACTCTTTGCTTTCTGTCGCTGAGCCAATTTTCTATCCATTTCAACACACCGTCTTGTACTCCATGAGCTTTTAGTTTTAGCAGTAAACGTTTGTGGGGAACTTTGTCAAAGGCCTTTTGAAAATCAAGGTATATAATATATACAGCTTTACTCTCATCGTAGAGGTTGAGGATATCGTGGAAGAAGTCTAAGAGGTTTGTTAAACAGGAACGTTTTTTACGAAACCGTGTGGAGTATCTTTAAGTATGTTATTTTCCTCTAAGTGATTTACGAGTCTGTCTCTTATGAGTGTTTCTAGCATTTTACATACAACTGAGGTAAAGCTAATTGGACGATAGTTACTGGGTAGGGATTTGCTGCCTTTTTTGAATATCGGTGTTACGTTGGCTAGCTTCCACTGATCAGGCATAGTTCCAGACTGCAAGGATTTATTGAATAGTAATATCAGTGGTTTGGAGAGCTCATCCTTAGCTTCCTTTAGAACTCTAGGCGAGATTGTATCAGGTCCAGGCGTTTTATTTACCTTGAGTTTATCTAAACAGTTCAATACTTCTCTCTCTGTAACGGTGGTATTGCTTAGAACATCTGAATTATCGGTCTGAATCGGCGATGGTGTAGGGATATCACTGAGGTCTTCTGTTGTAAAAACTGATGCAAAGAAGGTATTGAGGGCATTACTCATTTGTACTTTGTCTTTGGTGTATTCTCCATTTTCATCGACTAACGGTCCAACAGTTGAAGTAACTACTTTTTTCTTTCTGATATAACTATAGAATTCTTTCGGGTTTGTTTTACTTTGATTCGCAATATGTAACTCTAGGGTCTTTTTACTTTGCTTAATTAACTTTTTGGCTTTGCGTCGTAGCTCTACAAATTTCACCCGTTCTTCGTCATTTTGTGAGGATTTTAATCTATCATTAGCAAATTTGTTTAGCAAGCAGACAGTTTGAAATATCTTTATTTCACCATTTGGGCTTATTATTATGGCCTGGACGCCGTATTTTCGATGGTATGCAGTCTTGCACTGCTTTTAGGTAAGTGGTTTCGAATAACTTCCAAGATGTATTTATGTCGTTATTGTTAATTAAAAAGCTCCAGTCAGTTTTTTTAAACATAGCTCTAAGTTTATGGAAGTTTGCTTTCTTGAAATTAGGGACTTTTTCGATGCTACTATTTGGTTCGTTACTAGTAAACTTTAAAGTGAAAGTTATCGTACGATGGTCGCTGTTACTGAATTCATCACCAACATTCAAATTCTCTATTAATTCTTCTTTTGTTGCAAGTACAATGTCAAGAACGTTATTACCACGGGTCGGCGTTCGAAAAATTGATAAAGCGAACTCTCTTGCAAGTTCGTATACAAGTCATGTCCGGAGTGTGAAGTAAGAGTATCGCCCCACTTGGTCACAGGTAAATTAAAGTCGCCAAAAATTACGGTATCTTGTGAGTTACTTACATCTGCAATTTGTTCGTAAATTTCTTGGTCAGTTTGCACTGATTGAGCTGGAGGTCTGTATATTAATGCAAGTATTATTTTTGTACCTTTATTATCACAAAAGATGTGTCGACGTTCACAATTTGAGGTTTTGACAAGAGGGTAGGGTTAAGACTTTCTTTGATATAAAGTAAACGCCACCTCCATTTCTATTTATTCGGCTTTTCTCAAACATTACATAACCGGGAAGTGAATACTCTGCTAAAAAGTCTCTATCTTCTGTATTGAGCCAAGATTCTGTTATGCCAATCACATCATAATTGTCTGTAAACACTAGCTCCTCTAGATAGATAGATAGATAGATAGAGAGATAGAGAGAGAGAGAGCTACATAGATACACAGACCACAAGGTCCTTACTAGGCAGTCTGGCCTTACAAACTATATAATTATGTATATATATATATATATACACCGGTACATACATATACACACATACACACACACACACACACACACACACATACACATACATACATACATATATATACAGTATATATATGCATACTGTACAGTGCACACACATACACACACACAATTTTTGTTTTTTTGGGTTTTTTTCATATCACCCCAGCCCTCTGCAGATAGAGGTCAAGCCTTCCCTTGAAAGCGTTTATTGTGTCGCTCTCCACCACTCTCGCTGGTAGTTTATTCCACTCTGTCGCCACACTGTAGGTGAAGAAACTCTTTGTGACATCTAGGTTTGCCTTTTTGGTTTTTAATTTCATTCCATTTCCGCGAGTTTGATTAGTATTGTTTAATGTGGATAGTGCATTTACATTGACTTTGTCGAAACCTTTTAGTATCTTAAAGCACTCAATAAGCTGACCCCTCAACCTCCTCTTTTTTAATGAGAACAGGTTCAATCGTTTAAGTCTTTCTTCATATGGTTTATTTCTTAATGAGGGTATCATCTTCGTCGCTCTACGCTGTACTGACTCGAGTCTTACAATGTCCTTGATCAGATAAGGTGACCAGAACTGCACACTATATTCAAGGTGGGGCCTCACCATACTTTTGAACAGTGGCACTATTACGTTTTCATGTATATATGTAAATTTTCGTTTAATAAAGCCCAATGCTATGTTTGCCTTATTTGCAGCTGTTATACATTGGTCGGCAGTTTTTAGGTTTTCAGATATTAGTACCCCTAGGTCTTTTACTACCGTTGCGGTTTTTATTTGTTTGCCATTCATTTCGTATTTGTATTTCATATTTCTGCTACCAACCTGCAGCACCTGACATTTATCGACATTGAAGGGCATCTGCCATTTTTTCGACCACTCTGATATCTTGTTTAAATCAGATTGCAACGCATTTCTATCATCTTCGTTCAGGACTGTATTTCCTATTTTTGTATCGTCGGCGAATTTGGAAATGGTGTTGTTTACCCCTACATCAATATCGTTAATGTAAATGAGAAACAGGACCGGTCCAAGGACTGAACCCTGTGGAACTCCACTAGTGACAGGCTCCCACTCCGATTCCACTCCATTTATCACCACTCTCTGTCTTCTGTCTGGAAGCCAATTTTTTATCCAAGAATGAATTTCACCTTTGATACCTATCCTCTCCAGTTTAGCCAATAGTTTTCGGTGAGGTACCTTGTCGAAAGCTTTTTGAAAGTCCAAGAAGATTATATCTCGTGATTTCGTCATGTCGTTATATGTGAATAGTTTGTTATAAAATTCAATCAAATTTGTTAGGCATGACTTATTTGATCTAAAGCCGTGTTGACTATTTTTGATTAGGTTGTTTGATTCGAGGTAATCTACTATCTTATCTCTGAGGATTTTTTCCATGATTTTTCCTACAATTGAAGTTAGACTAATTGGTCTGTAATTACGAGAGAGAGAGAGAGAGAGAGAGAGAGAGAGAGAGAGAGAGAGAGAGAGAGAGAGAGAGAGAGAGAGAGAGAGAGACAGAGAGAGAGAGAGAGAGAGAGAGAGAGAGAGAGAGAGAGAGAGAGAGAGAGAGAGAGAGAGAGAGAGAGAGAGAGAGAGAGAGAGTGTGTGTGTGTGTGTGTGGTTGAAGGTACTGGTAACATACACATCAAGAGCGAGACCCAGAGTAGGGGATATTGACCGAGGATCTAGGGGGGGTAATCATTTAGTCTTCAGCCAGCCAGTGGTCGTTTAGTAAATGTATATGTCATGAGAGTAATACAAGGGAGAACAGTGGGTTTCGGAGAACCCCTATACCCTGTTTCTTTTTAACTGGTGGTAAATTGCAAAGTTCCCATCAATATTTTACAGTATTATGAAGATTTTATAGTGAAATATGTTGCTAATTATATAAACTTGGTCTTAATATGATGCAGACACACGGTGGTTTCATAAATTTCCATTAAGTATCGAGAAATTAGCTACTGTTCGTTGATGCTAGTTCTAATGAATTATGAGGAATTGCAAAGTACGTAAATGTATTTCGTGCTGTATATATATATAAGTAGTACTATGACAAAATATAATATATATACTGTATATGTCGAAAAAAGGCAGTGTTATAACAACCCGTGGCATTTTTAAAAGTATGTGACACAATGTAACTTTGTTGTTCTCAGTGTGTATTGTTGCTATTATTATTCTGTGGTCTGGA
>CM064573.1:8920465-8986399 GCA_032716605.1 Paralithodes platypus
ATTCAACACAAGTCGTAGGATCCATATTCCAGGATACCATTCAGGGATTTTTACAAGTACCCCCACGCAACTCGGGTTATAGGAATATGGATCCTACGGCTTATGCAAAATATTAATGACGTAATTTTCATCATATTTTAGTTACTATTAAACTAGTTTCTTTTAGCTTATAATCTACCTCAAGGACTCAAAGGGGTAAATATGTTTTCAATAAACCATCTGCATAACATTGGTACTTCTTAAACTGCACAAAATCGTAATAAAATCTCTACAAATAAGGTAAAAAGGCGTCATCGTGTTGAAGGGGTTAAAGGCACGCACAACCCAAAATCAATAGTTGGCCGAAAACCTTGAGGGGGGTCACCTGCATTGTTTCTCTCCTGTTCTCTCTTTCTCTGGCTTGAATCCATTTGGCCCCATTCAGCCCACTGTCTTAAGACGTTTATCCCCATCCAGGTGTCAATACATTTCTGACGAGCGATAACGAGCCAGCAATGTATGGATAAATCAAGCTTCGCCGGAGACATCTTTCTATCGAAAAATATCCAAATTTAGCCTGCTGACAAAAACATTATAAAAAATATGCTGGCTCGCTACCGCTCGCCAGGAAAAATATCGACACTTGGATAGGCTGAATGGGGCCGAATAGATACAACCCAGAGAGAGAGAGGGAGAGAGGAAAAAAACGAGGCGGGCCCCCTTAATGATGACTGGCGTGAAATGAAGAGAAGAGAGGGGAACATTATGGGGGAAATGGTTGCTTTTGCTGGACCCTCTACTCCCCTCAACTTTAGCCCCATTAGTTTTGAGATTTAAAGACGTTTGCCCCAATAATTTGGCGATTTTAAGACCTTTCGCCCCATATGTTTGTCAATATTAAGACCTTTCGTGCAATTTAGGTGTCGATATTTGTCCTGGCTAGCGATAGCGACACAAAGCTAGACTGCCTAGACACACTACAGAGACAAGTAAAATTCACAGGCACATAAAATACACAGACAATATATCCAAAACGTGTCCTGGACAACTCAACCAGTGACAATTCAACCAAGGCCAATTAAACCTAAACTAAGCTGATAGTATTGACCGGGTTAAAACTGGTTGAGATCTATTGCTTGAACTATACTTTGTTTCGTTCCAGCTGACGATATATTGAATCCCTTAGCAGCTAATTCCTTGATATTTAATGGACAAATATGAAACTGCTGTCTCAGCATCATATTAAGACCAAGTTTATATAATTAGCACCATATTTCACTACAAAATCTTCAAAATAACTGAGAAATATTGATGGGAACTTTGCAATTTACCGTCGTTGGTAGAATTACAAACATATGAGGAAAGGTGTGTGTGTGTGTGTGTGTGTGTGTGTGTGTGTGTGTGTGTGTGTGTGTGTGTGTGTGTGTGTGTGTGTGTGTGTGTGTGTGTGTGTGTGTGTGTGTGTGTGTGTGTGTGTGTGTGTGTGTGTGTGTGTGTGTGTGTGTGTGTGTGTGTGTGTGTGAGAGAGAGAGAGATGGGAAGGGCTAGGGTAAAGTAGCGCCTTGAAGAGTCTTGAGTGGGCACAATCCGATACCTATGTATAATGATGGTGGGTTGCGGCCTCAGCACTCTTCACTCACTCACTCACTCACTCACTCACTCTTCACTCACTCACTCACTCACTCACTCTCTCTCTCTCTCTCTCTGACACACACCCACACTCACTCACTCTCTCTCTCTGTATGCACACACTTTCCACTTACAATTAATAAGCAAGCCAACATTTAGAAGAAACACTATCCTTGAACTATCCCAAAATTTCTGTAAAGTTAACATTTCTCATATAGCCTTTCAATGTCTACATATCTACTTGTCTATCTAGTTATTCTACTTTAACTCTTTCAGTACTTGTTTATGATACTATTCGTGCAGTACTTTAGTCTCAGTACAGTACTGAAAGGTCCACTGATGCACCATAGAATGCACTCTTGTTGTTTCCAATACAATTAGAATTGTATGAATATTCCCATTTTCAAATTATGCAGAGAAGGGCAGTACCGTACCTATAATCTGTTATTTTCAACTGACGGTAAATTGCAAAGTTCCCATTAAAGCTTTATCAATTTGTTGAAGATTATGTAGTGAAATATGGTGCTAGTTATATAAATGTGGTCTCAAGGGGAGATCTCCACTTGAGGGATTTTTTTCTTGACCCCTTTCTCCCTCATGTTTATCCCCATTGCTTTTGATATTATAAAACGTTTGCCCCATTAGTTTAGCTATTTTAAGAACTTTCACCCCATATTAAGACCTTTCGTGCAATTTAGGTGTCGATGTTATCCTGGCGAGCGATAGCGAGCCTGTAATTTAAGAGGAACCGGCCTTCGGCCGGGACATTTTTCTACCGAAAAATGTACAAATTTATCTTGAAAGGGACTCAAGGGGATGTAATTTTAAGCTTGATGGAGGTCTAGGGAACAAACTAAATACCTCCCCTTAATATGATGCAGAGATATAGTAATTTCATATTTATCCATTAAGGGGGGTGACCTGTTTTTTTTTGTTCTGTCCTTTTCTCTCTTTCTCTGGCTTGTATCCATTCGGCCCCATTCAGCCAACTATTTTAAGACGTTTATCCCCATCTAGGTGTCGATTTCTTCCTGGCGAGCGATAGCGAGCCAGCATTATATGAAGAAATCCGGCTTCACCGGAGACATTTTTCTATCGAAAAATGTACACATTTAGCCTGCTGTCAAACAAAAATAAAAAATATGCAGGCTCGCTACCGCTCACCAGTAAAAAATTGACACCTGTATGGGGATAAACGTCTTAAAACAGTAGGCTGAATGGGGCCAAACCAGAGAAAGATAGAAAAGGACAGAACAAAAACAGGTCACCCCCCTTAAGTATCGTTAAAAGAGTTGCTAAGGGATGTAATTGATCGTCAGTTGCAAAGAAACAAGAGTATAGTGCATGAGAAGCTCGATAGCTGGCGTGAGATAGTGTGGATAGTCCGTTCATTGTAGGTTGGCCAGAAACCATAACATCTAACCTCTGTAACAAAAAAAAAGGGGGCTAGAGCAAATGAGCTGTCCATTCCCACACCTATTCCCAAGCCAAGTCTTCCTATGTGGTAGAAAAATTAGCTCGATTACCCAAGTCCTTTTCGAGTTATGAGAGGTTATAGAGGCAACCATTTCTGCTCAACCTAGCATGAACGGACTATAGTCAAATAGACCAATGAGTAACACAGGCCCTCATTGTATACTAGTTCACTGTATCGTTAAGGGGAGGTTTCCACTTGAGGGATTTTTTTTTCTAACTTCTTTCTCCCTCATGTTTAGCCCCATTGTTTTTTAGATGTTAAGACGTTTGTCCCATTAGTTTGACAATTTTAAGAACTTCCGCCCCATTTATGTCACTTTTAAGACCTTTCGTGCCATTTAGGTGTCGATTTTTTCCTGGCGAGCGATAGCGAGCCTGTAATTTAAGAGGAACCGGCCTTCGGCCGGGACATTTTTCTACCGAAAAATGTACAAATTTATCTTGGAAGGGTGTCAAGGGGGTGTAATTTCAAGCTTGATGGAAGTCTAGGAAACACACTAAAAACCTCCCCTTAACTTATACAGCACCAGTGACTTGATTTTCATTTCGAGTTACAGAGGTTACGAGTTCTGCCCAACCTAGAATGAACGGACTATAGTACGATATTAAGAGACTAATCGGCAAGACAATGACGATGCAGCTTCCAGAAGACAAACGGCACCGAACCAGGGAAAACAAGTGAAACAACCAAGCGCCGTTGGTCTAC
Organism: Paralithodes platypus; assembly: GCA_032716605.1. NCBI lineage: Eukaryota > Metazoa > Arthropoda > Malacostraca > Decapoda > Lithodidae > Paralithodes > Paralithodes platypus. The sequence goes on from CM064573.1 coordinate 8,924,256, forward strand.
AAATCCAAGACTACATCGATCCCATGGTAAAACTAAAGCCAGTATCACACGAGAGCTTTTATAGTCAACATTCGATGGTCAATTTTTTTTCTGGCAACATTTCTGGACTATTTTGCACTGGTACCGTATCGGAAACTAGGCTGTTGATACATGCATACAGGCAACCGAAATACTGTAAATGTTGACCTCATAAGCTGTCGACTTTTTCCTGGCGAGCGAAAGCGAGCCTCTAATTTTAGAAGGAACCAGCCTTCGGTCGGGACTTTTATCTTAAAATAGGGTCTAGGGGGTGTTTTTCCAAGCTTGATGGAGGTTTAGCGAGGAAACTAAACAAATAATTAATAGATAAATATATCGACCAAAAACCAAGCACTCCCCCCTTAACAGCGGATTCATCAATAAATAATCAATGGAAAATGAATAAACTGCTGTCTTTGTATCATAGTAAACTGCTGTCTTTGTATCATAGTAAACTGCTGTCTTTGTATCATAGTAAACTGCTGTCTTTGTATCATAGTAAACTGCTGTCTTTGTATCATAGTAACGCCATGGTATCGTAATTAACAACGCATTTGGCCATACAAACATTAAAATAGCCGAGTAATTAAGATAGAAACAGCTTTATATTTCGCCAGTTAAGAAAAGAGAGAGAAACAGTAGCAATTTGTTTGGCTGTTTGTTTGGTCTATTCATTCATTTGTTTGGCTGTTTGTTTGGTCTATTCATTCATTTGTTTGGCTGTTTGTTTGGTCTATTCATTCATTTATTTGTTTGGTCTATTCATTCATTTATTTGTTTGGTCTATTCATTCATTTATTCATATTATTTGTTTTAGTTTCCTCGCTAGACCTCCATCAAGCTTAGAAAAACACCCCCTAGACCCCCCTTCAAGATAGATTTGTAAATTTTTCGGTAGAAAAATTTCCCGGCCAAAGGCCGATTCCTCCTAAAATTACAGGCTCGCTCTCGCTCGCCAGGAAAAAATCGACACCTAAATGGCACGAAGGGTCCTAATATTGACAAAGAAATGGGGTGAAATGTCATAAAATCCCCAAACTAATGGAAACAACTTCTTAAAATCTCAATACTAGTGGGGCTAAACATTAGGGAGAAGGGGGTCCAGAAAAAAGGTCTGTCTCTTCTTAACCCCTACAGCACCACGGCGCCTTTTTATATTTGATTCTGGCTAAAATTAGACGATTTTATGAAGTTTAAGAAGTAACTATGTTACTAAGAGGGTTTATTGTGATAGTAGTTACCAATATGAGTCGTATATATAATTATGGTATTATATTAATTAATTGATTTAATTGGAGGCGTGTGGTGTTGTGGTGAAATTATTATAATATAGATTATATATCGGTACAATAATTATAAGGGCACTGTATGGTATTATACAGGATATATCGGTACAATAATTATAAGGGCACTGTATGGTATTATACAGGATATATCGGTACAATAATTATAAGGGCACTGTATGGTATTATACAGGATATATCGGTACAATAATTATAAGGGCACTGTATGGTATTATACAGGATATATCGGTACAATAATTATAAGGGCACTGTATGGTATTATACAGGATATATCGGTACAATAATTATAAGGGCACTGTATGGTATTATACAGGATATATCGGTACAATAATTATAAGGGCACTGTATGGTATTATACAGGATATATCGGTACAATAATTATAAGGGCACTGTATGGTATTATACAGGATATATCGGTACAATAATTATAAGGGCACTGTATGGTATTATACAGGATATATCGGTACAATAATTATAAGGGCACTGTATGGTATTATACAGGATATATCGGTACAATAATTATAAGGGCACTGTATGGTATTATACAGGATATATCGGTACAATAATTATAAGGGCACTGTATGGTATTATACAGGATATATCGGTACAATAATTATAAGGGCACTGTATGGTATTATACAGGATATCGTTATTGTATTAAATAGATGTGGTATTTATATCGTTACTAAATAGACGGTATTATATCGTCATTAACCCGTACTGTACCGTAGGATACAGTAATAATAAGTCCCCAGCAGTCCCAAGCAATACCGGTGCATGGCAAATATGGCAGGAGAGACCACCTATCCACCTCCAAAGATGAGGCAACACTGGCTCTTGTCACCCTTCAGTGGGTCTCATATAAGCTGAGAAGTGTTGCCAACACGGGAGCAGTGCTCAAAAGGTTGTGGTAACTGGTACAGGGTTGTACAGGCAGTTACAAGGAAAGTACATTACTGACGGATATACAGTATACGTCGCTGGGACTGGGGAGTTACTTCTCTACTGACGTATATATAAGGTGCTGGGATTGGAGGGGTTAAGGGGAGATTTCCACTTGAGGGATTTTTTTCTGGACCCCTTTCTTCCTCATGGTTAGCCCCATTGCTTTTGAGATTTTAAGACGTTTGCCCCATTAGTTTGGTGATTTTTAAGAATTTCCACCCCATTCTGTCAATTTTAAGACCTTTCGTGCCATTTAGGTGTCGATTTTATCCTGGCGAGCGACAGCGAGCCTGTAATTTAAGAGTAATCGGCCTTCGGCCGGGACATTTTTCTACCGAAAAATGTACAAATTTATCTTGAAAGGGGGTCAAGGGGGTGAAATTTTAAGATTGCTGGAGGAGTAGGAAACAAACTAGAAACCTCCCCTTAAATCCTGTAGGTAGGCTATGGTATTATATCGTCTTTAAGGCGCAGGTAGTGACTTTTTAAGGACCGCCTTCTCCCTCATATTTAGCATATTAGTTTTAAGATTTTAAGAAGTTTGTTCCGTTAGTTTAGCGATTTTGAAACCTTTCACCCCATTTGTTTGTCAATATTAATGTTTCATGCCATTTAGGTGTCGATCTTTTCCTGGCGAGCGATAGCGAGCCTGTTATTTTCCTAAGCTTGATGGAGGTCTAGCGAGGAAACTCAAAAATATATTAATGAATAAATATACAGACCAAAAATACAAGCACTACCCCCTTAACTACAAGCACTACCCCCTTAAATACAAGCACTACCCCCTTAAATACAAGCACTACCCACTTAAATACAAGCACTACCCACTTAAATACAAGCACTACCCCTTAACTACAAGCACTACCCCCTTAACTACAAGCACTACCCCCTTAACTACAAGCACTACCCCCTTAACTACAAGCACTACCCCCTTAACTACAAGCACTATCCCCTTAAATACAAGCACTACCCCCTTAAATACAAGCACTACCCAGGCCATAATAATAAGCCCAAATGGTGGAATAAAGATATTTCAAACTGCCTGCTTGCTAAAAAATTTGCTAATGATAGATTAAAATCCTCACAAAATGACGAAGAACGGCTGAAATTTGTAGAGCTACGACGCAAAGCCAAAAAGTTAATTAAGCAAAGTAAAAAGACCATAGAGTTACATATTGCGAATCAAAGTAAAACAAACCCGAAAGAATTCTATAGTTATATCAGAAAGAAAAAAGTAGTTACTTCAACTGTTGGACCGTTAGTCGATGAAAATGGAGAATACACCAAAGACGAAGAACAAATGAGTAATGCCCTCAATACCTTCTTTGCATCAGTTTTTACAACAGAAGACCTCAGTGATATCCCTACACCATCGCCGATTCAGATTGATAATTCAGATGTTTTAAGCAATATCACCGTTACAGAGAGAGAAGTATTGAATTGTTTAGATAAACTCAAGGTAAATAAAACGCCTGGACCTGATACAATCTCGCCTAGAGTTCTAAAGGAAGCTAAGGATGAGCTCTCTAAACCACTGACATTACTATTCAATAAATCCTTGCAGTCTGGAACTATGCCCGATCAGTGGAAGCTAGCCAACGTAACACCGATATTCAAAAAAAGGCAGCAAATCCCTATCCAGTAACTATCGTCCAATTAGCTTAACCTCAGTTGTATGTAAAATGCTAGAAACGGTCATACGAGACAGACTCGTAAATCACTTAGAGGAAAATAACATACTTAAAGATACTCAACACGGCTTTCGTAAAAAACGTTCCTGTTTAACAAACCTCTTAGACTTCTTCCACGATATCCTCGACCTCTACGATGAGAGTAAAGCTGTAGATATTATATACCTTGATTTTCAAAAGGCCTTTGACAAAGTTCCCCACAAACGTTTACTGCTAAAACTAAAAGCGCATGGAATACAAGACGGTGTGTTGAAATGGATAGAAAATTGGCTCAGCAACAGAAAGCAAAGAGTAGTCATAAACGGTAAGGCATCTAAATGGACCAATGTAAGTAGCGGGGTACCCCAGGGATCGGTACTAGGACCAATTCTCTTTCTAATTTACATCAACGACATAGACGAGGGTCTCACCTGTACAATCTCAAAATTTGCTGACGATACAAAAATTGCAAATAGCGTACTCTCAAAAGAACAAGTTGACGATATGCAACACAATCTAGATAAATTGTCATGATGGGCCCAAATTTGGCAAATGAGTTTCAATGCGGATAAATGTAAAGTACTACATATCGGATACCTAAATGAGAAAGCAAACTATTCGATGAATGGCACTCAGCTTAAGAATGTAAACAGAGAAACCGATCTGGGAGTAACAATATCGAGTAACCTAAAACCGAGTCAACAATGTTCAGAAGTTGTTAAGAAGGCAAACAAAATAATTGGCTTTATAGGCAGGTCGTTTGAGCATAAATCCAAAGAAGTTATCCTAACCCTTTACAATTCATTAGTCCGCCCTCTTCTGGAATACTGCGTTCAATCCTGGTGCCCTTATTACCAAAAAGATATAAACAAGCTAGAACGAGTTCAACGTAGAGTTACCAAAATGATACCTAGCCTAAAGAACAAACCATACGAAGAGCGTCTTAGAGAATTAAATCTATTTCCTTTAACCCAGCGCAGATTAAGAGGCGACTTAATTCAAGTGTTCAAAATCATCAAAGGCATCGACAATATGAACTGTAGTAAGTACTTCACTATCGACCAATCTAATTACACGCGGGGAAACGGTTGCAAAATTATTGGTAAATCTTTTAACTCACACGAATCTAAGAATTTCTTCTTCAATCGAGTTGTCAACTTGTGGAATGGGCTTCCCCGAAACGTTATAGACTGCATCACCGTTGATTCATTTAAACTCCGCTTAGACAAATATCTCGCATCAAACCCGCAACTGACTGCGTTTGTAAATGAATAACTTTATTTTATCCCCCCCTCAGTTACTAACCCATCTGTCCCCTACTAACTTCCTAATCCTGCCACGGACATTAGTTCCAGGGCCGTAATTCCCTTTCCAATGTTCCCTTGCCCACTCTAAACCACTGTTTGGACACTTGATCCTCAGTGTTTTGGAGGACAAGCAACCTAGAAGGGTCACTAGATCTGTTGTTGCTTGATTTCCTTTGTACTCCTTTGTACACTTAAATACAAGCACTACCCCCTTAACTACAAGCACTACCCCCTTAACTACAAGCACTACCCCCTTAACTACAAGCACTACCCCCTTAAATACTAGCACTACCCCCTTAACTACAAGCACTACCCCCTTAAATACAAGCACTACCCCCTTAAATACAAGCACTACCCCCTTAACTACAAGCACTACCCCCTTAACTACAAGCACTACCCCCTTAACTACAAGCACTACCCCCTTAAATACAAGCACTACCCCCTTAACTACAAGCACTACCCCCTTAACTACAAGCACTACCCCCTTAAATACAAGCACTACCCCCTTAACAAGACAGCAGGAAATACAAGCACTACCCCCTTAACAAGACAGCAGGAAATACAAGCACTACCCCTTAAAACCCTTAAACACTACCCCCCCAAGCACTACTCCCTTAAATACAAGCACTACTCCCTTAAATACAAGCACTACTCCCTTAAATACAAGCACTACTCCCTTAAATACAAGCACTACTCCCTTAAATACAAGCACTACTCCCTTAAATACAAGCACTACCCCCTTAACTACAAGCACTACCCCCTTAACTACAAGCACTACCCCCTTAACTACAAGCACTACCCCCTTAACTACAAGCACTACCCCCTTAACTACAAGCACTACCCCCTTAACTACAAGCACTACCCCCTTAACTACAAGCACTACCCCCCTTAACTACAAGCACTACCCCTTAACTACAAGCACTACCCCCTTACAAGCACTACCCCCTTACAAGCACTACCCCCTTACAAGCACTACCCCCTTACAAGCACTACCCCCTTAACTACAAACAAGCACTACCCCCTTAACTACAAGCACTACCCCCTTAACTACAAGCACTACCCCCTTAACTACAAGCACTACCCCTTAACTACAAGCACTACCCCCTTTAACACTACAAGCACTACCCCTTAAACACTACCACTACCCCCCTTAACTACAAGCAGTACCCCCTTAATAGCACTACTACCCCCTTAAATAAGCACTACCCCCTTACTACTACCCCTAACAAAGCACTACCCCACTACACCCCCTTAACTACAAGCACTACCCCCTTAAATACAAGCACTACCCCCTTAACTACAAGCACTACTCCCTTAACTACAAGAACTACCCCTTAACCACCCCCTTAAACTACAAGCACTACCCCCTTAACTACAAGCACTACCCCCTTAACTACAAGCACTACCCCCTTAACTACAAGCACTACCCCCTTAACTACAAGCACTACCCCCTTAACTACAAGCACTACCCCCTTAACTACAAGCACTACCCCTTAACTACAGTATCAGAGTCTTATTGGGTTCATCTAGACTCTAAGAGGCTTCAAAGCCCTACTTTTCTCTAGGCCTTTCCATATTAATTTAATTAATTCTCTTCTTTTCTCTCTTTCTCTGGCTTGTATCCATTCGGCCCCATTCAGCCTACTGTTTTAAAACGCTTACCCCCATCCAGGTGTTAATATTTTCCTGGCGAGCGGTAGCGAGCCAGCATATATATTTTTTGTTTTGACAGCAAGCTAAATTCGTACATTTTTCGACAGAAAAATTTCTCCGGCGAAGCCGGATTTCTCTATACAAATCTGGCCAGGATGAAATCAACACCTGGATGGGGATAAACGTCTTAAAACAGTTGACTGAATGGGGCCGAATGGATACAAGTCAGAGAAAAGGAGAGAAAGAGATAAACAGCAGGTGGTGAACAGATTTATTGGAAGTGAAGCTTTCGTAATAAAACATACAGCCAACTTCAACCAGTAGACCCTTTCAACCAGTGGACCCTTTCAACCAGTAGACCCTTTCAACCAGTAGACCCTTTCAACCAGTAGACCCTTTCAACCAGTGGACCCTTTCAACCAGTGGACCCTTTCAACCAGTAGACCCTTTCAACCAGTAGACCCTTTCAACCAGTGGACCCTTTCAACCAGTGGACCCTTTCAACCAGTGGACCCTTTCAACCAGTGGACCCTTTCAACCAGTGGACCCTTTCAACCAGTGGACCCTTTCAACCAGTAGACCATTTCAACCAGCAGACCATTTCAACCAGTAGACCACTTCAACCAGTAGACCACTTCAACCAGTAGACCACTTCAACCAGTAGACCACTTCAACCAGTAGACCACTTCAACCAGTAGACCACTTCAACCAGTAGACCATTTCAACAAGTAGATCATTTCAACCAGTATACCACTTCAACCAGCAGACCACTTCAACCAGTAGACCACTTCAACCAGTAGACCATTTCAACCAGTAGACAACTTCAACCAGCAGACCACTTCAACCAGCAGACCATTTCAACCAGTAGTTCATTTCAACCAGTAGACCACTTCAACCAGTAGACCACTTCAACCAGCAGACTACTTCAACCAGTAGACCACTTCAACCAGTAGACCATTTCAACCAGTAGACTACTTCAACCAGTAGACCACTTCAACCAGTAGATCATTTCAACCAGTAGACCACTTCAACCAGTAGACCACTTCAACCAGCAGACTACTTCAAGCAGTAGACCACTTCAAGCAGTAGACCACATCAACCAGTAGACCATTTCAACCAGTAGACCATTTCAACCAGTAGACCATTTCAACCAGCAGACCACTTCAACCAGCAGACCACTTCAACCAGCAGACCACTTCAACCAGCAGACCACTTCAACCAGCAGACCACTTCAACCAGCAGACCACTTCAACCAGCAGACCACTTCAACCAGCAGACCACTTCAACCAGCAGACCACTTCAACCAGCAGACCACTTCAATCAGCAGACCACTTCAACCAGTAGATCATTTCAACCAGCAGACCACTTCAACCAGCAGACCACTTCAACCAGCAGACCATTTCAACCAGTAGACCCTATCAACCAGCAGGCCACTTCAACCAGTAGACCATTTCAACCAGTAGACCCTATCAACCAGTAGACCACTTCAACCAGTAGACCATTTCAACCAGTAGACCCTATCAACCAGTAGTCCACTTCAACCAGTAGACCATTTCAACAAGTAGACCCTATCAACCAGTAGACCACTTCAACCAGTAGACCATTTCAACCAGTAGACCCTATCAACCACTAGACCACTTCAACCAGTAGACCATTTCAACCAGTAGACCACTTCAACCAGTAGACCATTTCAACCAGTAGACCCTATCAACCAGTAGACCACTTCAACCAGTAGACCATTTCGACCAGTAGACCCTATCAACCAGTAGACCACTTCAACCAGTAGACCACTTCAACCAGTAGACCACTTCAACCAGCAGACCACTTCAACCAGCAGACCACTTCAACCAGCAGACCACTTCAACCAGCAGACCACTTCAACCAGTAGACCATTTCAACCAGCAGACCACTTCAACCAGCAGACCACTTCAACCAGTAGACCACTTCAACCAGTAGACCACTATAACCAGTAGACCACTTCAACCAGCAGACCACTTCAACCAGCAGACCATTTCAACCAGTAATCATTTCAACCAGTAGACCACTTCAACCAGTAGACCATTTCAAGCAGTAGACCACTTCAACCAGTAGACCATTTCAACCAGTAGACCATTTCAACCAGCAGACCACTTCAACCAGCAGACCACTTCAACCAGCAGACCACTTCAACCAGTAGACCATTTCAACCAGCAGACCACTTCAACCAGCAGACCACTTCAACCAGCAGACCACTTCAACCAGCAGACCACTTCAACCAGCAGACCACTTCAACCAGCAGACCACTTCAACCAGCAGACCACTTCAACCAGCAGACCATTTCAACCAGCAGACCACCTCAACCAGCAGACCACTTCAACCAGAAGACCACTTCAACCAGCAGACCACTTCAACCAGCAGACCACTTTAACCAGTAGACCACTTCAACCAGTAGACCATTTCAACCAGTAGACCACTTCAACCAGCACACCATTTCAACCAGCAGACCACTTCAACCAGCAGACCACTTCAATCAGCAGACCACTTGAACCAGTAACCATTTCAACCAGCAGACCACTTCAACCAGCAGACTACTTCAACCAGCAGACCACTTCAACCAGCAGGCCACTTCAACCAGTAGACCATTTCAACCAGTAGACCCTATCAACCAGTATACCACTTCAACCAGTATACCACTTCAACCAGTAGACCATTTCAACCAGTAGACCCTATCAACCAGTATACCACTTCAACCAGTAGACCATTTCAACCAGTAGACCCTATCAACCACTAGACCACTTCAACCAGTAGACCATTTCAACCAGTAGACCACTTCAACCAGTAGACCATTTCAACCAGTAGACCACTTCAACCAGTAGACCATTTCGACCAGTAGACCCTATCAACCAGTAGACCACTTCAACCAGTAGACCATTTCAACCAGTAGACCACTTCAACCAGCAGACCACTTCAACCAGCAGACCACTTCAACCAGCAGACCACTTCAATGAGCAGACCACTTCAACCAGTAGACCATTTCAACCAGCAGACCACTTCAACCAGCAGACCACTTCAACCAGCAGGCCACTCCAACCAGTAGACCATATCAACCAGTAGACCCTATCAACCAGTAGACCACTTCAACCAGTATACCATTTCAACCAGTAGACCCTATCAACCAGTAGACCCTATCAACCAGTAGACCACTTCAACCAGTAGACCACTTCAACCAGTAGACCCTATCAACCAGTAGACCACTTCAACCAGTAGACCACTTCAACCAGTAGACCCTATCAACCACTAGACCACTTCAACCAGTAGACCATTTCAACCAGTAGACCCTATCAACCGCTAGACCACTTCAACCAGTAGACCCTATCAACCAGTAGACCACTTCAACCAGCAGACCACTTCAACCAGCAGACCACTTCAATCAGCAGACCACTTCAACCAGTAGACCATTTCAGACAGCAGACCACTTTAACCAGCAGACCACTTCAACCAGCAGGCCACTTCAACCAGTAGACCATTTCAACCAGTAGACCCTATCAACCAGTAGACCACTTCAACCAGTAGACCCTATCAACCACTAGACCACTTCAACCAGTAGACCCTATCAACCAGTAGACCATTTCAACCAGTAGACCCTATCAACCAGTAGACCACTTCAACCAGTAGACCACTTCAACCAGTAGACCATTTCAACCAGTAGACCCTATCAACCGCTAGACCACTTCAACCAGTAGACCCTATCAACCAGTAGACCACTTCAACCAGTAGACCCTATCAACCAGTAGACCACTTCAACCAGTAGACCATTTCAACTAGTGACAACTCTTCCCAGACCATTGGAATTAGTGTCACCTTAAGGGGAGATTTCCACTTGAGGGATTTTTTCTTAACTCCTTTCTTCCTCATGTTTAACCCCATTGTTTTTCTAATTTTAAGACGTTTGCCCCATTATTTTGACGATTTTAAGAACTTTCAACCCATTTCTGTCAATTTTAAGACCTTTTGTGCCATTTAGGTGTCGATTTTATCCTGGCGAGCGATAGCGAGCCTGTAATTTAAGAGAAACCGGCTTTCAGCCGGGACATTTTTCTACCGAAAAATGTACAAATTTATCTTGAAAGGGGCTCAAGGGGGTGTAATCTTAAGCTTGAAGGATATCTAGGGACCAAACTAAAAACCTCCCCTTAACACTAGCTTTCATCTGGTGAGTGTTTAGTGTGTTATTATTATGGAGATATTTGACAGTTTTATCATGTTTTTACATATTATTTTTATTTTGTCCCTAAACTAATCAAACGCCTCCCCAGACCTCTTTCAAGCTATATACAAAAACGCTCACAGACCACACCTCTAGCTAAATTTATACATTGTTCGATTTTAAAATATCCCAGCCAGAGGTCGGTTTCGTTGGTGTGTTGTCGTTCGCCCAGAGAAAATCGACACTTAAGGGAGCTCAGACGGTATTGTGCAGCATAATTTACTGGTTCGGCTCAATGGTTTAAGGAAGGGGTTTAGTTTGCTCTCTAAGCCTCCATGAAACTTAAAAAACACCCACAAGACCCCCTTTTATATAAATTTGTATATTTTTCGGTAGAAAAATTTCCAGGCCGATATTTCTATAATTACAAACTCGCTATCGCTCGCCAGGAAAAAATCGACACCTAAATGGCACGAAAGGTCCTAATATTGGCAAAGAAATGGGTCAAAAGGTCTGAATATCGCCAAACTATTGGGGCGAATGTTTTAAAATCTCATAACTAATGGGGTTAAACATGAGGGAGAAGGAGGTCCCCAAAAACCAACTGCCTCCCCTTAAGTGGGGTGGAGTGGCTAATAATCGTCAAGCTAATGAGGTGAAACGTCTTAAAATCTTCAAACAAATGGAGTGAAACAGGAAAGCTTATAAAAGACCCCCTCGCATCAGATAGGCATTAGAGAAGTACCCAGGGGAGGCCACATGATATGATAAAGAGTTATTGGAACTCCGGTTTCATTTGCCTGGCTTACCCCACTGTTTCTATTTGTACCTCACCTACACCAGAGTAATACAGCTAACTCTCACAGACTCCTCCTCATCCTATTAATATCACTACACTTGGCAAGCACACCACACTTCTTTCCAACACACCTAAATTACCTATAAGGTACCTTGATCTTGGCTGTCTATCACTCTTTCAACCTTGAGGGGGACACTTGTTACAGGTAGCTTTGCCTTTGGTCTCTTTCATGCACATTAAAAAAAGAAAAAAAGGAAAAAGAAAAAAACAGAAAAAAACACAGGGAAAAAAAAAAAAAGAGTGTGGGCGAATCGCTCCCCCTCCCCCGTCCCCAAAGTAGCGCGCGTCGCCAAGTTAGCCATCCAACAAAAGGACAAGCCCCCCGCGAAACAAAGAAACTTATCACCAACTTGGATTGTGCCTCCCCGTGTGTGCCAAAAGTCTTGTTCCTTTGTCTTAGGGTGGTAAAGCCGGAGGAAAGAGGAGCACATCTCCGGACCACCAACTATGCTACTTTCCCATACCTCACACATTTTATTATTAGACTTATTCGATGTCTTATTGCCAGTTTCCGGACATCTCAACCGGTAGACCATTTCAACTAGTAGCTCTCAACCAGTGTCATTTCAACCAGTAGCTCTCAACTAGTGCCAATTCAACCAAGACCCAGTGCCAAAATATAGTACTAACCTTACCTAACTTAATCTAACCTAGCAGTATTGGTTGATTTGGTACTGGTTGAGTTGTCCGGTCACCCTTATTTTCCTCTACAACCATTTTTTTGTTCTTCCAGATTTCTTATATTCTTTCAGATGATGATTATTACTATTATTATTATTATTATTATTATATATAATTTGTTTTATCTTGTTTTTATATGATTATCCTCTATCTTCTAATTCTTTTTATTCTGAAACATCTAACTTTCTTTCAGATTATTTTAATTTAATAAATAATTACGTTACAGAGGGTTTCGGCTCACAATCAAGACCTAGCAAAATTAACTCGTGCCCAAAGCGAGGACTTGTACAACCTCCTCAGGTAAGAACAGTCCCACGAACTATTAACTATTCCGAGGCATTACAAGAGGCGTTCAATAGTAGCAGGTCGCTCTAGGGAGGGCCTCAGTGTAGCAGGTCGTTGTAGGAAGTGTGTCAGTGTAGCAGGCCGTTGTAGGAAGTGTGTCAGTGTAGCAGGTCGTTGTAGGAAGTGTGTCAGTGTAGCAGGTCGTTGTAGGAAGTGTCAGTGTAGCAGGTCGTTGTAGAGAGGGCCTCAGTGTAGCAGGTCGTTGTAGGAAGTGTGTCAGTGTAGCAGGTAATTGTAGGAAGTGTGTCAGTGTAGATTGTTGTAGGGAGTGTCAGTGTAGCAGGTCGTTGTAGGTAGTGTGTCAGTGTAGCAGGTTGTTGTACGAAGTGTCAGTGTAGCTGGTTGTTGTAGGTAGTGTGTCAGTGTAGCTGGTTGTTGTAGGTAGTGTGTCAGTGTAGCTGGTCGTTGTAGGTAGTGTGTCAGTGTAGCAGGTCGTTGTAGGAAGTGTGTCAGTGTAGCTGGTTGTTGTAGGTAGTGTGTCAGTGTAGCAGGTCATTGTAGGAAGTGTGTCAGTGTAGCTGGTCATTGTAGGGAGTGTGTCAGTGTAGAAGGTCGTTGTAGGGAGAGTGTCAGTGTAGCAGGTCGATTTAGGTAGTGTGTCAGTGTAGCAGGTCGTTGTAGGAAGTGTGTCAGCGTAGCTGGTCGTTGTAGGTAGTGTGTCAGTGTAGCAGGTCATTGTAGGAAGTGTGTCAGTGTAGCTGGTCGTTGTAGGTAGTGTGTCAGTGTAGCAGGTCATTGTAGGAAGTGTGTCGGTGTAGCTGGTCGTTGTAGGTAGTGTGTCAGTGTAGCAGGTCATTGTAGGTAGTGTGTCAGTGTAGCTGGTCGTTGTAGGTAGTGTGTCAGTGTAGCTGGTCATTGTAGAGAGTGTGTCAGTGTAGCAGGTCGTTGTAGGAAGTGTGGCAGTGTAGCTGGTCGTCGTAGGTAGTGTGTCAGTGTAGCAGGTCATTTTAGGGAGTGTGTCAGTGTAGCAGGTCATTGTAGGGAGTGTGTCAGTGTAGCAGATCGTTGTAGGTAGTGTCAGTGTAGCTGGTCGTTGTAGGTAGTGTGTCAGTGTAGCAGGTAGTTTTAGGGAGTGTGTCCGTGTAGCAGGTCGTTGTAGGGAGTGTCAGTGTAGCAGATCGTTGTAGGTAGTGTGTCAGTGTAGCAGGTCGTTGTAGGTAGTGTGTCAGTGTAGCAGGTCGTTGTAGGTAGTGTGTCAGTGTAGCAGGTCGTTGTAGATAGTGTCAGTGTAGCCTACTCTGTTCTGCAAGGATGGCACTCATCTAAACCCTGTGGGTTCAGCACGCATGGGTCGTCTCCTACACGAAGCAGTCCGCAGCCATGGATAAAAAAAACGCCATCCGAGAAGAAGCAGCAGTGACATAAATCATCCAACGCCAAGCAAAAAACAGAGGCAACCGAGGACCACCAGCGATAAGGACCGAAGACAGCGAGGACCGAGGACAGCCATGAACATACATGTAGATCCGACAAGAACCAACAATATTATTAAAGAGCGTGTTCCGGGAGTTCTAAAATAACAAATTTAAAGGTTTTCTATGCAAACGGTCGTAGCATACGCAATACATTTTCAGATTTAGAGGAGCTAGTGTTTACAGAAAATTATGATGTGATTGGCATAACAGAATCTTGGCTCAATACAGAAGATAGAGACTTTTTAGCAGAGTATTCACTTCCCGGTTATGTAATGTTTGAGAAAAGCCGAATAAATCGAAATGGAGGTGGCGTTTTACTTTATATCAAAGAAAGTCTTAACCCTACCCTCTTGTCAAAACCTCAAATTGTGAACGTCGACACATCTTTTGTGCTAATAAAGAATAATAAAGGTACAAAAATAATACTTGCGTTAATATACAGACCTCCAGCTCAATCAGTGCAAACTGACCGAGAAATTTACGAACAAATTGCAGATGTAAGTAACTCACAAGATACCGTAATTTTTGGCGACTTTAATTTACCTGTGACCAAGTGGGGCGATACTCTTACTTCACACTCCGGACATGACTTGTATACGAACTTGCAAGAGAAAGTTCGTTTTATCAATTTGTTCGAACACCGACCCGTGGTAATAACGTTCTTGACATTGTATTTGCAACAAAAGAAGAATTAATAGAGAATTTTAATGTTGGTGATGAATTCAGTAACAGCGACCATCGTACGATAACTTTCACTTTAAACTTTACTAGTAACGAACCAAATAGTAGCATCGAAAAAGTCCCTAATTTCAAGAAAGCAAACTTTCATGAACTTAGAGCTATGTTTAAAGAAACTGACTGGAGCTTATTAATTAACAATAACGACATAAATACATCTTGGAAGTTATTCGAAACCACTTACCTAAAAGCAGTGCAAGACAGCATACCATCGAAAATACGGCGTCCAGGCCATAATAATAAGCCCAAATGGTGGAATAAAGATATTTCAAACTGCCTGCTTGCGAAAAAATTTGCTAATGATTGATTAAAATCCTCACAAAATGACTAAGATCGGGTGAAATTTGTAGAGCTACGACGCAAAGCCAAAAAGTTAATTAAGCAAAGTAAAAAGACCCTAGAGTTACATATTGCGAATCAAAGTAAAACAAACCCGAAAGAATTCTATAGTTATATCAGAAAGAAAAAAGTATTTACTTCAACTGTTGGACCGTTAGTCGATGAAAATGGAGAATACACCCAAGACGAAGTACAAATGAGTACCGGTAATGCCCTCAATACCTTCTTTGCATCAGTTTTTACAACAGAAGACCTCAGTGATATCCCTACACCATCGCCGATTCAGATTGATAATTCAGATGTTCTAAGCAATATCACCGTTACAGAGAGAGAAGTATTGAATTGTTTAGATAAACTCAAGGTAAATAAAACGCCTGGACCTGATACAATCTCGCCTAGAGTTCTAAAGGAAGCTAAGGATGAGCTCTCCAAACCACTGACATTACTATTCAATAAATCCTTGCAGTCTGGAACTATGCCCGATCAGTGGAAGATAGCCAACGTAACACCGATATTAAAAAAAGGCAGCAAATCCCTACCCAGTAACTATCGTCCAATTAGCTTAACCTCAGTTGTATGTAAAATGCTAGAAACGGTCATAAGAGACAGACTCGTAAATCACTTGGAGGAAAATAACATACTTAAAGATACTTAACACGGCTTTCGTAAAAAACGTTCCTGTTTAACAAACCTCTTAGACTTCTTCCACGATATCCTCAACCTCTACGATGAGAGTAAAGCTGTAGATATTATATACCTTGATTTTCAAAAGGCCTTTGACAAAGTTCCCCACAAACGTTTCCTGCTAAAACTAAAAGCGCATGGAATACAAGACGGTGTGTTGAAATGGATAGAAAATTGGCTCAGCGACAGAAAGCAAAGAGTAGTCATAAACGGTAAGGTATCTAAATGGACCAATGTAAGTAGCGGGGTACCCCAGGGATCGGTACTAGGACCAATTCTCTTTCTAATTTACATCAACGACATAGATGAGGGTCTCACCTGTACAATCTCAAAATTTGCTGACGATACAAAAATTGCAAATAGCGTACTCTCAAAAGAACAAGTTGACAATATGCAACACAATCTAGATAAATTGTCACATTGGGCCCAAATTTGGCAAATGAGTTTCAATGCGGATAAATGTAAAGTACTACATATCGGATACCTAAATGAGAAAGCAAACTATTCGATGAATGGCACTCAGCTTAAGAATGTAAACAGAGAAACCGATCTGGGAGTAACAATATCGAGTAACCTAAAACAGTCAACAATGTTCAGAAGTTGTTAAGAAGGCAAACAAAATAATTGGCTTTATAGGCAGGTCATTTGAGCATAAATCTAAAGACGTTATCCTAACCCTTTACAATTCCTTAGTCCGCCCTCTTCTGGAATACTGCGTTCAATGCTGGTGCCCTTATTACCAAAAAGACATAAACAAGCTAGAACGAGTTCAACGTAGAGTTACCAAAATGATACCTAGCCTAAAGAACAAACCATACGAAGAGCGTCTTAGAGAATTAAATCTATTTCCTTTAACCCAGCGCAGATTAAGAGGTGACTTAATTCAAGCGTTCAAAATCATCAAAGGCATCGATAATATGAACTGTAGTAAGTACTTCACTATCGACCAATCTAATTACACACAGGGAAACGGTTGCAAAATTATTGGTAAATCTTTTAACTCACACGAATCTAAGCATTTCTTCTTCAATCGAGTTGTCAACTTGTGGAATGGGCTTCCCCGAGACGTTATAGACTGCAGCACCGTTGATTCATTTAAACTCCGCCTAGACAAATATCTCGCATCAAACCCGCGACTGACTGCGTTTGTAAATGCATAACTTTATTTTATCCTCCCCTCAGTCACTAATCCATGTCCCCTACTAACTTCCTAGTCCTGCCACGGACATTAGTTCCAGGGCAGTAGTTCCCTTTCCAATGTTCCCTTACCCACTCTAAACCACTGTTTGGACACTTGATCCTCAGTGTTTTGGAGGACAAGCAGCCTAGAAGAGTCACTAGACCTGTTGTTGCTTGATTTCCTTTGTACTCCTTTGTACTTTGAAACCGAGAACTCACAAACAGTGAACATCAAACCACCAACACCTATGTCGATCAGTTCCTACCTCCTAGTTTTAGGGGGAGTAAGTTGCTTTTTCTGGACCTACTTATCTCATGTTTAGCCCCAATAGTTTTGAGATTTTAAGACTTTAGTTTGGTGATTTTGACACCTTTCGCCCCATGTATTTGTCAGTAGTTAGACCTTTCGTGCCATTTAGATGTTAATTTTTTCCTGGCGCGCGAAAGCGAGCCTGTAATTTTAGGAGGAACCAGCCTTTGGCCGGGAGATTTTCCTACCGACAAAAGTACACATTTATCTGTAAGGGGGGTCTAGCACCGGTAAAGGAACCCAAAAACACAACCTCCCCACCACAATGACTCAAGAACGTAATGAGAAGAATTATTCAACTTCGATATAATATTATCTTACTGTTGAAGCGTCATTTCAATTTGTTGTTGTTAACTATTTCTGTACCGGCGACGATTTCTGTACCGGCGACGTCTTTTTAATTGTATTGTGGCTACTATTCGACGATTGTATTCAGTTTAGGAAGGGTGTCCACCAATTAAAAGGCTACACACTATCTCAATCAATCCTTTCAGCTACCGGTAAAATGGCGTAACTTTGGACTGGGATATAATTTCGGACATTCTGGGGAAAAAATGTAATGAACCGCAGTTATGGGAAAAATACATGATATTATGGACAAACAAGTATGTCTGTGGTGTTATTCCATAATGCAGAGCCATTTTTCCATAACTGTAGCTTATATACTTTTATCCAGAAATGTCCGAAGTAATGTCCCTTGACCTAAGTTAGGCCATTTTACAGGTACAATCGCGCTAATAAGTGATGTCTTGGCACCAAGTATGTGTTGATCAATAATTGGTATCAGCAATATTTAAGCTTCATTACTTCATATCGAGTGAAATATACAAACATGTTCCTACACTTACCCACCCTATTCAACATCTGACAGACATTAATACAGCACAAAAAAGCCAAACGTAATGACGTCGCCGGTACTGTATGCGTTAATAATACCTTACGACAACATATTAACACGGCCACAGCATTACCATGACCTTGTGACGTAGGTCTTTGTTTAAGGGGGCCCACTTCGGGTTTTTTTCTCTCTTGCCCTCGTTCTCGGAGTTGTATCCATTCGGCCCCATTCAGCCTACTGTTTTAAGACGTTTATCCCCATCCAGGTGTCTATTTTTTCCTGGCGAGCGGTAGCGAGCCAACATATTTTTTAAAAAGTTTTTAACAGGCTAAATGTGCAAATTTTTCCGGAAGGAACTCTTTAGAAGGAACTCTTTAGAAAGAACTCTTTAGAAAGAACTCTTTAGAAAGAACTCTTTTAGAAGGAACTCTTCTAAGGAAATTTTTCCTTGGGACCTTGGGATCTGTCATGTATTGATATTGATATTGATTTGGTATTGATAAATACGCTCAATGTAATGGAAAAGTTTTAGTTTTAGTTAGTTTTAATTACTAAGGAACTCTTTACAGGAACTCTTTACCCAAGGCCTTAACCTTGGGATCCCAATATGTAATACCTTTGGTATTGATAAATACGCTCAATGTAATTAAAAAAAATGTAATTACCAAATCAATATCAATATCAATATCAAAGGCCTTAACCTTGGGATCTGTCATTACATTGAGCGTATTTATCAATACCAAATCAATATCAATATCAATATCAAAGGCCTTAACCTGACATTAACCAAATATCAGTGTGGAATGTTTTCATACATTGAGCGTATTTATCAAAACCAAATCAATATCAATATCAAAGGTATTGATAAATACGCTCAATGTAATGAAAAATCCCAAGGTTAAGGCCTTGGGTAAAGAGTTCCTTAGTAATTTTTCATTACATTGAGCGTATTTATCAATACCAAATCAATATCAATATCAATATCAAAGGCCTTAACCTTGGGACAGATCCCAAGGTTTACTAAGGAACTCTTTTTTTTTTTTTCATTACATTGAGCGTATTTATCAATACCAAATCAATATCAATATCAATATCAAAGGCCTTAACCTTGGGACAGATCCCAAGGTTAAGGCCTTTGATATTGATATTGATATTGATATTGATTTGGTATTGATAAATACGCTCAATGTAATGAAAATAATACTATTACATTGAGCGTATTTATCAATACCAAATCAATATCAATATCAATATCAAAGGCCTTAACCTTGGGATTACTAAGGAACTCTTTACCCAAGGCCTTAACTTTGGGATTTTTCCGGCGAAGCCGGATTTATCCATACAATGCTGGCTCGGTATCGCTCGCCAGAAAAAAATCGACACCTGGATGGGGATAAACGTCTTAAAACAGTAGGCTGAATGAATACAAGCCTAGAGAAAACAAAAGAGAAAGATAAAAAAGCAGGTTACCCCCCTTAAGAATAATTGGCGACCTAATCACCGTAACAAACTACTCTGCCCATTGTTTGCTGCATTGAATCACAAATGAGTCAACCTATAACAGTGAACTGGATAACCCGTATACTGTATAGGACACTAATTATCTATCTATATATCTATCTATCCATCTATCTATCCATCCATCCATCTATCCATCCAACTATCCATCCACATATATATATATATACCGGTATATATATATATATATATATATATATATATATATATATATATGTATTAGAGAGAGATATATACAGAGAGAGAGAGAGAGAGAGAGAGAGAGAGAGAGAGACAGAGAGAGAGAGAGACAGAGAGACAGAGAGAGAGAGAGAGAGAGAGAGAGAGAGAGAGAGAGAGAGAGAGAGAGAGAGAGAGAGAGAGAGAGAGAGAGAGAGAGAGAGAGAGATATAATGTATAAAACCTTTTTTCCAGTCAGCCTCCAAGATAGAATATTCTCTTTTATATTATCAAAGGAGGTGAAATTTACATATAGGTCAGACAAAAGATATTCAGACGAGTTCTGATATCCTGCTCATAAAATGGGCTTCACATGACCGAATTTGACCTCAATAGTTATCGACAACTTTGGTCTGGAGGCTTATGTTCCTATATGCATGAAGGAGACAAACGGCAAAACTGACTGTAACAAGTGTCCCCCCAAGGTTGAAGGCGTGACAGACAGCCAAAATCAAGGTACGTTAGAGGTAATTTAGATGTGTTGGAAAGAAGTGTGGTGTGATGTTAAGGGGGCCCACCTCGCTTTTTTTTTGTATCTTTCTCTCCCTCTCTCTTTGGCTTGTACCCATTCGGCCCCATTCACCCTACTGTTTTAAGACTTTTACCCCCATCCAGGTGTCAATATTTTCCTGGCGAACGGTAGCGAGCCAGCATACTGTATATGCATTTTTGTTTTGACAGCAAGCTAAATTTGTACATTTTTCGATAGAAAAATTTCTCCGGCAAAGCCGGATAACTCCATACAACGCTGGCTCGCTATCGCTCGCCAGGAAGAAATCGACACCTGGATGGGGGTAAACGTCTTAAAACAGTGGGCTGAATGTGGCCGAATGGATACAAGCCAGAGAAAGAGAGAACAAGAAAGATACAAAAAAAAAAAGCAAGTGACCTCTCTTAATGTAGTGTTCAACTTTCACAAGAATGTTGTCGTCTAAGTCAACATATCTTCGTCTTAGTCCCGATATTAATTTAAAAGATCCCAGAAATATTGCTGAAGAAAGATAGCCACCGAACAGTGCCGATAATTAAACACCCTTGTGTGATATCCTCTTAAGGGGGAAGGGTCTGTGTGTGTGTGTGTGTGTGTGTGTGTGTGTGTGTGTGTGTGTGTGTGTGTGTGTGTGTGTGTGTGTGTGTGTGTGTGTGTGTGTGTTTTGGTAGATTGAATTGTTCATGTATTTATTACTTGTGTTAATTTTCTACCTAGACCTCCATCACACTTGAAAAACATCCCCAGGATCCCCCTTTTAGATATATTTGTACATGTTTCGGTAGAATAATGTCCCGGCACAAGGCCGATTCTTACTATATTACAGGCTCGCTTTAGTTCGCCAGGAAAAAAACTCGACACCTAAATGGCACGAAAGGTCTTAATATTGACAACAAAATAGGGTGAAAGGTTTTAAAATTGCCAAACTATTAAGGCGAACGTCTTGAAATCTGAAAACTATTGGGGCTAAACATAAATGAGAAGGGGAGACAGAAAAAACCAACCATCTCCCCTTAACTCTCTCTGTACCGACGACGTCTTATTAACTATATTCTGAATACAACTAGACGATTATATTCAGTTTATAGAGGGCCTCCAGAAATTAACAGGCTTCGAACTATCTCACTTAACCCTTCTTACTACTACAGATCCTTCTAAAATCGCACGAAATCGTCTAAATATAGCTAGAATAAAAATAATTGATATCGCCGGTACAGAAAGGGTTAAATAAAGTTTCTCCAGAGAGCATTTTAAATTGCGACAGAACACCAGGAGTCTATAAATGACCGTTTTCGTGTTTGTATATATTGCGGTCTCTTTTACTGTCCTACTTTTCCTTCTGGGGGCAGAGGGCTAGGAATCCTCCTCCTCTCCTTTTAAAATTCACCTACTAGACGAGACAGAACAAGGGGCGTGGGAACGCAAAAGTGGTCCCAGGCCCTAAGAATTGGAATTTTAAATTTTGTTTTTGTTTGAGCTCTGTCTCGAGTCGGCCACCCCCAAGCTATGGGGTGTGTGCTTGAGTACATACATACGTTCATACATACATAGATTTTTGGGATTAGAGGTGGCGGTTGGATAAGACAAAACCGATTTTTCGCCGTATTTTAATATATGGAGCTGAAATTTGCAGTGCTGATAGATAATGTTCACTGAATATTCTATATCGTGTTAGGGCCAAAACAGCTTGCATGAAAGCGCCGTAGGATTTGCGTCGTAAATTTTTGATGGGCAAAACATTTTCGGCAGATTTTATGAGAGCTTTTATATTGGTATTGGAAGCTTGGCCGCTGAAACATTGATTTAGGAAGCTGAACTCCAACACAAGAATACATTAGAAACATTAATTTAGGCCAGAACTATAGTCAGTACGGCCATTGTAGGATGTAGGGGAGACTACTATAACCAATTCGTACGCGGTGATCCTAATAGTACATAAAAAAACGATAATAATATTACTCACAACAAATGGAAAAGTTAGATTAATAAGCTTTATTGACAAAATGTACTTTAACTATCCTGTATACAGATGTACTGTACTAACCTTAAGGGGAGGTTTTTAGTTTGTTTCCTACTCCTCCAGCAATCTAAAAATGTCATCCCCTTGACCCCCTTATAAAAATTTGTACATTTTTCGGTAGAAAAATTTCCCGGCCAAATGCCGGTGACTCTTAAATTACAGGCTCGCTATCGCTCGCCAGGATAAAATCGACACCTAAATGGCACGAAAGATCTGAAAATTACCAGAATGGGGCGTAAATTCTTAAAATCGCCAAACTAATGGGGTGAACGTCTTAAAATCTCAAAAGCAAGGGGGCTAGACATGAGGGAGAAAGGAGTCAAGAAAAAAGTCCCTCAAGTGGAAATCTCCCCTTAACTAATTCAATTAAGAGGGGTTCTTCATCAATTTTGCGTACAAATTGAATCGTCGCGTTCGAATTGGCCACTGTAAATTTGTACCTTTTTCGATAGAAAAATATCCCGGCCGGAGGCTGGTTGCTACTATTTTACAGGCTCTCTATCGCTCACCGGGGAAAAAAACCGACACCTAAATTGTACGAAAGGTCTTAAAATCGCCAAACTAATGAGACGAACGAATGGGGCTAAACATGAGGAAGAAGGGGGGGGGGGGGCAGCAAAAAACAACCATTCCCCCCCCTTAATTAATGATCTCGTATTCTTTCACATATTCATTCACATATTCTTTCACATATTCATTCTAGTCTTCAAAACAAAATTGCTCCGGTTTGATACCCCTATTTGAGTTACCCAGACAGCCCCCCCCCCCCCTCCCCACAACCCACAACCCACTTAACGCCTGCCAATATTCCCATTACACCTTTTATAGGGAGATATATTAATTTGACATTTGTTTTTCTGTAGGCCTAACCTCTTTTCTCTTATGTTTAACCTCATTTGTTTTGCGATTTTACGACTTTTCGCCCCATGTCTACCATTTCTAAGACCTTTCGTGCCATTTAGGTGTCGAGTTTTTCCTGGTGAGCGGTAGCGACCATGTAAATTAAGGGGAACCGGCCTTCGACTGGGACATTTTTCTACCAAAAAATATACACATTAATCTCGAAGGGGTATCTTGGGGATATTTGTTTAAAGTTTGTAGGTGGTCTAGGGAGGAAACTAAGACAATACATAATGAATGAATGAATTATTTAATATACCCTACCCCCTTAAATTCAATATACGCTAGGTAGCCTATGTTAGAGATTATGACATGTTACATTTTCTGGGTTCAGCCAAATGAAAGTACAGATGAAGTTTCATATAAATCCGTCCATTAACTTACAAACAGACAAACACACACACACAGCCAGCGACCATCACACAATCTCCTGAAACTTCATTTGGCGGAGATAAAACCCAGCTCCCACTAATTATCTCTAATTATCGAGGACAAACAAAAGACGAGCACACACACCACCAAACTATCTCATTTTTTGTAATTGACGGTTCCGAAGTTGTAGAGCCAGCGAGAAAGTTCAATAATTACCTACATACATCCGGGCTCCTGTAAGTAAGTAAGTAGATAAATAAGTAAGTAGATAAATAAGTAGGTAAGTAGATAAGTAAGTACGTAGATAAATAAGTAAGTAGATAAGTAAGTAAGTAAGTAGATAAATAAGTAAGTAGATAAATAAGTAAGTAGATAAATATGTAAGTAAGTAGATAAATAAGTAAGTAGATAAGTAAGTACGTAGATAAATAAGTAAGTAGATAAATAAGTAAGTAGATAAATAAGTAAGTAGATAAATAAGTAAGTAGATAGATAAATAAGTAAGTAAGTAGATAAATAAGTAAGTAAGTAGATAAGTAAGTAAGTAGATAAATAAGTAAGTAGATAAATAAGTAAGTAATTAGATAAAAAAGTAAGTAGATAAATAAGTAAGTAGATAGATAAATAAGTAAGTAGATAAATAAATAAGTAAGTAGATAAATAGGTAAGTAGATAAATAAGTACGTAGATAAATACGTAAGTAAGTAGATAAATAAGTAATTAGATAGATAAGTAAGTACGTAGATAAATAAGTAAGTAAGTAGATAAATAAGTAAGTAGATAAATAAGTAAGTAGATAAATAAGTAAGTAGATAAATAAGTAAGTAGATAAATAAGTAAGTAGATAAATAAGTAAGTAGATAGATAAATAAGTAAGTAAGTAGATAAATAAGTAAGTAGATAGATAAGTAAGTAGATAAATAAGTAAGTAAGTAGATAAATAAGTAAGTAATTAGATACAAAAAGTAAGTAAGTAGATAAATAAGTAAGTAGATAGATAAATAAGTAAGTAGATAGATAAATAAGTAAGTAAGTAGATAAATAGGTAAGTAGATAAATAAGTAATTAGATAAGGAAGTAAATAAGTAAGTAAATAAAGTAAGTAAAGTAAAGCTGGTATCACACGAACTCATTTTCCTTCGGCGTTTCTCATTAACACTGGTCTGGCAGCTTACGAGGTCAATTGTATAGATAATTAAGGGGGGTGACCTGCTTTTTGTTATTTCTGTCCTTTTCTCTCTTTCTCTGGCTTGTATCCATTCGGCCCCATTCAGCCAACTATTTTAAGACGTTTATCCCCATCTAGGTGTCGATTTCTTCCTGGCGAGCGATAGCGAGCCAGCATTATATGAAGAGATCCGGCTTCGCCAGAGACATTTTTCTATCGAAAAATGTACAAATTTAGCCTGCTGTCAAACAAAAATAACAAATATGCTGGCTCGCTATCGCTCACCAGTAAAAAAATTACACCTGGATGGGGATAAAAGTCTTAAAACAGTAGGCTGAATGGGGCCATATGGATAAAAGCCAGAGAAAGAAACAGGTCACCCCCCTTAAGTCACCTAAATAAATTGTATTGGGAATCTAGTTTCCGATACCAAAGACCCCCCAAAAAATGCAGCCGAAAACTGTTGACAGTATAGTCACTCATAAACTGTTGACAGTATAGTCACTCATAAACTGTTGACAGTATAGTCACTCATAAACTGTTGACAGTATAGTCACTCATAAACTGTTGACAGTATAGTCACTCATAAACTGTTGACAGTATAGTCACTCATAAACTGTTGACAGTATAGTCACTCATAAACTGTTGACAGTATAGTCACTCATAAACTGTTGACAGTATAGTCACTCATAAACTGTTGACAGTATAGTCACTCATAAACTGTTGACAGTATAGTCACTCATAAACTGTTGACAGTATAGTCACTCATAAACTGTTGACAGTATAGTCACTCATAAACTGTTGACAGTATAGTCACTCATAAACTGTTGACAGTATAGTCACTCATAAACTGTTGACAGTATAGTCACTCATAAACTGTTGACAGTATAGTCACTCATAAACTGTTGACAGTATAGGCTAGTCACTCATAATCATTCGTCCAACCCAAAAAACAAAAACCATCCCTCCTTACAAGGCTACAGACTATCTCAATTAATCCTTTAAGGGCGGGGGGGGACCTGTTTTTGTTCTGTCCTTTTCTATCTTTCTCTGGCTTGTATCCATTTGGCCCCATTCAGCCTACTGTTTTAAGACATTTATCCCCATCCAGGTGTCAATTTTTTACTGGTGAGCGGTAGCGAGCCAGCATATTTTTTATTTTTGTTTGACAGCAGGCTAAATTTGTAAATTTTTCGATAGAAAAATTTCTCCGGCGAAGCCGGATTTCTTCACATAATGCTGGCGAGCGATAAGAAATCGACACCTAGATGGGGATAAACGTCTTAAAATAGTTGGCTGAATGGGGCCGAATGGATACAAGCCAGATAAAGAGAGAAAAGGACATAAATAACAAAAAGCAGGTCACCCCCCTTAAGCTATCATACGTCTTTCCTAAGCTTCATAAAATCGTCATAATATAGCTGAAATCCAATAAAAAAGACGTGACCGGCACAGAGAGGGTTAACTAATGTTGTTGTTGTCGTTGCCGTCTGTACAGTCATGGTCTATGGCAACATTATATACTTCAAATTAATGTTCTGTTAAGGGGAGATGGGTCGTTTTTCTAGATCCCCTTCTCCCTCATCTTTAACCCCATTAGTTTTCAGATTTTAGGATGTATACCCGGTACTTAATTTGTCGATTTTAAGACCTTCCGTCCCATTTCCTTCGCACTATTAAGATCTTTCGTGCCATTTAGGTGTGGACTTTTTTTCCTGGCGAACGATAGTGAGCATGTCATTTTGGAGAAACCGGCCTTTAGCCGGGACAATTTTCTACCGAAAAATGTACAAAATAATCTAGAAGGTGGATCTAATGGATATTATTTTAAGTTTGATGGAGGTCTAGAGAGGAAACTAGAAAAATAATGAATGCATGACAAAATCTACTAAAAAGTGATCCATCCCCCCTTAACCCGTTCAGTACCAGGGACGTCCTATTATGGTAACTATTTGACTATTTTATGCAGCTTAGGAAGGACCTCTAGCAATAATAAGGTTTCAAACTATCTCAACCAACCTTTTCAACAACCACAGATCCTTCCTAAGCTGCATAGTATCGTCTAAATATAGCTAGACTAATATATAACAGACGTCGCTGGTACTCAAAGGGTTAAAGGAAGTAAACTACTTCATAAAGCAGTCAATCTTAAATATACAAGCTCTGATAAGGTGCGGTAGGAACGTGGCTTTGTCCATGGATACACAAACACAAGCTGGAGAGAGAGAGAGAGAGAGAGAGAGAGAGAGAGAGAGAGAGAGAGAAGAGAGAAGAGAGAAGAGAGAAGAGAGGAGAGAGAGAGAGAGAGAGAGAGAGAGAGAGAGAAAAAAAACTCGCTTTGAATAGGAACACAACTTTTATTTTTGGGGGGAGGGACTCGCTTTAGAATATACTTTAATTGCGTTACCCGACACTCTATGCCTTATTTACACCAATTCCAAAGCTATGGCAAAATAAATAGGTAACTTTGCTTATCTAATCATTTAATCAAGGCTTTATACGCGGTTTTAAAGGGAGGCTGATGGACTGTTGAGGTTAAGGGGAGATGGGTCGTTTTGCTGGTCCCCTTTCTCCCTCGTGTTTAGTCCTCGTGTTAATGGTATAAGCAATATCTAAGCTTCATTTCTTCATACCGAGTGAAATCTACAAACATGGTCCTACACTTACCCACCTTACTCAACATCTGACCGACATTAATACAGCACAGAGCAAGCTAAACGTAATGACAGCTGAGGCATGACTTATTAACGCTACCGTAATGACATGTTCCTACACTTACCCACCCTATTCAACATCTGACAGACATTAATACAGCACAGAGCAAGCCAAAGGTAATGACAGCTGAAACAAGACTTATTAGCGCTACCGTACCTAATGGCGTCATCAAGTCACGAAAAATTGGATACATTATGATTTGAACTGCTGTGGATTGAAGGTTGTTGGTAGAAAGTTACTCTGAGGAAGATAATAACAAAGAGAAGTGGCTCAGGGTATAAGTTAAGGGGAGGCAGTTGGTTTTTATAGTTCTCCTCGCCCCTCATGTTTAACCCTATTAGTTATGAGATTTCAAGACATTCGCTCCATTAGTTTGGCGATTTTCAGACCTTTTTCCCCATTTGTTTGCCAATATTAAGACCTTTCGTGCCACTTGGGTGTCAATTTTTTTCTTGGCGAGCGATAGCGAGCCTGTATTTGAAGAGGAATCGGCCTTGACATTTTTCCACCGAAAAATGTACACATTTATATCGAAGGGGGGTCTTGTGGGTGTTTTTTTTTTAAAGCTTGATAGAGGTTTAGAGAGCAAACTAAACCCCTTCCTTAAACCATTGAGCCGAATCAGTAAATTATGCTGCACAATACCGTCTGGGCTCCCTTAATGTTTTATAGTTCTGCATTGTGGAGGTTTAATTGTTAAAGCATGGGTGTTAACAGAAGCACCATAACTGGCACAATTAAAAGTTTAGCTAAACATTTATGATTAAAAGTATTTATAAAATATTGCAAGGGATGCAATTTACCTTTGTATATATATATACGGGAAGCTATTTAAAGGTAATTACAGGGTTGTTGATATTACATTGGTTTGATTATAATAAATAGGTGTGTGGGTGTAGTAGTTAGGGGGGGGGGGGCTGAAATATATATAGATACCGGTACCCGCTATATATATATATATATATATATATATATATATAGGGGAGGTGTGGTGGAGTGGTCATGCCACTGGATTGGTAATCCAATGGACCCGGGTTCAAATCCCGATATGTCAATGGGAAGATATTATTGGGATTGAATTTGTGCTGTACCTAGTATCAGTGCATTACCACAAAGCCCACCGAAATGCCAAAAAAATACCCTCATTGTTCCCTGATTAAATAACACTGTATGAATATTCCCATATTCAAAATATGTTACAGGGGGACAATGCCTAGTGAGTTCACTGCTCAATAGGTGGCGTTCTGAGAGTGAGGGTCTGAGTCTGGAGGGTGAGACGGTGAAGCACTTGAGCGAAGCAACCAGCCGCTTCAGAGATGGAGCTGCTTTGAGCCATGATGGATGCTTCACATGTCTCACTCCCCAGGCTGGAACAAGACCTCACGGGCTTCACCGTGTTGAGCGGTGGAATGTACAGGCTCTCAGCCTATGCCCGAGAGGGAGTAGTTGGAATATAGAAAGAAAAAAAAAAAAAAAAAAAAAAAAAAAAATTATATATATATATATATATAAAGAGAGAGAGAGAGAGAGAGAGAGAGAGAGAGAGAGAGAGAGAGAGAGAGAGAGAGAGAGTGAGAGAGAAAAATAGAAACATATTATTACCGCTACAAAAAAAAAAAAAAAAAAAAGTCTGTCTTCCGCTCTCCCAACTTTCCACAACTGTTTTCACGAGGCGGTGGAAGTAAGACGCCTCATTTTCTGCCCCTCGGTGTTCTCATATACCCTCCAAGACCCGTGCCATTATTACCACAAAACACAATTCCATTACTTTAAGGGGGGTCACCGGCTTGTGTTCTCTTTCTCTCCTTTTCTCTCTTTCCCTGGCTTGTATCCATTCGGCCCCATTCAGCCAACTGTTTTAAGACGTTTAACCCTATCCAGGTGTCGATATCTTCCCAGCATTGTATGGAGAAATCCGGCTACGCCGGAGAAATTTTTCTATCGAAAAATGTACAAATTTAGCTTGCTCTCAAAACAAAAAATATATATATGCTGGCTCGCTACCGCTCGCCAGGAAAATATTGACACCTGGATGGGGGTAAACGTCTTAAAACAGTAGGCTAAATGGGGGCGAATGGATACAAGCCAAAGAGAGAGGGAGAGAAAGGTAAACAAAAAAAAGGCGAGGTGGGCTCCCTTAACATTACAGGATACAATTACACCCCGGAAATACTTCAAGACCAGACAATACACTGCCTCCGAGAAATACATGTTGCATTTCCGTCGCGGTTATTGCAGTGGCTAAACGATTCACTTTCTAATATTCTGGGTTTAAGGGGGGTCACCTGCTTTTTTTTATTTTCCTCTCCGTTTCTCTCTTTTTCTGGCTTGTATCCATTCGGCCCCATTCAGCCTACTGTTTTAAGACGTTTATCCCCATCTAGGTGTCGATTTATTCCTGGCAAGCGATAGCGAGTCAGCATTGTATGGAGAAATCCGGCTTCGCCGGAGAAATGTTTCTATCAAAAAATGTACAAATTTAGCTTGCTGTCAAAACAAAAATACATATATGCTGGCTCGCTATCGTTCGCCAGGAAAATATTGACACCTAGATGGGGGTAAAAGTCTTGAAACAGTAGGCTGAATGGGGCCGAATGGATACAAGCCAAAGAGAGAGGGAGAGAGAGAAAAAAAAGCGAGGTAGGCTCCCATAGAGAGCGCAGGAAAAGGTTAATTCAAGTATTCATAACAATATACCCTTATAAAGCTTTAGTGGTAATATTATACGTATATAATTATTATAAGGTTCAAAAGGTAAATCACTAACAATATACCCAATTATTTTACACACGTTATTAGAATGGTAGTGAGAGCAATTAGTTATTGCCTCGACAATACACAATTCAAATATATCAAAATTATACGAGAGATTTACATAGATTTACATAGATACACTGGCCACACAGATCTTACGATCCCTACGAGGTGACCAGGACATAATCCTAATAGAGATAGCAACCCTAGAGAAAGTGGAAAGAAAGGATAGCAAAGATGAAGGCTCTCTCCCCACCCTCCGGCATCAATGCCGTACATGAAAAATAGTTAGAAGTGAATAACCTTGCAGGGCTTGGAAATCGCCTGAAGGAATTTATAGTATAGTTAGAAATGGAAAGGAAAGGCATGCACACCTTCACTTTTTTTTTTTTTTTTTTTTCTCTTCAACTGAAAAAGTTTTCATTTCCGCCAGGTTCTCTTATCAGTGATCAGCTTCTACTACAGACCAACTTTTCTGTGATATGTGTCTAACCTTTTTTTAAATGTGTATATCGAGTCACTGTCAATAACTTCATTAGGGAGCTTATTCCACTCATTAATAATACTGTGGGTGAAGAAATTTTTAGTTATGTCTAGGTTCGCTTTCCTGCCTGTTAGTTTTAATTTGTTTCCTCTTGTGGAACCTTCTTTGGCTATCTTAAATAGATTATTAGAATTTACGTTACTAAAGCCTTTTAGTATCTTAAAACACTTATCAGCTGTCCCCTTATTCTCCGTTTCTTAAGCGAAAACAGGTCGAGTTCTCTTAATCTCTCATTGTATGGCTTATTTCTAAGGGAAGGGATTAACTTTGTTGCTCTACGCTGAACGGATTCTAGTTTCTCTATGTCTTTTTTTAAGTAGGGAGACCAAAACTGCACAGCATACTCCAGATGTGGCCTCACAATACTTTTATATAGTGGTACAACTATGTCTTTACTATGACAATGAAAATTTCTTTTAATGAAACCTAGCGCTCTATTTGCTTTGTTAGATGCTGCGGTGCATTGGCTTGTAGATTTTAGATTTTCATTGATAAGCACTCCTAGGTCTTTTATCTGTGATACGCTCTTTATCTTTTCTCCATTCATATGGTATTCGTATTTGTTGTTTCGGGAGCCTATTTGTAGTATCAGGCATTTGTTTACGTTAAAGGGCATCTGCCAATTTTCTGACCACTCTGATATCTTGTTTAAATCTGATTGCAGGCTACTTCTATCGCTTTCTGATATTATTGCATTTCCTATTTTAGTGTCATCGGCGAATTTGGAAATTATGTTATTAATGCCGTTGTCTAAATCATTAATATATATTATGAATAATAATGGGCCCAGAACTGAACCCTGTGGGACTCCACTAGTCACCGGAGTCCATTCTGATTCCACTCCATTAATAATTACTCTTTGTTTTCTTTCGCTTAACCAATTCCTTATCCAATTAAGTGTGTTGCCTTGTATTCCTAGATTCTCGACCTTCTGAAGTAATTTATTATGAGGGACCTTGTCGAAGGCCTTCTGGAAGTCCAAGTACACTATATCAAGACTTTTGGTAAAATCATTAATCTTAAATAGGTTGTCATAAAATTCGATAAGGTTCGTTAGGCATGATTGTTTTGCTCTGAAGCCGTGTTGACTATTATTAATAAGATTATTATTCTCTATGAAAAGTACAAGTTCGTCTCTTATAATTGATTCTAATAGTTTTACAATAACGGAAGTTAAGCTAATGGGTCTGTAATTCCCTGGTTGTTTTTTATCTCCCTTTTTAAATATTGGTGTAATATTCGCTGTCTTCCAGTCAGTGGTCCATGTTGGAGTGACATGTTAAACATTTTGGTTAGGGGTTCGGCAACTTCATCTTTGACCATTTTTAGGATTTTAGGGATGAATAGGTCTGGGCCGGGAGATTTATTTATGTTCAGTAATTCAATCTGTCTAGTGACGCTTGATTGGCTAATTTTGAAGTCAGGGAGCACAATGTTGCTTGTTTGATTAGTAGCTTGTGGAGTGTTCATGTTGGCAGCAGTGGTAAAAACGGAGCTGAAATAATTGTTAAGTGTAGAGGCTATGTCTTTGTTATATGTTTCTAGAACACCTTGAGTGTTAAGTATGGGTCCTATCCCGCTTTTGATTTGTTTGCTACTGTTAATGTATCTGTAAAATTGCTTAGGATTAGTTTTACTATCTTTAGCTATGCTTATTTCATAATTCCTCTTTGCTGTTTTTATTAGTGATTTTACTTTTCTTCTGGCGGCCAGGTATTGCTTACATATGGTATTATTCTTTGTTTCTCTCTTTAAGTTGTATAAACGATTTCTTTCCCTAATTGCTCTACTGATATTTATATCGTACCAAAGGGGTTTGTTTATTTTCTTACTGTGTCTTTTACGCATTGGGATATGTTTCTTTTGAGCACTCATGAATATTTCTTTAAATCTTTCCCATGTATCATCAATGTTGGTGAAAACCTTCGAGATGCAGATTAATATCTTTTAGGTCATTTCTTAGGCTATTGAAGTCTGCCATATTATAGTTGGGAATAAAAGTTTCACTAGTGCTGTTTGTGTGCGACATATTAATTTGGAGCCTGACGATATTATGATCACAATTAGATATTAATTCCCCAACTTCTAAGTCAGAAATTAAATTTTCGTGGGTCGTTATTACTAGGTCTAAAATATTATCTCCCCTCGTGGGTTTCTGGACTAATTGATATAAGAAGTTATCTTTAATAAATTCGGTCATTTTTTCTGATGCATGGCCAGACCCTTTTACATCTCCCCAATGAATATTAGGAAGATTAAAATCGCCTATGATAAGGGTTTCTTTTGTTGATAGTTTTTTCTAAATTATTGTATAGGTCTATATCCTCTTGATAGGTATGAGTTGGACGACGATATACGACAACCACATTAATGTCTATATCCTTGTTAGAGAGAGAGAGAGAGAGAGAGAGAGAGAGAGAGACTAGACAGTGAGTCATACTCACTCAATTATTTCATGGAAGATTCCAGAAAATTATTAAACCATGATCAGTGTCGGCTCAAGACATGTTGGAAATCAGTATTGAAGTTGTGGAATTCTAAGTATTCAACTATGATATCTACATGTATCCCTTTTAACAGTTTTATTATGATATAATTATGTGAAGCTAATTGGGCGATCATTCTTGGGACACTCATGATCCCCTTTCTTAAAGAATGGGGTCACATTGGCCACCTTCCAGTCTTTAGGCACCTCTCCAGTTTCTAACAATGTATTGAAGTTTTTTATTAAGTAGGGTGTCACTTAAATGCAGTTAATCATGCACTTCTCGCACAACTCTGGGAAGAATGCCATCGGAGTCAGAAGATTTGAAATTAATTACCTTGTCTATTCATTTTGCAACCTCCACTGGGTAACATCGAAGTCTATGGAGAAAAACACCCTAATAACCTAATCCTGGACTTAGAATGTTACTGGTATTTCTCTAGTGAACACTGAATGATATTATTCATTTAAAGATTAAGCCATTTCAATGTCTGAAATTTGTAATTGGCCTACTGTATAATTTAGAGGTCTAATGCTACTCTTGAAATATATCCTACTATTTATATAACTAAATAAATATTTGCGTTTCTCTTTGGAAACAGCTGTAACCCTGATTTCTTAAATTTCGTTTTGCACCCATTAATAGAGAGTTCACTCTCCTGTAAACATTTTTGAAGGAATGTAGGTCAGTTTGGTTCTTCTTTTAGCCCTTCTGTAGGTACCATACTAGGTAGTCTTTCTCTTTTGAATTACGACAACTATATCTCTTGTGAACCATTGTGTTTGAGGAGAGTCTGATTTCATAGACTTGTCGTTCCATGAACTGCTCCTTGAATGAGCACCAAATGATATTAACCTAGTGAGCACCAGCATAGACTCACGTCCGACGGCATTGTGAACCGCTGCCAGTACCAGTATTGGCTATATATAGTCGACGACCCTTATTGACCATTGATAAAAGGCTCGTAGAGGATTCAAATTTGTATGGGAACTGCTTTAGGATCCCACGGAACAATACCAATGGTTGGCATCCTCCCCAAAGTCAAGCCGCGTGCGTGCGGCGCGGGACTTATTTTCCAGTATTTTGCCTACCCATCACCCCATGTTAATTGTGACTTTCCCCCGCCCCCCAGGACCCCCAAATGACCCAGGTGAGCGATTTTATGTTGTTTTTCCTTCATTACTAACCCATCCCATGTGTTTTCAAGGAAAACAAAAATTGACAAGTGGCTGGGTCTGGAGTTTGCTTTTTTCTTTAATCAGCTGGTGCTCAATGGGTTAACATTCTCACCCTGAAACCTAACCTAAGCAAAGCTTTCCTGATAACCCTCAAAGTTTGCCCAACGATATAATCTAGTCTCTTACTTTTGGAAGCGATAAGTCTTTTATACGAGGAGATCGTGGTTACTACCAGCTAGTGATTTCCCAACAGACAAGCTAATCACAGTTTCTGCTTCAGTGGTGCACACAAGATCTAAAAGGTTGTTGTCTCTACTCGGCTTGTCGACCCAATGATTCATGAAATTATATCAACAAATTCAAGATGCCTACCTTCAACAGTGGTAGTTTAGCCTTCCCAGTTTACCAGGCAATTGAAGTCACCTAAAATCACACTGGTCTTGCTATCGATGGTATTAGTCAAATTTGTGTACAGGGTTTCATCCTGATCAACAAGTTGGTC
Organism: Paralithodes platypus; assembly: GCA_032716605.1. Classification (NCBI taxonomy): domain Eukaryota; kingdom Metazoa; phylum Arthropoda; class Malacostraca; order Decapoda; family Lithodidae; genus Paralithodes; species Paralithodes platypus. Next base: position 8,959,593 of record CM064573.1, read on the forward strand.
TGGAGGCTTATACATCAGAACAAGTCTACATAAGAAGTTGCCTAGGTTATGGTTGACATTTAACAGTTCGTGTTCTGGCATAATCTTGCAATCAACTGGAATTAGATAGTCTCTAACATTCATAGTATTCCACCTCCTTCCCGCAAGATCTGGTCTTTGTTGAACATTCTATATCCAGACATTTCAAATTCTCTGGCAAAAAATCTAGTATTGATGTGATTCTGCATTGAAGCACTATATTGATCTGGCATTAACTAAACTTACTTGAAAAGGGTCCACATTTTTCTTGGAGCCCCCTAGTTCAGCCCGTTTCCCCCAATCCAAGTCTCTCACAAACTATAAGCATTAAATGGTGTTGTTAATAAAGGTAACCAAAGTTTCTCTTCCCATGCATGAGGTAGCAGTACCGTCCTTAATATAACTGTGTGTTAAAAGGAAAGAAATCTTAAATAGTTAGACCTATAGGACAAGTCAGAGTAGGTATAGCTTGGATTCGTAGCGATGCTACCCACTAAAAGACGATTTTATATAATTTTTCAGCATGATACCTTAAAACTCATATAATATATGAGGTCTCATCTCCCTCTAATGCAGACATCTTACTTCTAGCACCATTAATACTTAAAAACAGATCATAACTGGGAATTATAACTTAAGATAACTTAGGTTTCCTGAGTATGTGGAAGTTACGGCAACGTGGACAGAGGAATAAGCAGGGAAATCATTGGTGTACCGTACTATGTTTCTTACCTCGTCCTAAATCATGGTATCATAGAATATCCAGGCCCTGTTCAATATGACTAATATAATATACTCACACGGCAGGTTAGAAATGACATCAACCATACCTGAAAAGATAAATCAAATCATTAATACAAGTTTCAAGAAAGGCTCAATAATAATAATGATAAGTTACGAAATTTATACAGAGAGGAATAATTAAACTATACCCACACATAAAGGAACGAGCGTATATCAATTATACTTGGGTATGTAAATATCTATTATATTATTGTGTAATGATTTCTTTAAATTTAATTTCACTTTTTATATATAATTGTGTATTAATTAATTGTGGTTGAACAAAATCGAATGCATTTGGTGGCACTACAAATACTCAACAATTGTTGAGTTCTCTCAGAAGTCTAGTTCTAGTTCAGAACCCGACTTCTCTCAGGAATCAAATTCCCCAAGAGGCCTATTTCTCCCAGAGCCCGAGTTCCCCAAGAGGTCTACTTCTCCCAGAGGTTTAGTTCTTCCTGAAGCCGATATTATCACATAGGCATAGTCTTCCCAGAGGCCAAGTTCTCCCAGAGGCTGTGTTCTCCCAAAGACTGAATTTCCCCAGAAGGCAACTTCTCCCAAAGGCCGAGTTTTCTTAGAGGCTGACTTTTCCCAGAGGTCGAGTTCTCACAGTGGCCAACATTTCCGAGAGGCCGAGATCTCCTGATATAAAGCAAACGAACCTCGAAATGTACCCAGAAGTTGACCCTCTAAAACATCTGGAAAAGGCATGCGTCTGACTTGAATTTATAAGAGAGGAAATGTGGTAGGCCTAGAGAGAACCTCCAAAGCCATTCAGTAATATGGAGTTATATTATATATTTTTCTTGCTAACCATTATCTCTATTATCTTTCTTATTCCCACAGATCCTTTCTAAACTAAATACAATCGTCAAATAAGAGCCAGAATTTAACATTAAAGAAGGAATCCAGGTAGGTAAACATTCCCAACATCCATTAATGTTCAATTATTGTCTACGTCACCATTGTTGTATCAAGTAGAAGAAAAAGAAGACGAAGAAGAAGAAGAAGAAGAAAGAAAGGAAACAAACCAGTAACCGAACAACACAACCAAGATCCAATACGCATTTCGTCTCTGTTTTCCGGGACAGGGGATGTTTTTTTCTAAGCTTGATGGAGATCTAGTGAGGAAACTAAGAAATAAAGAAATAAATGAATTAATAGATAAACAAAAAAACGGCCCATCTCCCCTTAATTCTCTCCAACATCAGATGATTTTACTCTCTTACAATCGGATAAGCTATGTCTATAACAATGAAGTATCGGACTACTACAGACCCTTTCTAAACTTGATTATCCATCGACAAATGCCAGAAAAAATCGCATTTGAGGATTATGACGCATTTTAACTATTTATTCTGGCTATTATTAGACGACTTGAATCAGGTATGGATGGCCCTTTAGGAATTACAGGCTTACAAACTGTCTCAATTATTCCTGTGACTACAATTCCTTCTAAATTTCTATGTAATTGTCTATTAATAGCTAGAAAAGAAGAAAGAATGGCAACCTCGTATCTTGAGAAGATTAAAGAGTATTCGATAAATGGATATTAATCGTAGTCATGTACTCAATCTTTCTATAAACTATAACTATCTTGGTGGTATAATGGTTGGTGTGTAAGTTATGTATGTGGTGTCCTCGAACGTCCCGTGATTTTGGCCCTGTCACTCTTTCAACTCTGAGGGAAGCACTAGATACAGGCAGTTCTGCCTTTTGTCTCCCTCACTCACATAGCAACAACAAAAAAGCTAGAGATAAATAGAACAAAAAAATGAAAGTATGTAATGTGAAAGTTGATGGAAAAGTAACTCAGGAAGGGTTAAATGGAAAAGCGAATAAAAGAAAACGACAAGGAGGAAAACAAATATTTGGATGCAAGAGACGCAAAAGAAGAAAACAAATAAAAATATAATAGGAATACAAAAATGTCATATATTACAAAAAAACATTAAAACACGTAAATGCAAGGCATAAACATTAGGGAAAATATACAAGTCCTAGTAAAAGAATAATTAAAAATGCATGACAAAAACTATGGGAGGAAAAACATAAAACAAAATAGGAATATAAAGTAAAGGAAGGAGTGAATAAAACTGGACACAAGTTAAAATAAAATAAAATACAATTGAATGGAAGAGAGCGACGAGACAAACGAAACACAAAACAAATGTGGATGCAAAATAAAATAAAATAACAAAATAAACTGGATACAAGATAACAAAAAAGACAACATATACAAAACAGTACAGAAGTAAAACAAAAGATATAAGTAAATGCTAGTGGATGTAAGACAGGTAGAAGAGAACAATATAATTAAAAGTTGATGCAAGTGAATTATAAAGAGAAAAATAATGAAATATATATGATACGAATGACACAAAATAAAAGGTGGGTGCAAAACAAACATTGCAAGGGGAAAAATGGATACAAGATTACTAAGAAAAGATAACAAATATACATAAAGATTCTTGACAACTATAACACATAGATAAGATAAACCAAAAGGGGAAACAAGAACAAATAAAACAAGCGAAGGAAGGAGACAAATAATAGAATCAAAGTGGATGCAAGACAACTACACACAGATAAAACTAAATAAAAGATAAGATATACAACAAAAAAGCAATACTCTCATAAGATAATAATAATAATAATTAATAATAATAATAATAATAATAAAACACAAGCATGAATACAAATAATAACGAGTGGAGAAAGGCAGTACATAACTAAACCAAATAGCAGTAAGAAAACAAAAATAAAACAATAAAGAGCTAAATAAAAGACGGGAATAAATGAAAATAAAGGAAAAAAAGGACGACACAAACCAAATCTCCTCCGCAAACCTGGCAGAAAAAATCCCAGTGTACAAATAAGGTTAGTTTGTCCAGGGGTGGTATATGAGAGAGAGAGAGAGAGAGAGAGAGAGAGAGAGAGAGAGAGAGAGAGAGAGAGAGAGAGAGAGAGAGAGAGAGAGAGAGAGAGAGAGAGAGAGAGAGAGAGAGAGAGAGCGAGAGAGCGAGAGAGCGAGAGAGCGAGAGAGCGAGAGAGCGAGAGAGCGAGAGAGAGAGAGAGAGAGAGAAAAAAAGAGGGAGATTTACAGATACACTGGCCACACAGATCTTACGATCCCTGCGAGGTGGCCAGGGCTTAATCTTAGAGAGAGAGAGAGTGTGTGAGAGAGAGAGAGAGAGAGAGAGAGAGAGAGAGAGAGAGAGAGAGAGAGAGAGAGAGAGAGAGAGAGAGAGAGAGAGAGAGAGAGAGAGAGAGAGAGAGCGGGTAATGGACGAAAAATAAGTGCGGAAGTGAACCACACGATAATATTACGAAGAAAATTTTCAAAGGAAGCCCAAAAGTCGCAGCCGATAGTGTGATTGAATATGACAAAGTGGAGTACAAAGGAGTACAAAGGAAATCAAGCAACAACAGATCTAGTGACCCTTCTAGGTTGCTTGTCCTCCAAAACACTGAGGATCAAGTGTCCAAACAGTGGTTTAGAGTGGGTAAGGGAACATTGGAAAGGGAATTACTGCCCTGGAACTAATGTCCGTGGCAGGATTAGGAAGTTAGTAGGGGACAGATGGGTTAGTAACTGAGGGGGGGATAAAATAAAGTTATTCATTTACAAACGCAGTCAGTCGCGGGTTTGATGCGAGATATTTGTCTAGGCGGAGTTTAAATGAATCAACGGTGATGCAGTCTATGGTGATGGTGGAGGTGGTGGAAGTTGCAGTGGAGTAAGAGGGAGGGGGGGGTGAAGCGAGATAAACACTATAATTATATAATAATAGACATAACATAATTAATATAGCCTACTGCATCATCGGATACTGAGAGTGTTTACAAAATATGCTTTACTGAACAACAGATGTACCGTGTACTGTATATAATTACTAGAAGATGGAAATGCAAGGCGTGGGTTTAAGGGGGTAGTACTCGCTTTTTATGGACCCCCTTCTCCCTCATGTTTTTCTTCCTAGCGAGCGAAAGCGAGCCTCTAATTTTAGAAGGAATCGGCCTTCGGCCGGGACATTTTTCTACCGAAAAATGTACAAATTAATCTTGAAAGGGGGTCTAGGGGGTGTTTTCTAAGCTTAAGGGGGGTGACCTGTTTTTGTTCTCTCCCCTTCTATCCCTCTCCGGCCTGCATCCATTCAGCCATTCATTCATGGAGAGAGAGAGAGAGAGAGAGAGAGAGAGAGAGAGAGAGAGAGAGAGAGAGAGAGAGAGAGAGAGAGAGAGTGAGTGAGTGAGTGAGAGAGGAGAGAGAGAGAATGTAAGCACGGTATGCTTTCCAAGTTTCATATTTACCGAGATAGGTAATCCCTTCTTTACCGGCGACGTTTTTAAACTATATTCTAGCTACTATTAGACGATTTTATTAAGTATAAAAAGGGCTTTCAGCAATATACACGCTTCGAACTATCTCATTTAACTCTTTTTACTAACTCCGATCCTTCTTAAACTGCCAAAAATCGTTTAAATATAGCTAGAATATAATATAAAATAAGTCGTCGGTACGGAAAGGGTTAAACGTGGGTAGCAAAGACCGTAGACTGTTAGGTGAATATATTACAAGTCCAAACTGACGCAATTCGAAACAAGCCAATTCAATCAGATACCAAGTGTTCACAATTAGCAAAATAATTGGTTATATAATCATAGTAACAGCCAAGTGATCTAGTTTTCATTAATTTCACCACAACACCAAACACCTCCAATGAAATTAAAGAAAGCATATAATTATGTGGTCCACCAATTAAGAAGGGGACACCTCAATTTATCACCAACTTCAGAACACTCCATAAAATACAATTAATTAAAACTAAATACAATATAATACCACTAAACACATCTATATACAACTAGATACAACGATATAAACTCAATAGTTCTATATATAACATAATACAACTGAATACAACTAAATATAAAACTCACATAGAACAAATATATATATATATATATATAACTGAATACAATAAAATACAACTGAATACAACTAAATATAATACTCACATAGAACAAATATATATTTATAACTGAATACAATAAAATACAACTGAATACAACTAAATATAATACTCACATAGAACAAATATAAAATATTTATAACTGAATCCAATAAAATACAACTGAATACAACTTAATTAAACGAAGTAAAAGCATCTGGAGAAAGTATAAACAGATCGAAAGGGTTACTCAGATGACCACTTTATATTTTTTACAACGCTGGAAAAAATTATCAAGAGTATAAGAGTATAAAAACCATTGGGTATATTGATGGTGATTTATCTGTCTATCGTTATACTAGTTGGGTTTATTAATATTAATATACATTTAAATTAATAGATTTAACCCTTTGAGTACCAGCGACGTGTTATATTTCATTCTAGCTATATTTAGACGATATTTTGCAGCTTAGGAAGGTTCTGTGGTACCGGTAGTTAAAAGGGTTGGTTCAGATAGTTTGAAGGCTTATTATGGCTAAAGGTCCTTCCTAAGCTGAATAAAAGCGTCTAATAGTTGCCAGAATATGATGAATAGGACGTTCCTGGTACTGAACGGGTTAAGTGTTTGGATCCCTGATCCTGTTATTTGTATCCATGTATTTGTACCTTTATCTCAAACTTACTTTCTAACCATTACATAGCTGCTGATGTGGATGGCCACCGTTTTCTTCATCAAACCTATTTACTCAGGTGTTCCTCAGTATTCTGTCCTATCTTTAGTTCCGTTACTGATAGTCATCAATTATCTCAGATATAATTCCAGTATAGCCAATGATTATATTTCTCTCTCTCTATATATATATATATATTACCAGTTGCCATAATCCGTGAATGGGTGGCCACAAATCAATCGCCTCTAGCAAGATTTCCGTAGAGTTCCTTCATAGTGCAATATTATAACTCCCGTAATGAGACCATAACACACATATTATCTGATATGTCATTGATCTCTCTTTACTCTTCAACAACACTTAAATCAACTGTTCTTCAACTCTCACAAATTCTCGGAATCTCTTTACCTTTCTTGGAAGAACCATATTTTGAGTAATTAAGTTCATCGGGTAATCTGTTGTTTCTGTGTTAGAGAGAGAGAGAGAGAGAGAGAGAGAGAGAGAGAGAGAGAGAGAGAGAGAGAGAGAGAGAGAGAGAGAGAGAGAGAGAGAGAGAGAGAGAGAGAATCAGAATATTTATTTTTCCATTTTACAATGGTTCTTCACATAAAACATTAACAAATATTAAAACATATATATATATACATATTTACAATAAGAAACATTTCTAGTATGTTACTATGGACAGTCTGCAATATCTATACAGCATGACCGTTACATTATTATTACATTTTTGTTTTTTATAAATCCATTTCATGTTTCAGAATATAATCTTTTAATATATATATGCTTAAACGTGTTTAGGTTATTTGTGTCTTTTACTGACCTCGGCAACTTATTCCATATCGTAGGACCTGCTACCAAAAGCGATCGTTCACCATAAAAGGTGTTTCTTCTCTGTACATATAGATGGTTTTGCTGTCTTGTGGTACTATTTATGATTTAATTAACAATAGGAAAGTGTATTAGCCAGTTTGGAATTAGCTTATGCCTTTCTTCATACACCGCAATAGCTGTATCATATAGGGCCTATACAGTTTTGCTTTTATTTTTAGCCACTCTAATTCCTTTATTATCGGAGTTACATGACCGTATTTTTTTGCTCCACCCACTGCTACCTTTGCAGCAAAATTCTGCATTGTTTGTACATTATTTAGTATAGTGCAATTAGTTGAACCCCATATCATTATGCAATAATTTATCAAACTTAAAATTAGCGATTGAATCACAATGACTCTAGTAGCTTTGTCAAAATTACATTTTATACGATTCACATACATCAACGTTCCCATGAATTTTTTGTTCAGTTCACTTGTGTTTGTTGAAAAGTATGTTACAATCTACAGTATATGTAGACCTAATTGTTTTACATGTGTACAAGGTATAATTTTATGATCATCGAGTTGTATACATACATTTGAGGGTATTTGGGATAAAAGCTGTCTAGTGCCAAGGAAAATGCATTGAGTTTTATTTGCATTCAACATATGACCATTTCTCTGGAAATATTGTTTCACTATTTTTAGTGTATTTTCTGTTTTGCTAATTACATTAGTTAGTTCATCCAGACTGCCTGAGTGAAGTATCTGTGTATCATCAGCATACTGAATGAGAAAACAATCTTTAACATAGTCTAGTAAATCATTGACAAATATAATAAATAGAATGGGTCCTAGAATAGAGCCTTGGGGCACTCCATATGTTACACGTAAAATAGATGAAACTGTATCACCCAACTGCACAGCCTGTGTCCTATCGGTCAAGTAATTCATAAGCCAGAATGAGTCAATATTTAATGTTGTGCATTTTTCTAACAATATTTGATGGCTGACACTGTCGAAAGCTTTAGACAAATCAAGCAGTGTTAGTAAAGATACTTTTTTGTTATCAATATTAGTATAAATTTTATTAGTTAATAAAGTGAGGGCTGTTTCCGTTGATAAATTTGGCCGACAACCATGTTGACTTCTAGAAAGCAGATTGTTGTTTTCCAAGTGCGACATATACTGATTTGTGGCGACTTTCTCTAAAACTTTTGATAATATTGGGAGGAGTGAAATTGGTCGATAATTACCAACACAGTCTTTGTCTCCATTTTTATATATTGGTTTAATTATAATACTATCGAGGCGTTTATTATACAGGTTAAGTAAGATACAGTATATATATATATATATATATATATATATATATATATATATATATATATATATATACATATACCAGTATATATAATTATATACTGTATATATTTTTTTTTTTTTTCTATGTGAGTGAGGGAGGCAAAAGGCAGAACTGCCTATAGCGAGTGCCTCCCCCATAGTTGAAAGAGTGACAGGGCCAAAATCAAGGGACGTTCGAGCCAAAATGCCTGGACACACGGAGTTTGAAGCAATTTAAGTCATAGGAAGAGGGAAAGACTGATTCTGGGAGAGAGTTCCAGAGCTCAGCTGTTGAATAGAAGAAAGTCTGAGAGTAACATTTCACTCTTGGGTTGGAGAGTTGCACAGAGTAGGGGTGGGATTGTGTTGCAAGACGGGTACCACGTGCCTTACGTAAGGGAGGTGGTATACACTGGGAAAGCTCTGAGGAACACTGATTATTATAGTAGCGATAGAATAGCGAGAGAGATGCAACATTGCGGCGAAGAGAGAGATTGTAGAGAGTTGGTGAGTGGATGGGAGTTAATGATACGAAAGGCCTTCCTTTCAATTTTGTCTAAGAGAGCGGTGTGAGAGGAACCTCCCCACACATGTGAACAATACTCAAACAAGGATGCACTATGCCCCTGTACAGAGCAAGAAGCTGTGCAGGGGTAAAGTAACCCCCTAAGGCGGTTGAGCACACCCAGCTTCTGGGAGGCTGCCTTAGCAAGACTGGTAATATGGGCCTTCCAACTGAGAGCAGAAGAAAAAGAGACACCAAGAATATTGAGAGAAGATGAAGGACTGATTTTTGTATTGTTGAAGAATAAGGGATAGTCCCCAGGGAGATCCTGATGGGTAGATAGATGGAGAAATTGGGTTTTGGAAGCATTAAAGGTAACAAGGTTTTCTCTGCCCCAATTGGAGATAGTAGTTAGATCAGAATTTAAGTGTTCTATGGCTTCATTCTGTTTGTCATTGAGGAATTGCTGGCTTGGGCGTTCTGAAAAACTAAGGAGTAGTGTAAGGTTGAGTCGTCTGCGTATGAATGGATGGGAATTGAGGTACAGTTGAGAAGATCATTTATAAAAATTAGAAAGAGAATAGGAGATAGGACAGAGCCCTGAGGAACACAGGAGTTTATAGGGTGAGGAAGTGAGCGATGGCCGTCCACAACCGCAGCTATGGAACGGCCGGAGAGGAAATTAGAGACAAAGGCACAGATGGAGGGATAGAAACCGAAGGAGGGTAGTTTAGAATTTAAAGATTTGTGCCAGACTCTATCGAAGGCTTTCGATATGTCTAGTGCAATAAAAAAAAGTCTCACCGAAGTCCCGAAAGGAGGATGACCAAGAGTTAGTAAGATATGAAAGGAGGATGACCAAGAGTTAGTAAGATATCAAAGAAGATCACCAGTAGAGCAACCCTTAAGGAAGCCATACTGGCGATCTGAGAGCAGATTATGAGAAGAGAAATGCTTAAGAAACTTGGAAGCAAGAATAGTTTCAAAAACTTTAGAAATACAAGAGATGAGAGCAATTGGACAGTAGTTGGAGGGTTGAGAGCGGTCACCCTTCTTTGGGACAGGTTGAATGAGAGCAAACTTCCAGCATGAAGGGAAGACGTTAGAGGATAGACAGAGACGAAAGAGTTTGCCTAGGCAGGGAGTCAGCACAGAAGCACAGTTTTTGAGTACAACAGGAGGAACACCGTCCGGACCGTACGCCTTCTTAGTATAAAGCCCAGAAAGGGTAGAAAGTACATCTTTAGAAGAGATTAGGATAGTAGGCATAAGTAAGAGAGAGGAGGGTGGAGAGGGAGGAATAGCACCGGAATCATCCAAGGTGGAGTTTCTAGCAAAAGTTTGAGCGAAGAGTTTAGCTTTGTCAGAGGAAGAAGTGATGGTTGTGCCATCAGAGTGAGAAAGGGGAGGGAAAGACGAGGAAGAGAAATTGTTGGAGATGTTTTTGGCTAGATGCCAGACAGCTTGGGAAGAGCTAGAGTTGGATAGTTCAGTGCATTTATTATTGATGAAAGAGTGCTTGGCAAGTCGAAGAACAGATTTGGCTTGATTCCGGGCAGAAACATAGGAAGAATGAGAGTCTTGAGTTTTAAGGCGTCGGTACCGTTTGAATGCTTCCTCCTTATTGCGGACAGCAGTAGAACAGGCGTGAGTAAACCAAGATTTTTTAGCATTAGTCTGAGAGAAAGAGAATGGAATGTATGCTTCCATGCCCGATAGGATTACCTCGGTAATGCGTTCAGCACTCTTCGAGGGTCCCCGGCCACGGAAGCAGAAATCATTCCATGGGAAATCAAAGAAGTACTGCCGGAGAGCCTCCGTGAATGGGTGGCCACAAATCAATCGCCTCTATGCTCCTCTGCCATTTAATTCAGCCGGTTCACCTCCTTTCACCCCACACACCCTACAGTAGTCAACAAGATTTCCGTAGAGTCCCTTCATAGTGCAATAATATAGCTCACGTAATGAGGCCATAATACACCTATTATCTGATATATGTCAATGATCTCTAACGGGGGCAGAGATAACCTTGTTGTTTTCAACGTCTCAAAAACTAAATTTCTTCATATATTTACTCGATAAAATTTTCCACAACTATTCCCTACTCTTCAACAACACTTAAATCAACTGTTCCTCAACTCTCACAAATTCTCTGAATCTCTTTACCTTTCTTGGAAGAACCATATTTTCAGTAATTCAGTTCATCGGGTTAAATCTGTTGTTTCTGTGTTCAGAGAGAGAGAGAGAGAGAGAGAGAGAGAGAGAGAGAGAGAGAGAGAGAGAGAGAGAGGGGGTGTGTGTGTGTTTGGTGTGCGTGAAAGAGACGGAGAGATTTCTACAAAGACAGTATAACATTTTTCGAAAGAGTGGAGTCAGAATGATTTCGTCTCACCAAATCCCTTCCTTCTATAAATCTCTACAATACAATTTTGTTCTACTTGCCATTATCTCTCTCTCTCTCTCTCTCTCTCTCTCTCTCTCTCTCTCTCTCTCTCTCTCTCCAATACAATATTCCTCAGAACTATCTTCGTGTATATCTCCTCCCTTACGGGAAGTGGGTGGAACCCACTTTTAAACACGTACCTAACCCGATTATGTCTAACTCTTTAACCTAAGAGTGAACAAACTTTCACAGCCTTTCCTTTACTCACTGGAAAACTTTGGGACTCTCTTCCTTGATCCATCTGTCCGCCTTGCTACGGCTTTAAACTCCTTTATGAACCATGGACTAGGCATATGACCCTTGTGCACCATGAATTCAGCTTTATTTTACTCTTTTGATTTCTAAGGACACGAGCTACAGTCAAGTCTTGTTGCATGTCTATTTGACCACTCACTGACTGACTGTTTGACTAACTGACTGAACTCACCAGCTCACTTATTAAATAACTGACTTACAAATTATTGAATAGGCTGACTTAACCAGGTCAGTACAGTACCAGCGACGGCAGAGAGCCGTCAGTAGATAAATCACTCCCCAGTCCCAGCACGGCTGCCAGCCGTCAGTAATATACGATCCTGTAACTGCCAGTATCAGGCAGTGCCTGGTACCACGACATTTGAGCACTGCTCTAAGACCTTGGCAACACTTCTCAGCTTATATCCAAGCCCCCACATGCTGTGAGAGACAGTATTCCTCCATCATTTGAGTTGGGAGGTTGTTATATCTTGCCTTTGAAGCCATTTTGGCCACATTGCTTGGGACTGGGAGGTATATTTATGCTAGTACCCTATGGTAAAGTAGGGGTTAATAAGATTTATGTGTCTGACTGATAAACCGCCCGACTCACTGACTGTCCGACTGACTTAATGTTTGACTGATTGTCTGACCGACTGACTGACCAACCAACTGTGTGACTGGCTGACCGACAGATTAAGTAACTGACTGACTGACTACCTGATTGATTATTTGATTTGTCTGACTGACTGACTGATTTAATGAATTGCTTGAGTGACTGATTAACTGACTGAATGAATGAATTATTGGTAAACCGATTGCTTGACTGACTAACTGACTGGCTGACTGACTGAATGAATGATTGTTAAACGGAGTGTTTGAGTGACTGATTAACTGACTGACTGGCTGACTAATCCTACCTTCTTATCGACTGACTGACTGACATAATGATCAACGGAGAAGAACGTCCAGTAAGTCACAATGGAAAGTAAAGGGGGAGGCAGAGGGGACAGCAGGGTTGCCAAATCAAGTCCGCTAGAGTGTAAATAAATGCCGAAAATCGCTGGAATAATGCCACAATCTCTACAATATCGGCTCTAAAATGGCTCAAATCTCCAAAATAGCGCTGGAATTTATGACAGCTGAATGTGAAAATTCGCCGCTACATCGAAGTAAATACCTCTAGATCTAGCGGGAAATTGGTAAATTGGCAAGTGGTGGACAGACGAAGAGTAATTGATAGACCAGGAAGAAGAAGAACAACAAGATGAAGGGAGGAAAGAGGAGAAGAAGGAGGAGGAGGAGGAGGAGGAGGGGAAAGTAGCGGACAAAGCTGAAAATATTCCAAGCCCAGGAAATAAGAGAAGAAACAGAAGAAGAAATATGGGGGAAGAAGGAAAGAGGATAAGGACGAAGGAGGAATAAGCAGGAGGAGGTGGAAAGAAAGAGAGACAGTGGAGGGGATTAAAGTTAGCAGACCTAAGTAATTTACACACCAAGCAGAAGAAGAAGAAGAAGACAGAGGAGGTGGAAGAGAACGACGCCGAGGAGTAGAAGAAGAAGGGGCGAATTTCTTATTAAAGACGGAAGGAGAAGAAGAAAGACAATGGAGAAACGATGAAGAAGGAAAACGGAGAGTTTACAGAAAAAGATGAATCAATTGCCAAATCAGGAAGAAGGAAATGGTAGAAAAACAAAGAATAGCACAAGAAGGAAGGCAGACGGAAGAATAAGGGGTGGGGAGGAAGGAAGGAAGGAAGGGAGGGAGATGGAAGAATAAGGAGAGGGAAGAAAGGAAGGAAGAAGGTAGGAAGGAAGAAGGTAGGGAGGAAGGAAGGAAGACGGAAGGGAGGGGAGACGGAAGAATAAGGAGAGGGAAGGAAGGAAGGGAGACTGAAGAATAAGGAGAGGGAAGGAAGGAAGGAAGACGGAAGGGAGGGGAGACGGAAGAATAAGGAGAGGGAAGGAAGGAAGGGAGACGGAAGAATAAGGAGGGAAGGAAGGAAGGAAGGGAGACGGAAGAATAAGGAGAGGGAAGGAAGGGAGACGGAAGAATAGGAGAGGGAAGGAAGGAAGACGGAAGGTAGGGGAGACGGAAGAATAAGGAGAGGGAAGGAAGGAAGGAAGACGGAAGGGAGGGGAGACGGAAGAATAAGGAGAGGGAAGGAAGGAAGGAAGGGAGACGGAAGAATAAGGAGGGAAGGAAGGAAGGAAGGAAGGAAGGAAGGGAGACGGAAGAATAAAGAGAGGGAAGGAAGGAAGGAAGACGGAAGGGAGGGGAGACGGAAGAATAAGGAGAGGGAAGGAAGGAAGGACACACAGAAAAGCGGAAGATATAGAAGACACAGTTGGAATAATTGGCAGCCCAGGAAGAAGAAGAAGAATAGAAGGAGGGGAGAGAAGACAAAAAACTAAAAGGAGTTGGAAGAGCCGGTATTAGAGACGTGTGGGGAGAGAGAGAGGGATGGAAGGATGAGAGGAGAGGATTGAATGTATATGGAGAAATAGAAATATGAGGATAATAATCATAACCGATGATAATATGATAGGTGAGAAATAAAGTGGAAGAAGATAAAGGTTTGGAAAAGGGTGAGAGGAAAGAATTGAATGTCTGTGGAGATGTGAAGATATGAGGAGAATGAACGTAACATATTATAGATTCGGTGAGATTTATAGTGAACAATTATAAAATGGTGGACAGTGTGTAGAGAAAGAGGGGTGGAAGGAGGAGATGAAAAGATTGAATGTACGTGGGGAAATATAAATGTACGTGGGGAAATATAAATGTACGTGGAGAAATCTAAATGTACGTGGGGAAATATAAATGTACGTGGGGAAATATTAATGTAAGTGGGGAAATATTAATGTACGTGGGGAAATATAAATGTACGTGGGGAAATATAAATGTACGTGGGGAAACAAATGTACGTGGGGAAACATAAATGTACGTGGGGAAATATAAATGTACGCGGAGAAATATAAATGTACGTGGGGAAATATAAATGTACGTGGAGAAATATAAATGTACGTGGGGAAATATAAATGTACGTGGAGAAATATAAATGTACGTGGGGAAATATAAATGTACGTGGGGAAATATAAATGTACGTGGAGAAATATAAATGTACGTGGAGAAATATAAATGTACGTGGGGAAATATAAATGTACGTGGAGAAATATAAATGTACGTGGGGAAATATAAATGTACGTGGGGAAATATAAATGTACGTGGAGAAATATAAATGTACGTGGAGAAATATAAATGTACGTGGGGAAATATAAATGTACGTGGAGAAATATAAATGTACGAGGGGAAATATAAATGTACGTGGAGAAACATAAATGTACGTGGAGAAATATAAATGTACGTGGAGAAATATAAATGTACGTGGGGAAATATAAATGTACGTGGGGAAATATAAATGTACGTGGAGAAATATAAATGTACGTGGGGAAATATAAATGTACGTGGGGAAATATAAATGTACGTGGAGAAATATAAATGTACGTGGAGAAATATAAATGTACGTGGGGAAATATAAATGTACGTGGAGAAATATAAATGTACGAGGGGAAATATAAATGTACGTAGAGAAACATAAATGTACGTGGAGAAATATAAATGTACGTGGAGAAATATAAATGTACGTGGGGAAATATAAATGTACGTGGAGAAATATAAATGTACGTGGGGAAATATAAATGTACGTGGGGAAATCTAAATGTACGTGGGGAAATATAAATGTACGTGGGGAAATATAAATGTACGTGGGGAAATATAAATGTACGTGGGGAAATATAAATGTGATTAGAATAAATTTAAGATTATTGGCAATATATAAAGATTAAAGGGAGACAGACCGTTTTTCTGGACCCCCTTCTCCATACTGTTGAAAAATACATGACCATAAACAAAATATAAAGACGAATAGATGCATGAAGTAAAGTAACGGGGCTTACTTAGGGGACCGACCAGCATTTTTTCTTTCTGGCTAGTAGCCATTCGACCCCATTCAGCCTACTGCTTTAAGACGTTTATCCTCGTCCAGGTGTCGTTTTACACCTGGCGAGCAAAGCGAACCACCATATTTTGGATTATGTTTTAGACACCTGACTTAATTTGAACATTTTTCGGAAGAAAAATGTCTGCGGCGAAGCCAGATTGCTCTATAGAATCATGGCTTGCTGTCGCTCGCCAGGAAAAATATCGATACCTGAATGGGGAGGAACGTCTTAAACAGTAGGCTGAATGGGGCCGAATGATTAAACTCAGAGAAAAAGCAGGTCGGTCCCCTTAAAACTGCGCTTGGTCGTGGTGCTAATCTTAGTATCATTGCCCTTTGGAGCTTGTGGTGGATACATCGAGTGAGTTATTCTGCCAGATACACAGGAACTACTGAGTGTTATCTAGGTTACCCCAGTTTACTTCCCTGGATGAGACGTTACAAATGTCCACGGGTGACTCCAGGTTCCAATTTATTCTGCTAGGTGTTCAGAGGCCGATTTGCCTCAGAGTGTCCCTCTCATTAAATTTTAACTACCCCTGAAGATGGCATGATTTGACTGCCGAAACGCGTCTGGTCAATAAACAATGTTGCTGTTTATATGGAGTTTACTTATCCTATTCCTATCAAAATAGGTGTGAAACTGTGAGGGAAATAAAACTGGAAGGATGCGAGGATTAGAGTAAATCCATATATATATATATATATATATATATATATATATATATATATATATATATATATATATATATATATACTGTATATATATATATAGTTTTTTTCCCAAACGCCGAAATTCCCGAGAAGGGGTGGCCATGATCATTAAGCGTTTGGCAGGTATGTTGGCTCGAACGTCCCTTGATATTGGCCCTGTCACTCTTTCAACTCTGGGGGAGGCACTCGTTACAGGCAGTTCACGTTTTTGCCTCCCTCACTCACATAGACAAAAATAAAAATATAAAAAAGGTCAACTTGTTGCCCGGGCTTGACATCAACCAAAAACATTATTAACAGTGCGGGCTCCATCCGCTGACCCTTTGATCAGCAGCCGATGCTCTACTGACTATGACACGGCTCGCGACGACTAGATAGACATATAGATAGGCCTATACGGTATATTAATACTAAGATTATTAACTTAACTGAGGGTGAATTATTAAGAGAGTAAAGTTAGGATTAATGTGGGGAACGACGAATAAAAAGATACAACCAAAGAATCTAATATTAGAAGTCTAACTACAGCCTATGGAGATATATGAATATACAGTAGAGTAGGATACAGATAACAGATCAAAGAAACAAATAATCCATTATTTTGAGAAGGGGAATATGAGTCAAAGTGTGTGAGGAAAGAGGACTGGACAGATGAGACGATATTCAAAGACGTGTTCCTTCCTTTTGTTCGGGCTACTATTAAAGGGAGATTTCCACTTGAGGGATTCTTTGTCTTGACTCTTTTCTCCCTCATGTTTAGTCCCATTGTTTTTCTAATTTTAAGACGTTTGCCCCATTATTTTGACGATTTTAAGAACTTTCAACCCATTTCTGTCAATTTTAAGACCTTTCGTGCCATTTAGGTGTCGATTTTATCCTGGCGAGCGATAGCGAGCCTGTAATTTAAGAGGAACCGGCTTTCAGTCGGGACATTTTTCTACCGAAAAATGTACACATTAATCTTGAAAGGGGCTCAAGGGGGTGTAATCTTAAGCTTGAAGGATATCTAGGGACCAAACTACAAATCTCCCCTTAAAGGGATATAATTATTCATATTATGTAGGATCTTTGAAAGGCAGCGGGTTAAATGAGATAGGCTTAAGGGGGGGTGACCTGTTTTTGTTCTGTCCTTTTCTATCTTTCTCTGGTTTGAATCCATTTGGCCCCATTCAGCCTACTGTTTTAAGACGTTTTCCCCATCCAGGTGTCAATTTCTTACTGGTGAGCGGTAGCGAGCCAGCATATTTTGTATTTTTGTTTGACAGCAGGCTAAATTTGTATATTTTTCGATAGAAAAATTTCTCCGGCGAAGCCGGATTTCTTCATACAATGCTGGCTCGCTATCGCTCGCCAGGAAGAAATCGACTATACTGTCAACAGTTTATGAGTGAACAGTTTATGAGTGACTATATTGTCAACAGTTTATGAGTGACTATACTGTCAACAGTTTATGAGTGAACAGTTTATGAGTGACTATATTGTCAACAGTTTATGAGTGACTATATTGTCAACAGTTTATGAGTGACTATACTGTCAACAGTTTATGAGTGACTATATTGTCAACAGTTTATGAGTGACTATACTGTCAACAGTTTATGAGTGACTATACTGTCAACAGTTTATGAGTGACTATACTGTCAACAGTTTATGAGTGACTATACTGTCAACAGTTTATGAGTGACTATACTGTCAACAGTTTATGAGTGACTATATTGTCAACAGTTTATGAGTGACTATACTGTCAACAGTTTATGAGTGACTATACTGTCAACAGTTTATGAGTGACTATACTGTCAACAGTTTATGAGTGACTATACTGTCAACAGTTTATGAGTGACTATACTGTCAACAGTTTATGAGTGACTATACTGTCAACAGTTTATGAGTGACTATACTGTCAACAGTTTATGAGTGACTATACTGTCAACAGTTTATGAGTGACTATACTGTCAACAGTTTATGAGTGACTATACTGTCAACAGTTTATGAGTGACTATACTGTCAACAGTTTTCGGCTGCATTTTTTGGGGGGTCTTTGGTATCGGAAACTAGATTCCCAATACAATTTATTTAGGTGACTTAAGGGGGGTGACCTGTTTTTTTTCTTCTGTTTTCTATCTTTCTCTGGCTTTTATCCATATGGCCCCATTCAGCCTACTGTTTTAAGACGTTTATCCCCATCCAGGTGTAATTTTTTTACTGGTGAGCGATAGCGAGCCAGCATATTTGTTATTTTTGTTTGACAGCAGGCTAAATTTGTATATTTTTCGATAGAAAAATGTCTCCGGCGAAGCCGGATCTCTTCATATAATGCTGGCTCGCTATCGCTCGCCAGGAAGAAATCGACACCTAGATGGGGATAAACGTCTTAAAATAGTTGGCTGAATGGGGCCGAATGGATACAAGCCAGAGAAAGAGAGAAAAGGACAGAAATAACAAAAATCAGGTCACCCCCCTTAACCCTCTTCATTACTTGGCAAAACTGAGTAAAATCTTCTAATGTTAACCAGAATAACGTGAACCATCTAGGAAGCTAGGCACGAATATGAAAACATTAAGGGGAGATTTCCACGTGAGGGATTTTTTTTCTTGACTCCTTTCTCCCTCATGTTTAGCCCCATTGTTTTTCTAATTTTAAGACGTTTGCCCCATTATTTTGACGATTTTAAGAACTTTCAACCCATTTATGTCAATTTTTAAGACCTTTCGTGCCATTTAGGTGTCGATATTATCCTGGCGAGCGATAGCGAGCCTGTAATTTAAGAGGAACCGGCTCTCAGCAGAGACATCTTTCCACCGAAAAATGTACAAACTTATCTTGAAAGGGGCTCAAGGGGGTGTAATCTTAAGCTTGATGGATATCTAGGGACCAAACTAAAAACCTCCCCTTAAAGAAAGGACAGTAAAACATGAAGTTAATAAACAAAAACATTGGGACGTTCGGAAACTAACTTGACAAGACACACAGCACAAGTACGGTATATCAACAAAATAGCTATAACGGATAAGACAAATAAACAATAAAGGACAAATAAACAATAAAGGTGGGACCGTAATCGTGATGTAGTACAATTTATGCTGAAGGTATGATGTTAAAAAAAAAAAAAAAAAAAAAAAAAAAAAAAAAATAGGATAAGGGTGTTAATAATATATACTGATCCATACAAGCTGATACCCTTCAATAATAATACAGAATACAATGATTTCCACCTGGTAAGAATATATTTAATAACAATGGTGTGATGGAAAAAGTACGAAAGAATGATTAGCATTGCAATACGGAGAAAATGCTAAAAGTCTGAAAAGAAAGGGAGAAACAAAACTGAGATACACGAAGAAACTCCTGATCGAGCTCAAGGAAAGATTGACTAGATAAGAATAAATTATGCTAAAAATATCAGATACGGAAGGGAACTTTTTGGAGCAGAGAATACGTAAAAAGAAGAAGACATGGGTCGCAGGACGAAAGGGACGGAGTTGCAGACAAAACATAACATAATAAGAAAAGGTGTGAAGGAGGTGATGCCAGGAAGAGAAAGAAAAAGAGAGAGAGAGAGAGAGAGAGTGAGAGACAAAAAAAAGAGAAAGAAAGAAAGAAAGAGAGAGGGAAAGAGAAAGAAAGAGAGAGATGAAAGATTATCTTAACAAAATAGACAAATTACTGTACAGTATAATACAGAAACAGTAATTTAAACCACACACAGCATGATAAATGCAAATAAATATTAATATGAACATAAAATATATATAAGTAAAATAAAGGCACATACATTACAGTACAAGAAACAAATCAAATTAGGAAATTAAGGGGAGGCAGTTGGTTTTTCGAGTCCTCCTCCTCTTTTATGTTTAGCCCTATTATGCCCCTTTCCCACTAATGCGATTCCATACGATTTTCATCGCAGACACCAAGAAATGGGCACATTCGTGACATGTCGCAACAAAATCTTGAACCCTAGCATGATAATCGTTTGACTCGCAAAGCCTCGCAAGGGCCCTCGCGGGCCATCGCAAATGTTCGGATTGTTCAAAATTTGGGACGAGGACTTGCGAGGGGTCCGAACCCTCGCAAGCATCGTCGAATATTGCCGAGGGATCGGCGAGGCCCTCGGAGATCCTCGGCAACATCGGCGAGACATCGACGAGGGTGTCGTACAAAAAAAAAGCGTCGCCGAGAGTATGCCCGCCACAGGTATACTTCGCAGAGGCGTGCGAAGGGCTGTGCGACGTAGATGAATGCTTCGAAGACACCTCGCCGAGGCCAAAGAGCACCTTCGGCGAGGTGAGTAAAACAAATTATTAGGCCTATAGCGAGCCAGCATTGTATGGAGAAATCCGGCTTTGCCGGAGAAATTTTTCTATCGAAAAATTTACAAATTTAGCTTGCTCTCAAAACAAAAATACATATATGTTGGCTCGCTACCGCACACCAGGAAAATATTGAAACCTGGATGGGGGTAAACGGGGTAAACGGGGGGGGGGGCCGAACGGATACAAGGCAAAGAGAGAGGGAGAGAAAGAGAAAACCAAAAAAGCAAGGTGGGCTCAATTTTAAGCCGTAACGTAAACATACAGCAAGGACATTGCCAATCTCCGAATTAAGGGGAGAGGGGTCGTTTTTCTGGTCCCCTTTCTTCCTCATGGTTAACCCCATTAGTTTTCATATTTTATGACGTTCGGCCCATTAATTTGGCGATTTTAAGACATTTCACCCCATTTCGTTGTCAATATTAAGACTTTTCGTGTCATTTAGGCGTCGAGTTTTTCCTGGCTAGAGATAGCGAGCCTGTACTTTTTGAGGAACCGGCCTTTGGTCAGGATATTTTTCTATCGAAAAATGTACAAATTGATTTTGAAGGAGGGTGTTGGAGAGTGCTTTATATGCTTGATGGAGGTCTAGGGATGAAACTAAATAAATTATAAACAAATATATAAATGAGCAAATGTTACGCACCATCCCCCCCCCCCCCCCCTTAAGGGGAGACGGACCGTTTGTTTGGTCATTCATTCCTTTATTTCTTAGTTTAGTCACTAGACCTCCATCAAACTTAAAACAAAAAACTCTAGACCCCCCCTTCAAGATAAATTTGTACATTTTCGACGAGATGGTTTGGGTATGAGGGGGGATCTGCTTGGTGTGGGCCAATCGGCGCTCTGCAGACCCCGTAATCTTGTGTTGATCTCTGACCGTTGTGGTGAGGTCAGTCCTCAAGACATTAGTGAGTTGGGTCTATAATTAGGCCTTGTAATTGGGATTGGGTGTGACAGGGATCTGCCTTGTGTGGGCCGATCGGCTTTCTGCAGACTCCCGTTTTCTTATGTTCTTATGGTTGTGCCATGAAATATATGCAAAAAGTTTTTTAATAATCTCGCCGAGGTCACCGCCGAACCATCGCTTAATTCGCTTAATTCGCTAAAGACGTCACAGAACATACACCGAGGATTTGTTCATCCTTCACATTATTTCGCAATATTTTATTCAAATGTGACAGTTCTCGCCGGGGTCATCGGCGAACCATCGCTCAATTTGCCGATGACGTCGCTTAATGTCGCCGATTTAGTAGTCTTCATCGGCCACATCGTCGCCGAGTGTAAACTTGTCAACGGTTTTTAAAACGGTCAAAATCGTATATGTCGCACAAATTCGTTGCGAAATGACAAAACTATGTCCTCGGCGAGGAAAATTTTGGAATGGTATGTCAGAATAATTAGCATACCGGTAGTCTAAACCTTTGGAATCTGCTAGAGGTTGTTCCGAAGCGGAGTAAATCACCAGAGTGTAAGCAAAAACTGTCGTGATGATTCAGTGTTTAACCCCTTCAGCACCATGACACCTATTAACCTTTGACTCTGGCAGAAATTAGATGATTTTATGAAGTTTGAGAAGGACCTATGTTATTCAGAGGGTTTATTGAGACCCTATTTACCCATTTGAGTCATAAAGGTTGATTAATTATTTTATTCAGTTTGAGAAGGACCTATGTTATTCAGAGGGTTTATTGAGATCCTATTTACCCATTTGAGTCATAAAGGTTGATTAATGATTGTATTCAGTTTGAGAAGGACCTATGTTATTCAGAGAGTTTATTGAGATCCTATTTACCC
The DNA here is from genome assembly GCA_032716605.1 of Paralithodes platypus. NCBI lineage: Eukaryota > Metazoa > Arthropoda > Malacostraca > Decapoda > Lithodidae > Paralithodes > Paralithodes platypus. The sequence continues at coordinate 8,982,190 of CM064573.1, forward strand.
ATTTGAGTCATAAAGGTTGATTGTAGACTAAAGAAAATCGTCTAATGGTAACCAGAACATGACGAAATAACCGTAATGGTGGTGAAGGGGTTAAAGGGATTTTCTGAAACGAACGAAGAACGACCTGAAGAATTGGGGGTAATCTGGAGAACAAGAAGAGAAATTAAGATTAAGGAGGGGGGGGGTAGGTACGGAAAGACTGCAGAGGACGAAAAGAAGGAGGGAAGGAAGGAAGGAGGGAAGGATGGCAGGAAGGATGGAAGGAAGGAAGGAAGGAAAAGGAAATAAAGGAGAGGAGAGACGAAACATAGGGAGGAGAGAAGGTAAGAGGATAAAAGGTGGGGAGGGAAAAATGAAGGTGAGAAAGAAGGAAGGAATTAGGGAAGGAAAAACAAGGGGAGGGAGGAATGAAGGAAGCAAAGAAGGGAGGGAGGGAGGAATGAAGGAAGCAAAGAAGGGAGGAATGAAGGAAGCAAAGAAGGGAAGGAGGGAGGGATAAAGAAAGGGAAGAAGGGAGGGAGAGATGAATGAAAGAAGGGATGGAGGAAAGAATGAAGGAGGGGAAGAAGGAAGGGAGGAAAGAAGGGAGGGAGGGAGGACTGAAGAAAGGAAAGATCGAAGGGAAGAATCAAGAAGGGAAAGAAGGGAGAGAGGGAGGAAAGAAGGGAGAGAGGCAAGATGTAGACGAGATATTGTAGAACACTGGATAACTACTGTAATAATAAGTATGTAATAATCGTGTTTGACACTTTTTCTGACCTTAAAGGTGGGGGCTCATGGGTTGAGATAAACATGGAATGATAATCGCCAAGCTGTACATAATTATCTTGCAAAATGCAATGGCACTGAAATAATTATTAACAATGGTATAAAGGATTTTGTGGATCGTCTATATACCGGGCCTGTGACCTCACAGGAGTGTAAGTCCACCATCCAGTCTAGGCTAAGGATACTGGTGTGACGTCACTATGACGTCACAGGCCCGGTATAGACAATCCGCAAAATCCTTTATACCATTGTTAATAATTATTTCAGTGACATTGCATTTTACAAGATAATTATATGCAGGTTGGCGATTATTTTTCAACGTTTACCTCAACCCATGAGCCCCCACCTTTAAGGGAGCTCAGACGGTATTGTGCAGCATAATTTACTGGTTCGGCTCAATGGTTTAAGGAGGGAGTTTAGTTTGCTCTCTAAACCTCTATCAAGCTTGAAGAAAAAAACTCCCACTACATCCCCCTTTGAATTAATGTGTACATTTTTCGGTAGAAAAAATGTCCCAGCCGAAGGCCGATTCATCTTCAAATACAGGGTCGCTATCGCTCGCCAGGAAAAAAATCGACACCTAAATAGCACGAAAGGTCTTAATATTGGCAAAAAAATTAGGCAAAAGGTTTTAAAATCACCTAACTAATGGGGCGAATGTCTCATAACTAATAGTGCTAAACGTGAGGGAGGAGGAGGACTCGAAAAACCAACTGCCTCCTCTTAAGAGCACATGTATTCTTAAATGTATAAATATATTCTATAATGAAAGTCAAAATAGTGACACTTTCTAAAAATGTGTATATAATAAGCCCTTCAAATGGGTAACAGTTGTGCTATACCCTGTCCCAAGTAGGCCCCTACAGTAGGTAGACCAGAAATCCTGACCCCCTAGTCTCTATAACTCACATAAGGAGAGCAAATGGGCTGTACATTTCCTGACCTATTCCCTAGCTGACCCTTCCCAAGAGCTAGAAATATTGGCTCGATTACTCTAGTCGTCTGTAAGTTATAGAGGGTAAAGTCCAAGAGTTTTTGCCACTTATTTGGAACAGGGTATAGTGGTGTTTGCTCTATAATACACATACATTTTGTACAAGATAAATAACGTACGAACAGAACAAAACGGAAATCTGAATTATATTTACCGGTATATTATCTCCTCACAAAATGCATCTTCTATCCAGACGAAATTGAACTCAAGTCCTTTTTATCTGAAGTTGAGACTCCTACCAAATATGATACAAAGGCATAAGAGTGTACACAAGAAAGGGAAATAATAAAAAGGTTGAGAGGATGAGGTAGGGTACGACTCGCTCGCTCGCTCGCTCGCTCTCTCTCGCTCTCTCTCTCTCTCTCTCTCTCTCTCTCTCTCTCTCTCTCTCTCTCTCTCTCTCTCTCTCTCTCTCTCTCTCTCTCTCTCTCTCTCGCTCTCTCTCGCTCTCTCTCTCTTGTACTAAATGTACTTTTTGGTTAACCTATGATTTTTCTTCTTGCTTGTTCCCGTTACTAATCGCCTGTGAGACTTGACCCGTCACAAACATATGTGGCCTGCTACCTTCTTTACTCAACTCTTTTCTGTTAGGGCCTATATAACTACTTAATTATCTAAGTATCCAACTTCAGCAATGTATTTATCTCTGTCTATCTACTTACTTGCCTGTACACACACACACACATATATATATATATATATATATATATATATATATATATATATATATATATAATATTGTATTACTGTTGAATTGCTAATATAGTTATTGTGTAGATAATATTGATTTTCTTTTAACTCGTGAGGAATTTAAGGATATTAGTGCAATCCTATCCCAGAGTCGTCTGAACATATGGAGCATAACTTCCACCCAGGGAAATAATGTAGTTATGTGCAACTTTCTATGGGCTTCATAATGCAATATCGGTGTCATTTGTGTCATTAGCCTACATTTCCATTCTAATATCTCCATGCCCATAATATATATTCGGCAATACTATTACAAATCTCAATTCTGCAAGCTCAGAAATAACATTTTAAAGAGTTGTTTGACCCCAAAAAAGGGAACAGATGGCTGCTCTCTCTTAACCAGAGGGACACAAAATTGCCCTAGGGGCTAGGCCCCCGGTAGTTATTTGTGTAATTCTAGCTTTATTTTCTGACATAATTCGTTATATTCACGATATAAAGCATATTTATTTGTCCATGTTCGTTTATTTTACATATATGATGAACACATGAACCTTGAATAGTGATAAAACCAGTGGGAAAAGCATTTGGGTGGTGAAAAATGTATATACAGTATTTACCGCCCGGTCGTATGCTCAGGCGGGAGGGGGAGAGACATACATCCTACCGTCTCGCTGTCTTGCAACACACTGACTGACCTGGGGGAGATTTCTGTGTTGCATAAGCTCTCTAAGTGAGTCACTGGTGTGTACGAAATCGTGTGAGATAAATTCATGCTGAAATTAACCGATAAATAGGGGAAATATGAGCAAAAATTGCCGATAATTGAAGAAGGGGTGAATGTGGGGATAGAGGGGAAGGAGGGGAGTTGAGACACATGAGGATAAGTGGTAAGAAGTACTAGAGGGGAATTATCTCAAATAATGACATATTCCTTTATTTTGAGAGCCCCCGGGGTGTTTTGGAACGTTTTTGTTATGGTCTTGCTTCCGTGAGGCCTAACGCCCTTGCTATGGTGACCATTCCGTAAGGCCTATCGAGCTTCTCGAGTTAAGGGCCTGTCACACTGGCATTCCAACCCTTCAAGACTTTAACCCGGCGAGCACGCGCAAGTTGTAGTGAACACCACAGTTATGGGCGGCAATATTAAGTTCCATTCCTTCTTATAATCGTCATTTTACGATAAATATTGTTATTACTTATTCTTATGCGCCTATTTTTCCTTTAATATGAAGATAGTAACTTGTAACAACAATAAAACAAGTGGGAATATCATTTGAATGGTCAAAATCGGGAATTGTTAGCGAGCGGTTCATTCATCAAGTGTGACCCAGCGGGCCTCACAACCTCTTCTCTCGAGGGTTAACACCTTACGAGCGGCCTATGCGGTTTATTTATGTGTACCGCACAGCGGGGTGTTTTTAGCCAAAATAGGGCTGTTTACGTGATCATTTTCATGCCTAAATAAGACCCAGAACTTAAAACAAGTACCTATCCCTGAAAGGGCATAAACAGAGCTTTCGAATGACACCATAACGATCTTGTATGATGGATAGTTTCTTGCAATAACGTGCAACGTGAGTGCAAAAAGCAGGTAATTCGGTACTTTCAGTACATAATTGAGTATGTAGCGAGTGAGAGAGGGAGGAGGGAGCTGAGATTTGTGTCAGTAGGTTCGCCGCGGTGGTCTGGAGCAGTCATACGCTCGCTAGTCTCCTGCCACCACTTGTCTCTCTCTCTCAGCCACATTACGTGCTG
>CM064573.1:8986499-9057608 GCA_032716605.1 Paralithodes platypus
CTGCTTTTTTTTCTCTCTCTCATTTTCTCTCTTTTTCTGGCCTTTATCCATTCGGCCCCATTCAACCAACTGTTTTAAGACGTTTATCTCCATCTAGGTGTCGATTTCTTTCTTTCTTCCTGCCCAGCAGCGATAGCGAGCCAAAGCATTGTATGGAGAAATCCGCGGCTTCGCCGGACAATTGTTCTATAATCGAAAAATATACAAATTTAGCTTGCTGTAAAAACAAAAATATATATATGTTGGCTTCGCTAAAGTAACCACTCGCCAGAAAAATATTGACACCTGGATGGGGGTAAACGTCTTAAAACAGTAGTCTGAATGGGGCCGAATGGATACAAGCCAAAGAGAGAGGAAGAAAAAGGGAAAAGAAGCGAGGTGGGCTCCCTTAGGCCTAACTCCTTCACCACGATGACGTATTTGTCATCATATTCTGGTTACCGTTAGACAATATTCTTTAGCTTATATTCTACCTCTAGGACACAAAGGGGTAAATGCGACCTCAATAAACCCTCTGAATAGCACAGGTCCTTCTTAAACTGCACTAAATCATCTAGTTTGCTCACATTCAACCTGTCCCAAAGAAGGGTGACCGCTCTCAACCCTCCAACTATCGTCCAATTGCTCTTATCTCTTGTCTTTCTAAAGTTTTTGAAACTATTCTTGCTTCCAAATTTCTTAAGCATTTCTCTTCTCATAATCTGCTCTCAGATCGCCAGTATGGCTTCCTTAAGGGTCGCTCTACTGGTGATATTCTTTCATATCTTACTAACTCTTGGTCATCCTCCTTTCGGGACTTCGGTGAGACTTTTTCTATTGCACTAGACATATCGAAAGCCTTCGATAGAGTCTGGCATAAATCTTTAATTTCTAAACTACCCTCCTTCGGTTTCTATCCCTCCATCTGTGCCTTTGTCTCTAATTTCCTTTCCGGCCGTTTCCATAGCTGCGGTGTGGACGGCCATTGTTCACTTCCTCACCCTATAAACTCCGGTGTTCCTCAGGGCTCTGTCCTATCTCCTATTCTCTTTCTAATTTTTATAAATGATCTCCTTAACTGTACCTTAATTCCCATCCATTCATACGCAGGACGACTCAACCTTACACTACTCCATTAGTTTTTCCAGAACGCCCCAGCCAGCAATCCCTCAACGACAAACGTAACGAAGCCATAGAACTCTTAAATTCTGATCTAAATACTATTTCCAATTGGGGCAGAGAAAACCTTGTTAACTTTAATGCTTCCAAAACCCAATTTCTCCATCTATCTACCCGTCAGGATCTCCCAGCGGACTATCCCTTATTCTTCAACAATACAAAAATCAACCCTTCATCTTCTCTCAATATTCTTGGTGTCTCTTTTTCTTCTGCTCTCATTTGGAAGGACCATATTACCAGTCTTGCTAAGGCAGCCTCCCAGAAGCTGGGTGTGCTCACAGCTTCTTGCTCTGTACAGGGGCATAGTGCGCCCTTGTATTGAGTATTGTTCACATGTGTGGGGAGGTTCCTCTCACACCGCTCTCCTAGACAAAGTTGAAAGGAAGGCCTTTCGTATCATTAACTCCCGTCCACTCACCAACTCTCTGCAATCTCTCTCTCTCCGCCGCAATGTTGCATCTCTCTCGCTATTCTATCGCTACTATAATAATCAGTGTTCCTCAGAGCTATCCCAGTGCATACCACCTCCTTTACGTAGGGCCACGTGGTACCCGTCTTGCAACTCAATCCCACCCCTACTCTGTGCAACTCTCCAACCCAAGAGTGAAAACGTTACTCTCAAACTTTCTTCTACTCAACATCTGAGCTCTGGAACTCTCTCCCAGAATCAGTCTTTCCCTCTTCCTATGACTTAAATTGCTTCAAACTCCGTGTGTCCAGGCATTTTGGCTCGAACGTCCCTTGATTTTGGCCCTGTCACTCTTTCAACTATGGGGGAGGCACTCGCTATAGGCAGTTATGCCTTTTGCCTCACTCAATCACATAGAAAAAAAAAAAAAAAAAAATTGTGGCCAGAAACAAGGGTAAAAAGGCGTCATCGTGCTGAAGGGGTTAATAGGGGATGGGCCAATATTGTTTTGCTCGATTATTTATCTTTTTATAATTATATTTGTTGACAAAGAAATGGGGCGTAAGGCCTTTAAATCGCCCGAACGTCGTAAAATCTGAAAACTAATGAGGCTAAACATGAGGAAGACGGGAGACCAGAAAAACGACCCACCTCTCCTTAAGGGGGGTCACCTGTTTTGGTTCTGTCCTTTTCTATCTTTCTCGGGCTTGTATCCATTTGGCCCCATTCAGCCTACTGGTTTAAGACGTTTATTCTCATCCAGGTGTAAACAAATTCGGTAGAAAATTGTCCCGGTCGAAGGCAGGTTCCTCCAAAATTACAGGCTAATTATCGTTCGCCATGAACAAAATCGACACCTAAATGGCACGAAAGATCTTAATAGTGCCAAGGAAATGGGACGGAAAGTCTTAAAATCGACAAACTAAGTATACATCCTAAAATCTGAAAACTAATGGGGCTAAACATGAGGGAGAAGGGGATCTAGAAAAACGACCCATCTCCCCTTAACAGAACATTAATTTGAAGTATATAATGTTGCCATAGACCATGACTGTACAGACGGCAACGACAACAACAACAACAACAACATTAGTTAACCCTCTCTGTGCCGGTCACGTCTTTTTTTATTGGATTTCAGCTATATTATGACGATTTTATGAAGCTTAGGAAAGACGTATGGTAGCTTAAGGAGGGTGACCTGCTTTTTGTTATTTCTGTCCTTTTCTCTCTTTATCTGGCTTGTATCCATTCGGCCCCATTCAGCCAACTATTTTAAGAAGTTTATCCCCATCTAGGTGTCGATTTCTTCCTGGCGAGCGATAGCGAGCCAGCATTATGTGAAGAAATCCGGCTTCGCCGGAGACATTTTTCTATCGAAAAATGTACAAATTTAGCCTGCTGTCAAACAAAAATAAAAAATATGCTGGCTCGCTATCGCTCACCAGTAAAAAAATTGACACCTGGATGGGGATAAAAGTCTTAAAACAGTAGGCTGAATGGGGCCAAATGGATACAAGCCAGAGAAAGATAGAAAAGGACAGAACAAAAACAGGTCCCCCCCCCCCTTAAAGGATTAATTGAGATAGTCTGTAACCTTGTAAGGAGGGATGGTTATTGTTTTTTGGCTTGGACGAATGATTATGAGTGACTAGCCTATACTGTCAACAGTTTATGAGTGACTATACTGTCAACAGTTTATGAGTGACTATACTGTCAACAGTTTATGAGTGACTATACTGTCAACAGTTTATGAGTGACTATACTGTCAACAGTTTATGAGTGTGTCAACAGTTTATGAGTGACTATACTGTCAACAGTTTATGAGTGACTATACTGTCAACAGTTTATGAGTGACTATACTGTCAACAGTTTATGAGTGACTATACTGTCAACAGTTTATGAGTGACTATACTGTCAACAGTTTATGAGTGACTATACTGTCAACAGTTTATGAGTGACTATACTGTCAACAGTTTATGAGTGACTATACTGTCAACAGTTTATGAGTGACTATACTGTCAACAGTTTATGAGTGACTATACTGTCAACAGTTTATGAGTGACTATACTGTCAACAGTTTATGAGTGACTATACTGTCAACAGTTTATGAGTGACTATACTGTCAACAGTTTATGAGTGACTATACTGTCAACAGTTTATGAGTGACTATACTGTCAACAGTTTATGAGTGACTATACTGTCAACAGTTTATGAGTGACTATACTGTCAACAGTTTATGAGTGACTATACTGTCAACAGTTTATGGGTGACTATACTGTCAACAGTTTATGAGTGACTATACTGTCAACAGTTTATGAGTGACTATACTGTCAACAGTTTATGAGTGACTATACTGTCAACAGTTTATGAGTGACTATACTGTCAACAGTTTATGAGTGACTATACTGTCAACAGTTTATGAGTGACTATACTGTCAACAGTTTATGAGTGACTATACTGTCAACAGTTTATGAGTGACTATACTGTCAACAGTTTATGAGTGACTATACTGTCAACAGTTTATGAGTGACTATACTGTCAACAGTTTATGAGTGACTATACTGTCAACAGTTTATGAGTGACTATACTGTCAACAGTTTATGAGTGACTATACTGTCAACAGTTTTCGGCTGCATTTTTTGGGGGGTCGTTGGTATCGGAAACTAAATTACCAATACAATTTATTTAGGTGACTTAAGGGGGGTGACCTTTTTTTTTTTTTTTTCCTTTTCTATCTTTCTCTGGCTTGTATCCATTTGGCCCCATTCAGCCTACTGTTTTAAGACGTTTATCCCCATCCAGGTGTCAATAGTTTTACTGGTGAGCGATAGCGAGCCAGCATATATTTTATTTTTGTTTGACAGCAGGTTAAATTTGTAAATTTTTCGATAGAAAAATTTCTCCGGCGAAGCCGGATTTCTTCATATAATGCTGGCTCGCTTTCGCTCGCCAGGAAGAAATCGACACCTAGATGGGAATAAACGTCTTAAAATAGTTGGCTGAATGGGGCCGAATGGATACAAGCCAGAGAAAGAGAGAAAAGGACAGAAATAACGAAAAGCAGGTCACCCCCCTTAAAGCTGCTTTGAAAAAGATACATTAAAGTGTCCCTAATACTGTGTCCTTATAAAGGTATATTGGTTGTAATAAACCCATATAATATACGGATATAAAGGTTAATAATTGAATATACAGTACCGTAGTCAATTCCAGTTTCAAGCTATAAGGAAGTTGGAGCTGTAAACATCGATATTAAACAGAAATACAATAATAAAGTAGATGACTAATGGATAACCCGTATGTTGAACTTAGTTGTATGTATTTATAAATGTACTACAACCGTATATTAGCTGGTAATACTGCTAAATATTAATGTAAAAAACTATAACTTCCTTTTAGTCTGAAAATCGCAAGTGGTCAATTATTATATCTATTTTAGTAACACTTGATTTTTACTTAATAAGATGACGCATTCAATCCTATTACTCTGGCTCTTATTAAACACTTGTATTAAGAGAGAGAGAGAGAGAGAGAGAGAGAGAGAGAGAGAGAGAGAGAGAGAGAGAGAGAGAGAGAGAGAGAGAGAGAGAGAGAGAGAGAGAGAGAGAGAGAGAGAGAGAGAGAGAGAGAGAGAGAGAGAGAGAGAGAGAGAGAGAGAGAGAGAGAGAGAGAGAGAGAGAGAGAGAGAGAGAGAGAGAGAGAGAGAGAGAGAAAGATTCCTACACACATTAGTAAGGCATTAATAAGGTACCCGGCTATCATCCTCAATATACTACATCGATCCATCCATTGCATCATTTTCATCAACTATGATTAATCTCTCTCTCTCTCTCTCTCTCTCTCTCATACATTGTACAGGTTAATGTCACGTTGTCTAGTGAACAAGAATATCCTGTAATTTTAACTCCGGCAAATTAGATGTTTTAGTCATCTTAATATAGCAAAATATAGTAAGATGCTATAGACCGTTCATTCTAGGTTGGGTAGAAATCGTAACCTCTTATAACCTCTGTAACTCAAAAAGGGGCTAGAGCAAATGAGCTGGCAATTTATAGCTCTTATGTTCTAGCCAAGTCTTCCTATTTAGTAGAAATATTAGCTCGGTTACTCTAGTCCTGTTTGGAGTTATGAGAGGTTATAGAGGTTACCATTTCTGTCCCAACCTAGAATGAACGGACTATAGTCAAATAGACCAATGAGTAACACAGACCCTCATTGTATACCAGTTCACAGTATCGTTAAGGGGAGATTTCCACTCGAGGGATTTTTTTCTTTACCCCTTTCTCCCTCATGTTTAGCCCCATTGCTTTTGAGATTTTAAAACGTTCGCCCAATTAGTTTGGCGATTTTAAGAACTTTCACCTCATTTATGTCACTTTTAAGTCCTTTCGTCCCATTTAGGTGTCGATTTTTTCCTGGCGAGCGATAGCGAGCCTGTAATTTAAGAGGAATCGGCCTTCGGCCCGGACATTTTTCTACCGAAAAATGTACAAATTTATCTTGAAAGGGTGTCAAGGGAGTGTAATTTCAAGCTTGATGGAAGTCTAGGAAACACACTAAAAACCTCCCCTTAACTTATACAGCACCAGTGACTTGATTTTCATTACATTCTGGCAACTATTCGATGATTGTATTCAGCCTAGAAAGGACGTGTACCAATTAAAAGGCTACAAACTATATTTTATTAATCTTTTAGCTACCATACATCCTTCTTAAACTGCACACAATCGTCTAAACATAGCTAGAATACAATTAAGAAGACGTCGCTGGTACAGAAAGGGTTAACAGTTATTGTCTCAAAATATATTATTGTCTTTATAGAGAGGTAAGTGAAGGTTATTAAATCGAGTCTCGTCGAGTCTCTCTCTCTCTGTCTCTCTCTCTCTCTTTCCATAATGTTAACAACCTTTGATGTCCCCTGGGTTCTATGTCCCACCAGAGGGGGGGGGGGGGGGGGGGGGGGGGGTACTAAATTGCCTAAAGCTCCTCGCCATTCTCTCCCTTCATTATAAGATACTGGGGCCTTGCCATTTTCTCATAACAACGCACCAAATTTATAGTAAACTGTATTGCGTGGTTAAGGGGGGTGACCTGCTCTTGTTCTCTCCTTTTCTCTCATGCTCTGGCTTGTATCCATTCGGCCCCATTCAGCCTACTGTTTTAAGACGTTTATCCCCATCCAGGTGTTGATTTCTCCCTGGCGAGCGATAGCGAGCCAACATTGTATGGAGAGATCCGGCTTTGCCGGAGAAATTTTTCTATCGAAAATGTACAAATTTAGCCAGCTGTCAAAAAAAATTAAAAATTATGCGGTCTCCATACGGCTCGCCAGGAAGAATTCAACACCTGGATGAGGGTAAACGTCTTAAAACAGTAGGATGAATGGGGCCGAATGGATACAACCCAGAGAGAAAAGGAGAAAGAGAAAACAACTATGGAATATATTCTTGCTGACATAGACGATTGTATACAGCTTAAGAAGAACCTCTAGCAATGGAAGGGGTATAATCTATCTCAATTATCCCTGTTGCTCTCACTTTAATTAGATACATTCTTGATAAAATAGACAGCCTCTAGCAATGGAAGGGGTATATCTCAATTACCCCTATAACTCTCACTAACTCATTCTAAAATAAATAATAATAATATTATCTAGTTAGAGGGACATTAACCCTTTGAATACCAGCAACGTGTAATATATTTTATTCTAGCTATATTTAGACGATTTTGCCCAGCTTGTAAGGATCTGTGTTAGTTGTTGTTGTTGTTGTTGTTGTTGTTGTTCCCCCCCAGGCTGTCTGTGTTAGTTAATAGGCTTGGTCGAGATATTCTGCAGTCGTTTTATTGCTATAGTCTATTTTGTCTATGGTAAATTGAATCCCTTTGCATCAGATGTCATGATTCTCACTGGACAAATCTGATACTGCTATGTCTGTGCGTTAAATTATAGTCAAGTTTTCATAATTAGCAGCCTATTTCGCCACAAATCATGATAATAAAGTAGTAATCAGAATGGAGAGATGGCAATTTAGTATCAGTTGGAAACAAATGGAGTATAGACATATTTGCTAAACTAAATATAAACGTCTATCAGAATCCAAAACAAATGGAGTATAGACATATTTGCTAAACTAAATATAAACGTCTATCAGAATCCAAAACAAATGGAGTATAGACATATTTGCTAAACTAAATATAAACGTCTATCAGAATCCAAAACAAATGGAGTATAGAACATATTTGCTAAACTAAATATAAACGTCTATCAGAATCCAAAACAAATGGAGTATAGACATATTTGCTAAACTAAATATAAACGTCTATCAGAATCCAAAACAAATGGAGTATAGACATATTTGCTAAACTAAATATAAACGTCTATCAGAATCCAAAATGCCACACTAAGGATGTCACCGGTAATGAACGGGTTAACATTCATTCTACAGAAAATACTATACTGTACTATTGTCTAACAAAAGGTACATTCAAATAAAAGAATGCATCATGGTATTCTAGAAGGGTTAAGGGAGCCCACCTCGCTTTTTTTCTCTTCATCGCCCTCTCTTTGGCTTGTAGCCATTAGGCCCCATTCAACCTACTGTTTTAAGATGTTTACCCCCATCCAGGTGTCAATATTTCCCTGGCGAGCGGTAGCGAACCAGCATATATATTTGTTTTTGTTTTTACAGCAAGCTAAACTTGTACATTTTTCAATAGAAAAATTTCTCCGGCGAAGCCGGATTTCTCCATACAATGCTGGCTTGCTATCTCTCGCCATGAAGAAATGGACAGCTGGAAAGGGATAAACGTCTTAAAACAGTTGGCTGAATGGAGCCGAATGGATACAAGCCAGGGAAAGAGAGAAAAGGAGAGAAAGATAAAAAAGCCGGTGACCCTCCTAGAAATGAGAAATACACACACACACACTCGGGGTTAATCGGCCAAAACACCCTCTGCAGAGTACCGGTACCGGTATATCACAAAAAAGAGAGCCTAGTTTGGGTGTACCTTTCAAGATTCGAGGCCAAGACGTTTGGTCCATTAGTTTGGCGATTTTAAGACCTTTCGCCCTATTTCGTTGTCAATTGTAGGACCTTTCGTGCCATTTAGGTGTTTATTTTTTCCTGGCGAGGGATAGCGAGCCTGAAACTTTAAAAAGGAACCGGCCTTTGGCCGGTACATTTTCCTACCGAAAAATGTACAAATTTACCTTGAAGGGGGATCTAGGGGGTGTTTTTCTATGCTTGATGGAGGTCTAGAGAGGAAACTAAGAAATCCCCTTAAAACGTTTATCTTGGCAACCAACCCTGATCGTTCAATTGCTGGAGTGTTCGCCGGAGCCACATAATTCTCTTGGTGGTTTACTGTAAAATGGCGGTGACCAAGGGGCATTTACATTTACATACGCAGGCCATTATGGGGAGGCTCATGATGGCCTGTTGAGGTTAAGGGGAGAAGGGGCGTTTTTCTGGTCCCCTTTCTCCTTCGTGTTAAGCCGCATTTGTTTTGAGATTATAAGACCTTCGGCCCATTAGTTTGGCGATTTTAACACCTTTCGCCTCATTTCGTTATCAATTTTAAGACCTTTCGTGCCATTTAGGTGTCCATTATTTCCTGGCGAGTGATAGCGAGCCTGAAATTTTAAGAGGAACCGGCCTTCGGCCGGGAAATTTTTCTACCGAAAAATTTACAAATTTATCTTGAAGGGGGGTCTAGGGGGTGTTTTTCTAAGCTTGATTGGAGGTCTAGGGAGGAAACTAAGAAATAAATAAATAAAAAAAACAAAAACAAAAAGTCAGTCTCTCCTTAATTCGAATAAATGTCAGTATAATGGAAGAATACATGACCTTGCCGAACAGAGCGTGAGGTTTGGCATCATTCTTCGAGGACAGCGAAGTCAGCCTAATAAGTGATGTCTCGGCACCAATTATGTTTTGATCAATAATTGGTATCAGCAATATTTACACATGATTTCTTCTTTTTGAGTGATATATACCAACATGTTCCTGCAGTTACACATCCTATTCAACATCTGACAGACATTAATACAGCACAGAGCGAGCCAAAAGTAATGACAGCCGAGACATGACTTATTAGCGCCACTGTACATGATGACCAAGATGTGTGTGAATTTGTATTTTTAGTGTGTGTGTGTTCATTATTTTGTGTTGTGTTGTCCCTATTCTGGCTCTGTCTTGCGTCGGCCACCCCCCAAAAAAAACAGAAAAGAGGGAAAAAGAACAAAAACAAAATAGGAAAAGTGGGGAGTGGGCCTGAGTATGTAGAATAGAATAGCCGGTACTTGGAACAGGGTATAGTATCCAGTTTGTCATTACCTGATGGGTCCCAAGGTTACTTTGGTGTCCCCTCCCCTGCAGAAAACGATATTGATTTTGTGACGGACCGCTGGCAGGTCTTGGCAGCCTGGGAGCTCTTGGAGTCACAATGGTAGCACCCAGTGTTTGGCTTTATTATAGATAGATAGATAGATAGATAGTTTTTGGCTTTATTATAGATAGATAGATACAGTTTTGGGCTTTATTATAGATAGATAGATAGATAGAGATAGCTAGCTAGATATAATATATTATATTTATATATACTGTATATATATATATATACAGTATATAGATATAATATATTATATTTATATATATATATTAAACTCGCAGGAGAAATTAAACAAACCAAGCTTTCGTCTAGCCTATTCTCCCAAGACATCTTCAGGGTAGTACAAGAACACAGTGGAAGACGGGGGCTTAAATACCCCCAATCATCTGTGAGAGGCTAACTAGCCTATACAAAAACAAGAAATATTGCCATCTCATTGCATTTTCCAGCAATAAGGCAGTAATATGGCAACACTTTAAACAAATAGAAGAACAAGTGGTAAAAGAAAGTCTGGAACCAAATAAAACTAACTTGGCTGCAAAACTCCCCCCAAAAGAATATTTATGAATGAACCTGGTTGTTTGAGTGGTTTGTAGAGTGTTTGTTAAAGATGAATAATGAATAACTTATATTTTGTCTAGCAGATGGAAATATACTGGATCAATCAGAAGAAACCGTGAAAAGTTATACCAGTGTCACACGAATGCTTTTTCCTCCACTTTCATCGTCTACACGGGTGTGGCAGATTATGAGGAAATTGTTTGTAAATGGGTGAGGGCTGGTCCTATCCAGAGTGAGGTTTTGCAATCTTCTATCCAATCTTAGCCGTTTATGTCTGTCTCTTTTACTCTCCTACTATTTTCCTTCTGGGGGCGGTTGGGTAGGAATCCTCTTCCCCTTGTAAAATTCACCTACTTGCCGAGACAGAGAAAGGGGCAAGGGAACACGAAAGTGGTCCCGGACCCTAAGAATTGGAACTTTAAATGTTGTTTCTGTTCGGTCTCTGTCTCGAGTCGGTCACCCAGAGCTAGGGGTATGTGCCTGAGTATATACGTACAAACATACATACCTAGTTTATTGGTCTTAGATCTAGTTCTCAATGCCAGTCAAAAAGCTCCCAGAATTGCTGCCCGCAAAATGTTGACCTGTGAAAATTGACTATCTTTTAGATACACTCCAAAAATTAATTGACATCAATAGGGTAAATAAAGTGTCCATAACAACATGCCCTTATCAAGGTAGATTGGTAATGAAATCCTATATAACAAAATTAATAAAAGGTAAATCATCAATATATCTTTGCATGGCCTTAATTTTTTACAGTGCGATCTAGAAAGTAATTATGTACACCATATGTTTTCCCTATTCGTATGGAAGAGACAAAAGGCAAAGCTGCCTATAACAAGTGTATCCCCCAAATTTGAAAAGGTGATCGAGAGCCAGGGGCCCTATTGGTCATGTTTAATAATTATTGATGGATGAGATTGTTATTTTCTATATGGGGGAAATTTATATTTAGTTCCCCCCCCCCTCCCCTACCCTTTCCTCCCCAAACAGCGCCCCCTTTCAGACACCTAAATAACACGAAAGGTCTTAATATTGACAAAGAAATGTGGCGAAAGGTCTTAAAATCGACAAACTAATGGGAAAATATATTAAAATTTGAAAAGTAATAGGGACTAGAGCAAATTGGCTGTAACTTTCCACATCTATTCCTTGACTGACTCGTCCCAAATGGTAGAAATATTAGCTCAACTACTCGTTTTTTGAGTTACAGAGGTTAGAAGTCATGATTTTTCGACTACTTACAGCGAATAGACTATAGTATAAGCTTCACTGATCATGGATATATTCAAGCCTCCTCGCCTCGGAAAGACAGTATTCCTTGAAGGAGTCGATCATACGATTATTATTATCCATATATATATATTGTTCATATTTTGTTCACCAACCCACCAATTAACTTACAAATAAACCTAACTAATGAAAGCGATGAAACTAATGAATATATGTGGTACCGTACTCCAAGGACTCGAACCTAGGATATTCACACCGAAATTCCGTGCACTAAGCATTACGCTATCAAGACAGTTAAGGGGGGTGACCTGCTTTTTGTTTTCTCTTGTTCTCTCTTTCTCTGGCTTACAGTATATCCATTCGGTCCCCACCCATCCAGCTGTCGATTTATCGCTCACCAGCATTTGTATGGAAAAATCCGGCTTCGCTGGAGAATTTTTTCTATCGAAAAAATGTACAAATTTAGCCTGCTGTCAAAAACATTTACAAAAATATGCTGGCTAGCTACAGCTCACCAGGAAAAAATCGACACCTGGATGGGAATAAACGTTTTAAAACATTAGGGTGAATGGGGCCGAATGAATACACAGTGGGTACAGGTTCATGTGGTCAATTGTATACAAAGTGGGTACAGAGTGGGTACAGAGTGGGTACGGAGTGGGTACAGGTTCATGAGGTCAATTGTAAACAAAGTGGGTACAGAGTGGGTACAGGTTCATGTGGTCAATTGTAAACAAAGTGGATACAGAGTGGGTACAGGTTCATGTGGTCAATTGTATACAAAGTGGGTACAGAGTGGGTACGGAGTGGGTACAGGTTCATGTGGTCAATTGTAAACAAAGTGGGTACAGGTTCATGTGGTCAATTGTAAACAAAGTGGGTACGGAGTGGATACAGAGTGGGTATGGATTCATGTGGTCAGCTGTATTATAAGCGTGGACAAACTAAAGTGCTTGAACACTTGCTTTTACAGGAAAGAGAAAGGATACTTACCTACATCTTCTTATTTTCTGGTGAGCGATACTGAACATATCATTTATATTAAAATGACCTCTGGCCAAAAACATGCTTCTAACGAAAAATGTGCAAATTAGATTGAAAGGAGGTACGGGGACGAGTTTTACAGCTTGTGGAGGGGGGCAGAGGGTGTCATTGGGGCAGACTAAACCAATACAGTAAAAATAAATAATAATATTGCTCGGAAATTGGAAAAAAAATAAAAAAAATAAAAAAAAATAATAATAATATATATATATATATATATATATATATATATACCGGGGTATATAATAACAAATTAATAATAATCAAAACCCTTTAAGGGGGGTGACCTGTTTTTGTTCTGTCCTTTTCTATCTTTCTCTGGCTTGTATCCATTTGGCCCCATTCAGCCTACTGTTTTAAGACGTTTATCCCCATCCAGGTGTCAATTATTTACTGGTGAGCGGTAGCGAGCCAGCATATTTTTTAATTATGTTTGACAGCAGGCTAAATTTGTGAATTTTTCGATAGAAAAATGTCTCCGGCGAAGGCGGATTTCTTTATATAATGCTGGCTCGCTTTCGCTCGCCATGAAGAAATCGACACCTAGATGGGGATAAACGTCTTAAAATAGTTGGCTGAATGGGGCCGAATGGATACAAGTCAGAGAAAGAAAGAAAAGGACATAAATAACAAAAAACAGGTCACCTCCCTTAACATAACATACCTAACCTCCATAATCTCCCAACAAGACTTCGGCAGACCTAGTACCGTATATAAGGGTTTACGTAAAGCCGGTATCACACGACAGCTTTTATAGTCAACATTCGACGATCAACATTGTTCTGGCAACATTTTCTGGAATATTTTACACTGGTATCGGAAACTAGACTGATGGTAGATGAATTTAGGTGACCGAAATATTATATATGTTGACCTCATAAGCTGCCAGACCAGTGTTGAGGGTAAATGTTAAGGGAAAAAGCGCTCGTGTGATACCGGCTTAAAGCATACATCATCTAGTAGTCACCATAGGGAGAGAATGCAAGGAGTGATCGTTGTAATAATAGGGCAGGAGAGAGATGACTGTAAAGGGAGCCCACCTTGATTTGTTTATCTTTCTCTCCCTCTCTCTCTTTGGCTTGTATCCATTCGGCCCCATTCAGCCTACTGTTTTAAGACATTTACCCCCATCCAGGTGTCAATATTTTCCTGGCGAGCGGTAGCGAGCCAGCATATATATATATTTTTTGTTTTGAGAGCAAGCTAAATTTGTACATTTTTCGATAGAAAAAAATCTCCGGCGAAGCCGGATTTCTCCATACAATGCTGGCTCGCTATCGCTCGCCAGGAAGAAATCGACACTTGGATGGGGATAAACGTCTTAAAACAGTTGGCTGAATGGGGCCGAATGAATACAAGACAGGGAAAGAGAGAAAAGGAGAGAAAGGTAAAAAAAGCCGGTGACCCCCCCTTAAAGTTGTGAGCGAGGTAATAATAGGGCAGGAGAGAGATGACTGTTAACTAAAGGTGGTGGCTAATGGAAAGAACTCTTGACTTAATTGAGGTGTCGGCGGCGAGAAATAGTCCACTAAATTGAGTTAGTCATGGAGAGAGAGAGAGAGAGAGAGAGAGAGAGAGAGAGAGAGAGAGAGAGAGAGAGAGAGAGAGAGAGAGAGAGAGAGAGCGAGAGCGAGAGCGAGAGCGAGAGCGAGAGAGAGAGAGTACCTGGAAGAGGTTGAAGAAGCGTTACCAGGAAAACCTTTCAGAAAACGCGTTATAATTGACAAAAAAAAAACAATACAAAAAACCTCTGAAGTGGAATGTGTGATTAGGCAAACATAAAATCCCGGATACAAACGAACATTGTATTGCTTTCAAAGTGTGTACCGGTAAATATAGACCCAAACCAACCATCTATTTATATCATTATCTTTATCATTATCTATTTATATCAGAACACGTAAACTATTTAACCCGTTCAGTACCAGGGACGGGTTTTTTTTTTTTATAATAGGCTGGCAAGCTTTAGACGACTTTATTCAGCCTAGGAAGGACCTCTAGCAATAATAAGGCTTCAGACTATCTCAACCAACCCTTTTAACTAACACAGATTCTTCCTGAGCTGCAGAACATCGTCAAAAATAGCGCCAGAATCAAATATATCACGAGTCGCTGGTGCTCAAAGGGTTAAGCACTTTGTATGTGTAGCAAGTAGTATGTACCATCTTTGTCACAATTTAGTGGTTCCAGTGTAGATGTCACACAAGATTTTCAGCGAACCTTTGAACCCTGCTGAACGTTCGACCGAGAGCTTCTTTAAGGGGGGATGGGCCGGTTTTCTGGACCCCTTTCTCCCTCGTGTTTAGCCCCATTAGTTTTGACATTTAAAGACATTCGGCCCATTAATTTGGCGATTTTAACACCTTTCGCCCAATTTCGTTGTAAAATTTAAGACCTTTCGTGCCATTTAGGTGTCAATATTTTCCTGGCGAGCGATAGCGAGCCTGTAATTTTAAGAGAAACCGGCCTTCGGCCGGGACATTTTTCTACCGAAAAAATGTACACATTTATCTTGAAGGGGGTCTAGGGGGTAATTTTTTAAGCTTGATGGAGGTCTAGCGAGAAAACTAAAAAATAAATGAAGAAATGGAATAATGGACCTCAAAAACCAGCCCCTATCCCCTTAAGGGGGATGAGAGTATTGATTTGCTTATCTATGTATCTTTTTATTATTCTTAGTTTCCTCCCTAGACCTCCATCAAGCTTAAATAAAAACACCCCCAAGATCCCCCTTCAAGATAAATGTGTACATTTTTCGAGAGAAAAACGTCCCGGCCGGTTCCTCTTATATTAGCCCACAGGCTCGCTATCGCTCGCCAGGAAAAAATCAACCCCTAAATGCCACGAAAGGTCTAAATATTTTAACTAAAGGGAGCGAAAAGTCTTTAAAATCGCCAAACTAATGGGCCGAACGTCTTAAAATGTGAAAACTAATAGGGCTAAACATGAGGGAGAAAGGGGGTCCAGAAAAGGCAACCCTCCCCCCTTAACCTGACGTGAACAGCGGCAGGTGGAAATATACCCGTGTGTTGCAAGTTGTTGTTGTTGTTGTAATTCTAGGTCGTGGGTTAACACTATATAACCCGAAGGTGGTCTATTATAATCCACCTTGCTTCGCCCCAAGAGTGTAGCGATTTAAAGACGTCTCACTCCATTAGTTATAGCTGATTATAAGTTTCATTCGATTCAGGATTAAGCGAGCGACAGACAGACAGACAGACAGACAGACAGACAGAAAGAAAGAAAAAGAGATAGACACAGATAGATAGATAGACAGATAGATAGATACAGCATTCCATAAACTAAAACTCACAGTATTGATGATAACACTTCCAAGCTACCGTCGCCCCTCGTTACCGTCACACTCACCTACCTGCAAATAAAAATAATATTAATAATAATAATAATAATAATCTATCTATCTATACACTCAGGCCCAATCCCCATTTTTTTTTTTTTTTTTTTTTTTTTTGGGGGGGCCACGACTCAAGACAGAGCCAGAATAGGGACAAGACAAAACAACAGAAAACAATGAACACACAAACACAAAATACACATTCACATAATAACAACAATAATAATGATAACTGAGAGAGGTTATGGAGTCCAAGTCATGATAGCAGCCAGGTTTATATATTATGTATGCATTATGTTAAGGGAAGGGTTTTAGTTTGCTCTATAGACCTCCATCAAATTCAAATAAAGACCGGTGCCTCTTAAATTACAGGTTCGCTAACGCTCGCCAGGTAAGAATCGACACCTAATTGACCCGAAAAGTTTTAATATTGACAAAGAAATGGGGCGAAATGTTTTAAAATCGCTAAACTAATTGGCTGAACGTCTTAAAAACTGAAAACTAATGGGGCTAAACATGAGGAAGAAAAAGGAACAGAATAAGGACCCCTTTCCCCTTAATACAAACATGAAATTGGTGGCAAAAGCTGATCTATACACTTTTCATTATAACTGATTGAATTCTCCAAATCATTGTCTGGCCAAATGAAAATATTAACTGAAGTCAAATGAAAACGAAGAAAAATGGTGGAGGGCGGGGGGGGGGGGGGGGAGAGAGAGAAAGAGAGAAAGAAAGAGTGAGTGAGTGAGTGAGTGCAAGAGAAAGAGAGAGAGAGAGAGAGATAAAGCGAGAGAGAAAGAGTGCGTGTGTTACATAGATACGTGAAGGGGCGAGAGGGCGTGACAATGTGAGAGTGAGTGTGAGTGTGAGTGTGAGTGAGAGTGAGAGAGAGAGAGAGAGAGAGTGTGTGAGAGAGAGTGAGAGAGTGAGAGTGAGAGAGAGCGAAAGCGAGAGAGCGAGAGAGAAAGAGTGTGTGTGTTACATAGATACACAGACTACACAAACTTTGCAGTCCCTACTAGGCAGTCTTTCTTCTATTCAAAAAGTAAACTCTGGAACTTTCTCTCCCAACTTGTCTTTCCCTCATCCTATGACTTAAACCATATAAGTTCCGTGTTGCTTGCCCCTCTTGCTATGAGAATCATTGCTCAAACAGTGTTAACTTGCTCACTTAAGGGGGGTCACCTGCTTTTTTTTCTTTCTCTCCTTTTCTCTCTTTCCTTGGATTGTATCCATTCGGCCCCATTCAGCCAACTGGTTTAAGAAGTTTATCCCCATCCAGGTGTCGATTTCTTCCTGGCGAGCGATAGCGAGCCAGCATTGTATGGAGAAATCCAGCTTCGGAGAAATTTTTCTATCGAAAAATTTACAAATTTAGCTTGCTGTAAAAATATATATATATATATATATATACCGGTATATATATATATATGCTGGCTCGCTACCGCTCGCCAGGAAAATATTGACACCTAGATGGGGGTAAACGTCTTACAACAGTAGGCTGAATGGGGCCGAATGGATACAAGCCAAAGAGAGAGGGAGAGAAAGAGAAAAAAAAGCGAGGTGGGCTCCGTTAAGGTATTGGCAGCCATAACAAAATGACCTCAATTCCATCCAACGTAAATAGCTTTGTTTATAAGTTGAGACAAAATACAAATAACAACAAAGGATAGGATACACTGCTAATAATAATAATAATAATAATAATAATAATAATAATAATAATATACCGGTATATAACTCGGGTATATAAAGGGCATGGCATAAGGTATAATTATAAAGCCGCTGTCACACGAGCGCTTTTTCCGTCAATTTTCCATGAGCAAGTTTTTTCTCGTAATATTTCGGGACATTTTCGCACTGGTATCGGCAACTAGACTGAAGGTAGATTATGTTAAGCGGCTGATTTCTGATAAAGTGGTCTTTTTGAAGCTTCCAAACCATAATTGCCCGTAAAAATTGCTCGAAAAAGGACTCTTGTGACTCCAGCTTAGCATCATTGAGTACCGGTATATTGATAAGTGATTTACCTTTCTCTTTCTGTATGAAAGATGTGTATTACTACCAATATACCTTCATACGAACACTATAATTACCGGTAACAATATCATACCAATAGTTTTGTCAGTGCATAAAGCTGGTGTCACAAGAGCGCTTTTTCCGTCAATTTTCCATGAGCAAGTTTTTTCTGATGATATTTAGGGATATTTTTGCATTGGAATTGGAAACTAGATTGAAGTTAGATTATGTTAGATAGTTTGATTCTTAGGGAACTTGTATTTTGAAGCTGCCAGACAAGAATTGCCCGTAAAAATTGACGGAAAAATCGCTCGTGACACCGGCTTCACACGAGAGCTTTTTCCGGCAATTTTCGATTAGCAAGTTTTTCCAATTTAATTTTTTGAGGCTCTTTCACATTGGAATTGGCAACTAGATCGAAAGTAGATTAGGTTAGGAAGTTTATTTCTTATGGAACTTATACTTGAAGCAGCCAGACAACAATTGCTCGTAAAATTTGACGGAAAAATCGTTCGCGTGACACCGCCATAACAAGAGACAGAAATAGTACTCAAGGGATCGAACGGGGTAAAAGGTAAGATAAAAATTATGAGAAGTTGGTATAAGATAAATATATAAATGCACCAATCTAACTATCTACTGTATTATACTCAGGACCAATCCCCACTTTGCCTTTCTTTTAAGTAAGTAGGCCTATTCGACCAAAATTAACCAGGTACCGGACTGGGAATAGAAGATAATGGGGATGGCCTCAGTGGAATGAACTATGGCAGAAAGGTTAAACAAAAAATGAAGAAAGGCTAAGAATGGAGAGAGAGAGAGAGAGAGAGAGAGAGAGAGAGAGAGAGTACGAGAGCGAGAGAGAGAGAGTGTGTGAGAGAGAGAGAGAGAGAGAGTGTGTGAGAGAGAGTGTGTGAGAGAGAGTACGAGAGAGAGAGAGAGAGAGAGAGAGAGTACGAGAGCGAGAGAGTACGAGAGCGAGAGAGTGTGTGTGAGAGAGAGTACGAGAGAGAGAGAGAGAGTGAGCGAGAGAGAGAGAGTAGGGTCCCACAGCTCCTGATGGGGAAGCTATTGTCCCGTTCTCCTCTTGTTTTATCCTGGACCAGAAGTTGTATATGCAACCTATTTCCGACCATCCCTACCGCACTCTACAATGGTGTGTGCAATATACAACACTACCCTAACACACTGAATATATATATATATATATATATATTATATACTGTATATAGCATATTTAGTCCCATTAGTTTTGACATTTTTAGACGTTCGGTTGATTTGTTTGGCGATTTTAAGACCTTTCGTCCCATTTCGTTATACATTTTAAGACCTATCGTGCCATTTAGGTGTCGATTTTTTCCTGGTGAGCGATAGCGAGCCTGTAATTGTAAGAGGAAGGCCGGGAAATTTTTCTATCGAAAAATTTACAAATTTATCTTGAGGGATGTTTAAGAGATGTTTTTCTAAGTTTGAGGGATGTCTAGCGAGGAAACTAATAATTTATGAATGAATTTGTGTCCCCTTAAACATATACACGTTAAGTTTAAGAATATATGTGTCTAGCCTCACCCAGGATCGAACCACGGACAATCAGGACGAGAGTCCATGCTATATATAGCCCGCTCCCTTTTACGTGTTCTAACAAATTGGGTCCTACGACTTGGTATGGAATGGAATATTTCTTCCAAGTAGGATTTCTCAATCTCCTAAATTCAAATAGGAAATGGTTAGCTTGGTTTTATCACACCGTGGTAGAGTGGGTTAAACCATGGGTTCTCGTCTTGACTGTCCGGGGTTCGATCCTGGGTGGTGTGCAATGCCACTATTGTGCAACATTGAATATACTTGTTAGGAGTTATATTGTTATAATGTATACAGTATGTGGGTATTATAGTAGATATATTGGATTCGGTGGTTAAGGAGGATTGGGCGTATTTATTTGCTCATTTATATATATGTGTATATATTTGTTTAGTTTCCTTTCTACACCTCCATCAAACTTTGACAACAACAAAAAAAAATCCCAAGACCCTTCTTGAAGATAAATGTGTAAATTTTTCGATAACAAATAAATGTCCCGGCCGATGTCGGTTTCCTCTTGAATTACAGGCTCGCTATCGTTCGACAGGAAATCGACTACTAAATGACACGAAAAGTCTTAAATATTGACAAAGAAATGGGGCGAAATGTCTTAAAATCGCCAAACTAATGAGCCGAACGTCATAAAATCTGAAAACTAATGGTGCTAAACATGGGGAAGAAGGGGTGACCAGAACAACGACCTATCTTCCCTTAAGGGGGGTGACCTGCTTTTTGTTATTTCTGTCCTTTTCTCTCTTGCTCTGGCTTGTATCCATTTGGCCCCATTCAGCCAACTATTTTAAGACTTTTATCCCCATATAGGTGTCGATTTCTTACTGGCGAGCGATAGCGAGCCAGCATTATATGAAGAAATCCGGCTTCGCCGGAGAAATTTTTTTATCGAAAAATGTACAAATTTAGCCTGCTGTCAAAAACAAAATAAAAAATATGCTGGCTCGCTACCGCTCACCAGTAAAAAATTGACACCTGGATGGGGATAAACGTCTTAAAACAGTAGGCTGAATGGGGCCAAATGGATACAAGCCAGAGAAAGATAGAAAAGGACAGAACAAAAACAGGTCACCCCCCTTAATCCATCTACAATCGGACTACATGATATTGTATAGTCTAGTAAGTTCTCTTCAATATTCTATTCTATACACTCGGGCCCAATTCCCACTTTTCCTATTTTCTTTTTCCTCTTCCCCCCCCCCCTTTTTTTTGTGGGGGGAGGGGGTGGCCGACTCAAGACAGAGCCAGAACAGGGATAACACAACAGAAAACAATGAACACACAAAAACAATACAAATTCACGCACATATAGTAAGTTACTATCATATTTCCTTGACATTCCTCACGATTGCTCTGAAGTGGGATGCAAGAAAAAATAGTGGGCCTTGACTCGCGTTCATCATTTGGGCTCCATTCTCTCCCGCCCAGCCTTACCTAACTTCTTTTTATTATAGAGTTTTGTTCTAGGACACTACTCTCACTCACTCCCTCACTCTCTGCCTCACACACACATACACACTCTATATCTCTCTCTCTTTCTTACTCTATCACTCCCACTCCCTCCCTCACAATCTCTCACACTTCCTCTTTTTCTTACTCTTCCACTCCCTCCCTCACAATCTCTCACACTCTTTCTTACTCTTCCACTTCCACTCCCTCCCTCACAATCTCTCTTTCTTACTCTTCCACTCCCACTCCCTCCCTCACAATCTCTCACACTCTCTGTCTTACTCTCTCACTCCCACTCTCTCTCTCTCTCTGTCTCTCTCTCTCTCTCCCTCACAATCTCTCTTTCTTTCTTACTCTCCCACTCTCGCTCTCTCTCTCTCTCTCTCTCTCGCTCTCGCTCTCTCTCTCTCTCTCTGCTTCTTCCATTTATAGGGGAAGTTCATCCAATCAATTATATTTCAAGTATTTAATAGTTTGGTAAACTAACCTACAGGTACAGTATACCGGTACATTAACACTGTCAGTATACCGGTACATTAACCTACAGGTACAGTATACCGGTACATTAACCTACAGGTACAGTATACCGGTACATTAACACTGTCAGTATACCGGTACATTAACCTACAGGTACAGTATACCGGTACATTAACCTACAGGTACAGTATACCGGTACATTAACCTACAGGTACAGTATACCGGTACATTAACACTGTCAGTATACCGGTACATTAACCTACAGGTACAGTATACCGGTACATTAACCTACAGGTACAGTATACCGGTACATTAACACTGTCAGTATACCGGTACATTAACCTACAGGTACAGTATACCGGTACATTAACCTACAGGTACAGTATACCGGTACATTAACCTACAGGTACAGTATACCGGTACATTAACCTACAGGTACAGTATACCGGTACATTAACCTACAGGTACAGTATACCGGTACATTAACCTACAGGTACAGTATACCGGTACATTAACCTACAGGTACAGTATACCGGTACATTAACACTGTCAGTATACAACGGTCAACATTAAGGTGCCCATATTAATAATATAATATGGTATTAAGGGCAGGTTTTTAGTTTGGTCCCTAGATATCCATCAAGCTTAAGATTACACCCCCTTGAGCCCCTTTCAAGATAAATTTGAAAACAATTCGGTAGAAAAATGTCCCGGCTGAAAGCCGGTTCCTCTTAAATTACAGGCTCGCTATCGCTCGCCAGGATAAAATCGACACCTAAATGGCACGAAAGGTTTTAAAATTGACAGAAATGGGTTGAAAGTTCTTAAAATAGTCAAAATAATGGGGCAAACGTCTTAAAATTAGAAAAACAATGGGGCTAAACATGATGGAGAAAGGAGTCCAGAAAAAAATCCCTCGAGTGGACATCTCCCTTTAACCCTTTGAGTACCAGCGACGTGTGTTATATTATATTCAAATTATATTTAGAAGATATTATGCAGCTTGGGAAGGATCTGTGGCAGTTAAAAGGGTTGGTTGAGTCAGTTTGAAGCCTTATCATTGCTAGAGGTCCTTCCCAAGCTGATTAAAATCGTCTAATAGTCGCCAGAATATGATGAAAAGGACGCCCCTGGTACCGTACTCAATTGGTTAATAAGTCCGTTTAATATAGGCCTAAGGATAAACAGATAAATAACTCAATATGCCTAATTAGCTCTTATGCCTTCAGCAGGCCCTTTTTAAAACACTTAATTTTAACAGTGCACGTTGACATTATTCTTCGTTTAATTGTATCTATATGTATACGACTTGTTCAGCTTAGAAAGGAACTCGAGGGATGGAATACGGTACAATATATTCCTTACAAGCTAATTCAGTTAAGGGGGGATGGTTGCTTTATCTGGACTCCCATCTCCCTCATGTTTAACCCCATTAGTTTACAGTAGAGATTTTAAGACGTTCTTTGCATTAGTTTCGCGATGTTAATACCGGTCACCCAATGTATTTGTCAATATTAGGACCTTTCGTGCCATTTAGGTGTCGATCTTTCCCTGACGAGCGATAGCAAGCCTGGACTTTTAGGAATCGGCCTACAACCGGGACATTTTTCTACCGAAAAATGTACAAACGTATCTCGAAGGGGGGGGGGGGGTCTAAGGGGTGTTTTTTAAAGCTTGATGGAGGTCTAGCAAGGAAACTAAAACATAAATATATATAAATAAATAAATATACCAAAATAAATCAACCATCCCCTCTTAATTGACGGCAATAAGCCCATTAAATATACCCAATTACTATATATAGACCTTGTTCACACCCTGTTTATACGTTTAATGTTATACAGTGTAACTGATCCGACGATTTGGTGAGTTTCTGCTGTTGTTTGTTCTATATAATAACGAGGGCTATAATTGTTGTATATATATATACAGTATATATATATAATATACATCAGACCCCACTTCAAGCTGAATTTGTAAATATTACGACATCAGAATATCCCGGCCAAAGGTAAGCTTACCAATAAAAATACACTGCAAAATTCAAAGCATATAATTATAATAATGTGGAACAATGAGAGTAATATATCTTCCTATCCTTATATTAGATGGGTTTATTACTTCCAATAACCTTTAAATAGGTCAATTATTGTGGAAAATATATTATAATTTGCTTACCCATAATCCTTAACAGTGTATAATATGCCCTGGTTTTTATTTTCACTATGCGCGCGTGTAGATGTAGTGTGTGTGTGTGTGTGTGTGTGTGTGTGTGTGTGTGTGTGTGTGTGTGTGTGTGTGTGTGTGTGTGTGTGTGTGTGTGTGTGGTACGTGTGTGTGTAATACGTGTGTGTGTAGTACGTGTGTGTGTGGTACGTGTGTGTGTGTGTGTAGTACGTGTGTGTGTAGTACGTGTGTGTGCAGTACGTGTGTGTGCAGTACGTGTGTGTGTGTGTAGTACGTGTGTGTGTAGTACGTGTGTGTGTGCGTATCTGACAGTTTATGCACGTAAGTAAACACATAAATAGCAGCATAGGGGAGGTGTGGTGGAGTGGTCATGCCACTGGATTGGTAATCCAATGGACCCGGGTTCAAATCCCGATATGTCAATGGGAAGATATTATTGGGATTGAATTTGTGCTGTACCTAGTATCAGTGCATTACCACAAAGCCCACCGAAATGCCAAAAAAATACCCTCATTGTTCCCTGATTAAATAACACTGTATGAATATTCCCATATTCAAAATATGTTACAGGGGGACAATGCCTAGTGAGTTCACTGCTCAATAGGTCGCGTTCTGAGAGTGAGGGTCTGAGTCTGGAGGGTGAGACGGTGAAGCACTTGAGCGAAGCAACCGGCCGCTTCAGAGATGGAGCTGCTTCGAGCCATGATGGATGCTTCACATGTCTCACTCCCCAGACTGGAACAAGACCTCACGGGCTTCACCGTGTTGAGCGGTGGAATATACAGGCTCTCAGCCTATGCCCGAGAGAGAGTAGTTGGAATATAGAAAAAAAAAAAAAAAAAAAAAAAAAAAAAAAAAAAATATATATATATATATGATATATATATATGGTACCATTTACTTTGGCCAACTCTTCGTATGGTAATACATTTATCGCCACAGGTCCATTAGAATTCACTTGTCTACTTTATCAAGACGCTGCTGGTGACGGGAGTTGCCACTGTGTTGTTATCAGAGGAGGTAGATATGGAGGGGAGGTGGGGGGGGTCTGCGAGGTAGATATTGAGAGAGGGGGAAGAGGAAAGAGGGAGATACGATGAGTGGAAGAGGAGGGGAGGAGGGAGGGAAGTAGGATTGAGGGGGTGAGGGAAAAATGTTTGAGGAGGTCTGAGAGATATAGGAATAGGTCAGGTCGATATGGGAAGGAGGGGGGGGGAGGAGGAAAGAGGGAGAGAAGATGAGTGGGAGAGGAGGAGAGGAGGGAGGGAAGTAGGATTGAGGAGGTGAGGGAGGAATGTTTGAGGAGGTCTGAGATATATGGGAATAGGTTTGCCTGGTCGATATGGGAAGGAGGGGGTGGAAAGGAGGAAAGAGGGAGAGAAGATGAGTGGGAGAGGAGGGAGGGAAGTAGGATTGAGGGGGTGAGGGAGGAATGTTTGAGGAGGTCTGAGATATATGGGAATAGGTTTGCCTGGTCGATATGGGAAGGAGGGGGTGGAAAGGAGGAAAGAGGGAGAGAAGATGAGTGGGAGAGGAGGAGAGGAAGAAGGGGAGGGAGGAAAGGAGGATGGGGGGGGATGTGTGAGGAGGTCTTAGAGGTAGATATGGGAAGGAGGGGGGGGGGGAGGTAGGAAAGGAGGTAAGAGAGGGGGAAAAGGGGTGTAGGAGGTCTGAGGGGTAGATAAGGGAAAGGGGGGAGGGGGGATGGATTGGAGAGAAGAGGCCGAGGGGGAGGGCAATGTGGAGGGAGATCTGAGAAGTAGGGGGGTGTAGGGGGAGGAAGGAAAGGTGAGTGAGAGGAAGAGGGAATGTGGGAGGAGGTCTAAGAGGTAGAAATGGGAGGGACATGTTACGAAAGGGAGACGAGGAAGGGGAGGAGGAATATGGGAAGGGGAAATATGACAAGGAGAGGAGGGGGGGTTAGGTGGAGGGAGGAAGGCAGACGGAAGGGGAGAGAGAAAAGGGGGGTAGGGAGTTGGAGGAAGCAGAGTCAGATATAGGAAATATGTAGGGGGAGGGGGTAGAGACCCTACAGTAACAGAGATCGACCAAACTCTTGCAGAAAGAAAAAAAAAATATATATATATACCGGTATATAAAAGGACAGAAATAGAGTTATGCAACATACTCTTAAGAAATATTCCAATGTTTTTACAGTCACAGGATAGGCAACACAATTACCAACATAATATCGTAAAGTCAACGGTCAAAACGTAACTACCCATCGATTTTACCAATTATTTCTGCTCTAAGTATCGAATAATACAAGTGAAATACAGTTAAGAAACCATAATACTGAATAAGGTTAATTTACGGATAATATTTACAATACACTTTACTCTTTCAGCGCCGTTGCCGAACTTTTGATTTTATTCCGGCTACGATGAGACGATTTCATTCAGCTTAAAGAGGGTAATTAACATGCTTTGAACTATCTTACTTTAACTCTTTACTACCACATATCCTTTCTTATACTTCACAAAATTGCCTAAAGATAGCTAGAATATAACTAAAAAGACGTCGCCGGTACAGAAGGGGTTGATACAACACAAGCAACAAGAATATTCGCATATTATATTGATTCATTTATAAGTATTCATTTATAAGTATTCATTTATAAGTATTAATTAATAAGTATTAATTAATAAGTATTAATTTATAAGTATTAATTTATAAGTATTAATTTATAAGTATTAATTTATAAGTATTCATTTATAAGTATTCATTTATAAGTATTCATTTATAAGTACCGTATTCATTTACAAGTATTCATTTATAAGTATTCATTTATAAGTACCGTATTCATTTACAAGTATTCATTTATAAGTATTCATTTATAAGTATTCATTTATAAGTACCGTATTAATTTACAAGTATTCATTTATAAGTATTCATTTATAAGTATTCATTTATAAGTACCGTATTCATTTACAAGTATTCATTTATAAGTATTTCTCCCCATCAATCAGGCTAAGAATATGTTTTTACTTTATGTATGATACAGTTAGATGGTTTTATTCATTATAATGAAATATTTCAAGGAAGCATGGTTAAGGGGAGATTTCCACCTGGAGGATTTTTTTCTGGACCCCTTTCTCCCTCATGTTTAGCTCCATTGCTTTTGAGCTTTTAAGACGTTCGCCCCATTAGTTTGGCGCTTTTAAGAACCCCCGCCCCAATTCTGTCAATTTTAAGACCATTCGTGCCATTAGGTGTGGGTTTTTTCATGGCGAGCGATAGCGAGCCTGTAATTTAAGGGGAATTGGCCTTCGGCCAGGACATTTTTCTACCGAAAAATGTACAAATTTATCTTGAAAGGGGGTCTAGGGAGAGTAATTTTATGTTTGATGGAAGTAACTAAAAACCTCCCCTTAAAGGCTATCTAAATTAAGGTAGTCTAGTCAATTCTCCAAAAACACTTTATGTATATCTCTGAATATTTCCTTCTGTCTCTTAACCCCTTCTGTACCGGCGACATCATTTTAATTCTATTCTGGCAACTAGTAGATGATTTTATTAATTTTAAAATGGGTACCCAGCAATTAAGAAGCTTCGAACTGTCTCACTTAACCCTATTTACTACCACAGATCCTTCTTAAACTGCACAAAATCGTCTAAATATAGCTAGAATAAAACTTAAAAGACATCTCGGTAAAGAAGGGGTTAAAAGGAGGTACCGGTATTTGGTTTTCTGGACTCCTTTCTCCCTCATGTATATCCCCCATTAGCTATGCGATTTTAAGAAGTTTGCCCCATTAGGTTGGCGATTTTAAGACTTTCCACCCTATTTCTTTGTCAATATTAAGACCTTTCGTGCCATTTAGGTGTCTATGTTTTTTTTCTGGCGAGCGATAGCGAGCCAGTAATATAAAAGGAACCAGACTTCGGCCATAACATTTTTCTACCGAAAAATATACAAATTTATCTAGAAGGGGAATCTTGGGTATGTTTTTATTAGCTTGATGGAGGTCTAGAGAGGAAACTAAAAACAAATAAGAAAATATACATAAATAAGCAATTAAATATACCAATCCCCACTAAATATGGACACTTCAATTAAATATACCAATCCCCACTAAATATGGACACTTCAATTAAATATACCAATCCCCACTAAATATGGACACTTCAATTTAAATATATACCAATCCCCACTAAATATGGACACTTCAATTAAATATACCAATCCCCACTAAATGTGGACACTTCAATTAAATATACCAATCCCCACTAAATATGGACACTTCAATTAAATATACCAATCCCCACTAAATATGGACACTTCAATTAAATATACCAATCCCCACTAAATATGGACACTTCAATTAAATATACCAATCCCCACTAAAATATGGACACTTCAATTAAATATACCAATCCCCACTAAATATGGACACTTCAATTAAATATACCAATCCCCACTAAATATGGACACTTCAATTAAATATACCAATCCCCACTAAATATGGAAACTTCAATTAAATATACCAATCCCCACTAAATATGGACACTTCAATTAAATATACCAATCCCCACTAAATATGGACACTTCAATTAAATATACCAATCCCCACTAAATATGGAAACTTCAATTAAATATACCAATCCCCACTAAATATGGACACTTCAATTAAATATACCAATCCCCACTAAATATGGACACTTCAATTAAATATACCAATCCCCACTAAATATGGACACTTCAATTAAATTTACCAATCCCCACTAAATATGGACACTTCAATTAAATATACCAATCCCACTAAATATGGACACTTCAATTAAATATACCAATCCCCACTAAATATGGACACTTCAATTAAATGTACCAATCCCCACTAAATATGGACACTTCAATTAAATGTACCAATCCCCACTAAATATGGACACTTCAATTAAATATACCAATCCCCACTAAATATGGACACTTCAATTAAATATACCAATCCCCACTAAATATGGACACTTCAATTAAATATACCAATCCCCACTAAATATGGACACTTTAATTAAATATACCATTCCCCACTAAATATGGACACTTCAATTAAATATACCAATCCCCACTAAATATGGACACTTCAATTAAATATACCAATCCCCACTAACTATGGACACTTCAATTAAATATACCAATCCCCACTAAATATGGACACTTCAATATACCAATCCCCACTAAATATGGACACTTCATTTAAATATACCAATCCCCACTAAATATGGACACTTCAATTAAATATACCAATCCCCACTTCAATTAAATATACCAATCCCCACTAAATATGGACACTTCAATTAAATATACCAATCCCCACTAAATATGGACACTTCAATTAAATATACCAATCCCCACTAAATATGGACACTTCAATTAAATATACCAATCCCCACTAAATATGGACACTTCAATTAAATATACCAATCCCCACTAAATATGGACACTTCAATTGAATATACCAATCCCCACAAAATATGGACACTTCAATTAAATATACCAATCCCCACTAAATATGGACACTTCAATTAAATATACCAATCCCCACTAAATATGGACACTTCAATTAAATATACCAATCCCCACTAAATGTGGACACTTCAATTAAATATACCAATCCCCACTAAATATGGACACTTCAATTAAATATACCAATCCCCACTAAATATGGACACTTCAATTAAATATACCAATCCCCACTAAATATGGACACTTCAATTGAATATACCAATCCCCACTAAATATGGACACTTCAATTAAATATACCAATCCCCACTAAATATGGACACTTCAATTAAATATACCAATCCCCAATAAATATGGACACTTCAATTGTATATACCAATCCCCACTTAATATGGACACTTCAATTAAATATACCAATCCCCACTACATATGGACACTTCAATTAAATATACCAATCCCCACTACATATGGACACTTCAATTAAATATACCAATCCCCACTAAATATGGACACTTCAATTAAATATACCAATCCTCACTAAATATACACTTCAATTAAATATACCAATCCCCACTAAATATGGACACTTCAATTAAATATACCAATCCCCATTAAATATGGACACTTCAATTAAATATACCAATCCCCACTAAATATGGACACTTCAATTAAATATACCAATCCCCACTAAATATGGACACTTCAATTAAATATACCAATCCCCACTAAATATGGACACTTCAATTAAATATACCAATCCCCACTAAATATGGACACTTCAATTAAATATACCAATCCCCACTAAATATGGACACTTCAATTAAATATACCAATCCCCACTAAATATGGAAACTTCAATTAAATATACCAATCCCCACTAAATATGGACACTTCAATTAAATATACCAATCCCCACTAAATATGGACACTTCAATTAAATATACCAATCCCCACTAAATATGGACACTTCAATTAAATATACCAATCCCCACTAAATATGGACACTTCAATTAAATATACCAATCCCCACTAAATATGGACACTTCAATTAAATATACCAATCCCCACTAAATATGGACACTTCAATTAAATATACCAATCCCCATTAAATATGGACACTTTAATTAAATATACCAACCCCATTAAATATGGACACTTCAATTAAATATACCAATCCCCACTAAATATCTATCTATCTATATGCTCAGGCCCAATCCCCATTTTGGGGGTAGCCGACTCAAGACAGAGCAAGAACAGGGAAAACACAAAAACAACCTAAAACAAAAAATAAACACAGATAAAAAACACAAACTCACACACATCCAGGTCACCCAGGAGAAGACCCAGAGACCAGGGTTACCAAGGTCGCTCCAGCACTCACCCGGCCCCTGACCACCCGGAGAGGTTCCGATCTCGGCAGGCAGACATGCAGCGGAGCCAAAGCCACAAGCCCTCCCACCACACTTCCAGGCACACCCTTCATATTAATCGTCTCCCCGGGCCAGGCACCTGATGGACTATTATCTAGTCGAACTTGCGCCCGACCCCTTACTAAATATGGACACTTCAATTACCCCTATCAAACCCATAATAATTTACAGTGTAGTTGCAGACAATTTTAATCAGCTTAGGCCGAAGCCCTTGGAGTGAAAGGGTTAATGCGATCACTGGGATGGGAAAACTTTTAAGGGGGCCCACCTCGCTTTTTTTCTCTCTCTTTGTCTCCCTCTCTCTTTGGTATGTATCCATTCGGCCACATTCACATTCAGCCTACTTTTTTAAGACGTTTACCCCCATCCAGGTGTTAATATTTTTTTCTGGCGAACGGTAGCGAGCCAAGATGTATTGTACATTATATACTGTATATATTTTGTTTACAGCAAGCTAAATTTGTACATTTTTCGAAAGAAAAATTTCTCCTGCGAAGCTAGATTTCTCCATACAATGCTGGCTCGCTATCGC
Organism: Paralithodes platypus; assembly: GCA_032716605.1. Taxonomy (NCBI): domain Eukaryota; kingdom Metazoa; phylum Arthropoda; class Malacostraca; order Decapoda; family Lithodidae; genus Paralithodes; species Paralithodes platypus. The sequence continues at coordinate 9,017,802 of CM064573.1, forward strand.
TCGCCAGGAAGAAATCGACACCTAGATGGGGATAAACGTCTTAAAACAGTTGGCTGAATGGGGTCGAATGGATACAAGCCAGAGAAAGAGAGAAAAGAAGAGAAAGAAAAAAAAGCAGGTGACCCCCCCTTAATACCGACTTTGTCTGGTCTTATTATAACCCAAAGTTGGTTCACCGACCTCACAGCTTTCTTCTGGCGGTGCTAATATTACTTCAATCTTGCAATGTTTAACCCCCTCAGCACGATGACGTCATTTGCATCATATTCTGGTTACCATTAGACGATTTCCGTTAGCTTATAATCTACCTCTAGGAATCTAGGGAGTTAACTAACAGAAAAGTAATATATATATAAATAAATTCACCAATAAACGAACCCTTCCCCCTTAAGGAGAGATATCCACTTGAGGGATTTTTTTTCATGACTCCTTTCTCCCTCATGTTTAGCCCCATTATTTTCTAATTTTAAAACGGTCGCCCCATTATTTTGAGGATTTTAAGAACCCTCGCCCCATTTAAGTCAATTTTAAGACCTTTCGTGCCATTTAGGTGTCGATTTTATCCTGGCGAGCGATAGCGAGCCTGTAATTTAAGAGGAACCGGCTTTCAGCCGGGACATTTTTCTACCGAAAAATGTACAAATTTATCTTGAAAGGGGCTCAAGGGGGTGTAATCTTAAGCTTGAAGGATATCTAGGGACCAAACTAAATACCTCTTCTTAATGTTATTCTTGCTAGTATTACAAGTTTGTATTCAGTTTATATAGGGCCTCAAGCAACTAACAGGCTTCCAACTATCTCACCTAACCCTTTTTTATTACCACAGATCCTTCTTAAGGGGAGGTTTTTAGTCGATTCCCTAGACTTCCACCAATCTTAAAATTACTCCCCCTAGACCCCCTTTCAAGATAAATTTGTACATTTTTCGGTAGAAAAATGTCCCGGCCGTAGGCCGGTTCCCCTTAAATTACAGGCTCGCTATCGCTCGCCAGGAAAAAATCGACACCTAAATGGCACGAAAGGTCCTAAAAGTGACATAAATGGGGTGAAAGTTCTTAAAATCGCCAAACTAATGGGGCGAACTTCTTAAAACCTCAAAAACAATGGGGCTAAACATGAGGGAGAAAGGGGTCCAGAAAAAAATCCCTCAAGTGGAAATCTCCCCTTAACCTGCACAAAATCGTCTAAATAAAGGTAGAATATAGTTAAAAAGACGTCGCCGGTACAGCAGGGATTAAATTAACAAAACATCAATAATGTCACTCAAAAGCAGCAGTTATCCCGGCTCCCAGGCACCGTACCGCGGGGTCTGTATATATCCGCAGCACCACCACCACCACCACCACCACCACCACCGCTATCAATGCTAGGACTCATCACTGTTGAAAGGGAACACTGATTACATTATTCCGCGCAATATATTACCTCCTCCACAACATGCCCCGGGGATTTATTTACTTTGATCTCTCGTTTGTATTGGGTCATCAGAATTATTACCTCTTTTAAGGGGGGTGACCTGCTTTTTGTTTCTCCTTTTCTCTCTTGCTCTGGCTTGTATCCATTCGGTCCCATTCAGCCAACTATTTTAAGACGTTTATCCCCATCTAGATGTCGATTTCTTCTTGGCGAGCGATAGCGAGGGTTAACATAAAGGATGACAATCATCATCATGAGCATCAGGATGATGAATAGTATAATTTGCATAATGCTTATTATTATTATTATTATTATTATAATGCCAGTTCCAAAACCTTTTTAATCAAACGAGTGTTATCTATTGTTGGTATTAACCTAATGCATTGACCTAAGATATTTTTATCCAAGTCAAACGGTTTATTAAAATCAAATGAAAAAGTCAGTAAGAGTTTACAATTAATGTCCTGTACTAACCTATATTAATGTCCTGTACTAACCTATATTAATGTCCTGTACTAACCTATATTAATGTCCTGTACTAACCTATATTAATGTCCTGTACTAACCTATATTAATGTCCTGTACTAACCTATATTAATGTCCTGTACTAACCTATATTAATTATTATAAATGTTCCTGTTCCATTAAGGGGAGGTATATATTTAGTTGGTTCCCTACTTTTTCATCAAGCTTAAAATTACACCCCCTAGACCCCTTTTCAAGATAAATTTGTACATTTTTCGGTAGAAAAATGCTCTTAAATTTGCTCTTAAATTACAGGCTCGCTATCGCTCGCCAGGAAAAAATCGACACCTTAATGGCACGAAAGGTCTTAAAATTGACAGAAATGGGGCATAATGTCTTAAAATATCCAAACTAGTAGGGCGAAGGTCATAAAATCTCAAAAGCAATGGGGATAAACATGAGGGAGAAAGGGGTCCAGAAAAAAAATCCCTCAAGTGGATATCTCCCCTTAAAGGTGTGATTTATCTTTAGTATAGGTTGATATATTCCAGCCACTGTCACCACCACCCAAGGTCCAGGGAGTCCATCTCAAGTTATGATCACCTGTCTCTCATCCTGCCAGGCCACGAGTCCTTCACACTAACGGATCCGCAACCTTTAAGGGCAGATGGGTCGTTGTTCTGGTCCACCCTTATTCCTCAGGTTTAGCACCATTATTTTTGTTTAGATTTTAAGACGTTCGCCCCATTAGTTTGTTGATTTTTTCCTGGCGAGCCTGCACTTTTAAGAGAAACCGTCGAAAAATGTACAAATTTATATTGAAAGGGGGTCTAGGGAGTTTTTTTTTTTTTAAGCTTGAAGGTCTAGCGAGGAAACTAAAAACAAATAAATATATAAATATATAGATCCCCCAAAATAACCCATCTCCCCTTTAGTGGGATTCATCTTTAGTATAGGTTGATATATTCCAACCACTGTCACCACCCAAGGTCCAGGGAGTCCATATAAAGTTATGATCACCACCACCTGTCACTCTCATCCTGCCAGACCACGAGTCATTCACACTAACGGATCCAGTATAGCCTAGTCACACTGATCCGACAACCTTTAAGGGCAGATGGGTCGTTGTTCTGGTGCCCCTTCTTCCTCAGGTTTGGCCCCATTAGTTACAGAATGTTAGCATAGTTTGATATATTCCAACCACAGACCAACCACCATAGTCCATATAAAGTTATGATCACCACCATCTGTCACGCCACGAGTCCTTCACACTAACGGATCCTGTATAGTCACACTGATCCAACACCTTTAAGGGGGGTCACCTGCTTTGTTTTCTCTCCTTTTCTCTCTTTCTGTGGCTTGTATCCATTCGGTCCCATTCAGCCAACTGTTTTAAGACGTTTATCCCCATCCAGGTGTCGATTTCTTCCTGGCGAGCGATACCGAGCCAGGAGAAATCCGACTTCGCCGGAGAAATTTTTCTATTGAAAAATGTACAAATTTGGCCTGCTGTAAAAAAACATTTATAAAAATATAGTGGCTCGCGGAAAAATCGACACCTAAATGGGGATAAACGTATTAATATAGTAGGCTGAATTGGGCTGAATGGGACCGAATGGATACAACCAAGAGAGGGAGAGAGAGAAAAAACACGAGGTGGGCCCCCTTAACCCTTTCACGCACGTGTGGACGCAGAGGTTGCCGTTTTCTGCCCACAGCTAACTCAAAGACAACTGCATAGGTTCAAATAACTAAACTAAAGGTTTCTAAACACCCCTGATGGTCACAAAGGCTTTTAACCCGTTGTTCAGTACCAAGGACGTTCTTTTTATCTTATCCTGGGAACTATTAGACTATTTTATTCAGCTTAGGAAGGACCTCTAGCAATAATATGGCTTCAAAGTATCTCGACCAACCCTTTTAACTACCACAGATCCTTCCTAAGCTGCATAATATCATCTAAATATAGCTAGAATAAAATACAACACACGTCGCTGGTACTCAAAGGGTTAAGTAGCCCAGAAAGGGAGCAATTCGCGTCCTGTTAACCCATTCAGTATCGTACCGGTGACGTCCTTTTCATTATATTCTGGCAACTAATAGACGATATTATCCAGTTTAAGAAGGGCGCCCACTTAAGGGGGGGTATTTAGTTTCTTCCCTAGAACTCCATCAAGCTTAAAATTACACCCCCTAGACCCCCTTTCAATATAAATGTGTACATTTTTCGGTAGAAAAATTTCCCGGCCGAGGGCAGGTTCCTCTCAAATTACAGGCTCGCTTTCGCTCGCCAGGAAAAAATCGACACCTAAATGGCACGAAAGTTCTTAAAATTGACAGAAATGGGGCGAAAGTTCTTAAAATCGCCAAACTAAAGGGGGCGAGCGTCTTAAAATCTAAAAAGCAATGGGGCTAACATGAGAGAGAAAGGGGTCCAGAAAAAAATCCCTCGAGTGGAAATCTCCCCTTAACCCTTGTTAGACCCATCTTAAGCTGCACAAAATCGTCTTAATAGAATTAGAATTAAAAGGTAAAACTTGCAAACTAAACAAACCAAAACTGGGACAAAGACAATATAAAGGCAAAATAACTAATCAAAATCGCTATGTGGAAACTACGCTTACTAAAATAAAATATATGAAATAAAAGATAAATGAAAAAAGACGTCGCCGGTACAGTCGCGCTAATAAGTGATGTCTCGGCACCAAGTATGTGTTGATCAATAATTGGGATCAGCAATATCTAAGCTTCATTTTTTCATATCAAGTGAAATATACAAACATGTGCCTACACTTGCCCACCCTACTCACCATCTGACAGACATTAATACAGCACAGAGCAAGCCAAACGTAATGACAGCTGGGACATGACTTATTAGCGTGACTGTACAGTATGGGTTATCTGTACACGATATTTGGGTACACTCGGATGCCATAGTTTCTAGTCCAATGATAAATAAATATTCGTGGACTTCACCTACTTCTAATTATGGAACCATATCTATGGAAAGTGTATTTCGATTACTAATTGACCACTTGCGAGTTTCATTCTGTAAGGAAGTTGGAGCTGTAGACAACGATATTTAACAGAATTTACAACTAAAATACGATCGTAGTACATATATAAATACATAAAACCCAATTCAACATACCATTTATCCATCAGAAACGTACATTAGTTTTGAATTTCTGTTTAATATCGATGTTCATGGCTCCAACTTCCTTATAAAACGAAACTAGCAAGTGGCCAATTAGCATCAGCACTATCTAAACTTTAATTCATAGTTTCCAGTGATATATACACATTTTCCTATCGTTACACACCATATTCAACATCTGACAGACATTAATACACGGGCATTGCATCGTATCCGTTTTGTTCATTACGAACAATCACGAATAGTATGGTAAATAAATCACACATAGCGTGGTTAATGGATTACAAATAGCGTGGTTTATAGATCACAAATAGCGTGGTTAATAGATCACAAATAGCGTGGTTAATAGATCACAAATAGCGTGGTTAATAGATCACAAATAGCGTGGATAATAGATCACAAATAGCGTGGTTAATAGATCACAAATAGCGTGGTTAATAGATCACAAATAGCGTGGTTAATAGATCACAAATAGCGTGGTTAATAGATCACAAATAGCGTGGTTAATAGATCACAAATAGCGTGGTTAATAGATCACAAATAGCGTGGTTAATAGATCACAAATAGCGTGGTTAATAGATCACAAATAGCATGGTTAATAGATCACACATAGCGTGGTTAATAGATCACACATAGCGTGGTTTATAGATCACACATAGCGTGGTTTATAGATCACAAATAGCGTGGTTAATAGATCACAAATAGCGTGGTTAATAGATCACAAATAGCGTGGTTAATAGATCACAAATAGTGTGGTTAATAGATCACAAATAGCGTGGTTAATAGATCACAAATAGCGTGGTTAATAGATCACAAATAGCGTGGTTAATAAATCACAAATAGCGTGGTTAATAAATCACAAATAGCGTGGTTAATAAATCACAAATAGCGTGGTTAATAGATCACAAATAGTGTGGTTAATAGATCACAAATAGCGTGGTTAATAGATTACAAATAGCGTGGTTAATAGATCACAAATAGCGTGGTTAATAAATCACAAATAGCGTGGTTAATAAATCACAAATAGCGTGGTTAATATATCACAAATAGCATGGTTAATAAATCACAAATAGCGTGGTTAATAAATCACAAATAGCGTGGTTAATAAATCACAAATAGCGTGGTTAATAAATCACAAATAGCGTGGTAAATAAATCACAAATAGCGTGGTTAATAAGTCACAAATAGCGTGCTAAATAAATCACACATAGCGTGGTTAATGGATTACAAATAGCGTGGTTTATAGATCACAAATAGCGTGGTTAATAGATCAAATAGCGTGGTTAATAGATCACAAATAGCGTGGTTAATAGATCACAAATAGCGTGGTTAATAGATCACAAATAGCGTGGTTAATAGATCACAAATAGCGTGGTTAATAGATCATAAATAGCGTGGTTAATAGATCATAAATAGCGTGGTTAATAGATCACAAATAGCGTGGTTAATAGATCACAAATAGCGTGGTTAATAGATCACAAATAGCGTGGTTAATAGATCACAAATAGCGTGGTTAATAGATCACAAATAGCGTGGTTAATAGATCACAAATAGCTTGGTTAATAGATCACACATAGCGTGGTTTATAGATCACAAATAGCGTGGTTAATAGATCACAAATAGCGTGGTTAATAGATCACAAATAGCGTGGTTAATAGATCACAAATAGTGTGGTTAATAGATCACAAATAGCGTGGTTAATAGGTCACAAATAGCGTGGTTAATAGATTACAAATAGCGTGGTTAATAGATCACAAATAGCGTGGTTAATAAATCACAAATAGCGTGGTTAATAAATCACAAATAGCGTGGTTAATAGATCACAAATAGCGTGGTTAATAGATTACAAATAGCGTGGTTAATAGATCACAAATAGCGTGGTTAATAAATCACAAATAGCGTGGTTAATAAATCACAAATAGCGTGGTTAATATATCACAAATAGCGTGGTTAATAAATCACAAATAGCGTGGTTAATAAATCACAAATAGTGTGGTTAATAAATCACAAATAGCGTGGTTAATAAGTCACAAATAGCGTGGTAAATAAATCACAAATAGCGTGGTAAATAAATCACAAATAGCGTGGTTAATAAATCACAAATAGCGTGGTTAATAAATCACAAATAGCGTGGTAAATAAATCACAAATAGCGTGGTTAATAAGTCACAAATAGCGTGGTAAATAAATCACAAATAGCGTGGTAAATAAATCACAAATAGCGTGGTTAATAAATCACAAATAGCGTGGTTAATAAATCACAAATAGCGTGGTTAATAAATCACAAATAGCGTGGTAAATAAATCACAAATAGTGTGGTTAATAAATCACAAATAGCGTGGTAAATAAATCACAAATAGCGTGGTTAATAAATCACAAATAGCGTGGTAAATAAATCACAAATAGCGTGGTAAATAAATCACAAATAGCGTGGTAAATAAATCACAAATAGCGTGGTTAATAAATCACAAATAGCGTGGTAAATAAATCACAAATAGCGTGGTTAATAAATCACAAATAGCGTGGTAAATAAATCACAAATAGCGTGGTTAATAAGTCACAAATAGCGTCCACAAAATAGACAAATGACGTGGCTAATAGATCACAAATAGTGCTCTTAGTATAATGACAAATAGCGTGGTAAATAGATCTGGAGGTATTTATGAGAAAGACACAGACACAAGCGGTGTGGAGACCAGCTAAATGGGATTACTTGATTACCATGGTCTGATCTGCTAACCTAATTGTTGAGGGGGAGATGGGAGACAAGGGACTAACGGGAAAGGAGGGAGGGAGGGAGAGGGATTTACGAGGAATAGTTAGTATCTTGAAGACCTTGCCGTCTATTCAGGGAGTTACATCAATAAACTGCTTGGAAACCTGCTAACCAGAACACCCAAATAAATTTCCATGTCAGTCACTTTCAAAGTTATTTCCCAATAAATAATAGTCTGTTTTGTGATTTGCTTGGCCCATATACATCACCTTGAACATCAAGTTCAGTGGCATCTGTCATGTCTCGGACCATTCACCCAGTCTGTTAAGATCTTTGCCGAGATGTTGAATCCCTTTAAGATCCTTCACATTCACTCCTAGTTTAATGTCATCTTCAATCTTAGATATTTTACTCAATAGACTAATATCGATGTCAACGACACACATATTAAACAGCAGTGGGCCAAGGACAGATCCCTGTGGAACTACAGAAGCTAATTGGCCTATATTTCTTGTGGCACTCATGATCCCCTTTCTTAAAGACTGGGGTCAAGTTGGCCAGTTTCCAGTTCTCGGGTACCTCTCCAGTTTCTTACGATTTATTGAATATTTCCATTATAAGGGGTGCCACTTGATAACACACTTCTCTAATGACTCTGGAAAGAGAGCCATCCAGATCACACGACTTAAGGGGGGATGGTTCACTTTTTGGCCGATTTTTGCATGTATTCATTATTTTTCTAGTTTCCTCCCTAGACCTCCAACAAATATAAACAAACATCCATTAGATCCCCCTTCTAGATCAGTTTGTACATTACAGGCTCACTATCGTTCGCCAGGGAAAACAAATCGACACTTAAATAGCACGAAAGGTCTAAATATTGACGACGAAATGGGGCGAAAGGTCTTAAAATCTACTAACTAATGGGGCAAACATCTTAACATCTGAAAACTAATGGGGCTAAACATGAGGGAGAAAGTGGTCCAGAAAACCAGCCCATCCCCCCTTAAAGTTATTTAGCTTGTCTATTCGTTTTGTCACCTCTTCTGGCAGTACATTTAATTATGTTGAAAATTTCACCTTCATGAACTAATCCTGGGCTTAAAAAAATGTCACTAGTATTTTCTTTTGTAAATACTGAACAAAAAAATATTAATTTAATGATTCACCCATTTCCATGTCTAAGACTTGTTCGCCTTCTGCGTCCATTAGGGGTCCACTACTACTCGTAAATTGTTTCCTACTATTGGGGTCGTGATTTGGCAGCACTACACCCCCCCCCCCCCCCCACCTCATATTGGTAGGAGGTGGAGTGAGGGAGGGGGGTTGGGGAGGTGGGTGCAGCGCTGCCTAATCACGACCCCAACGGAATAGAACATGTGCGGCAAACTGTACATAGGTGCAGAACTCTTTGGAACTCATTGAAAAGAGCTGAAAACCATAATTTCTTCATTTCGCTTTGCTTCCTTTGTTAGAGATTTCACTCTCCTGCAAACATTTTATAAAGAGTCTAGGTCCCTTTGGTCCTGACTACTTTTAGCCTTTCTGTAGGCAGTCTTTCTCTTTATAATTGCTACAGCTATAGGCTATCTCTTGTGAACCATTTTGGTTGAGAGAGAGAGAGAGAGAGAGAGAGAGAGAGAGAGAGAGAGAGAGAGAGAGAGAGAGAGAGAGAGAGCGGGTGCGTGCGTTAATTTGCGACTAAATACATTTGTGTTTGTGTAATAGTAATTACTGTGTTTACAGTATGTGTAAGTAATTATCAGTATATATAAGCGTCGATTGTGTGTGTGTGTGTGTGTGTGTTTAATAGTTATACTAGCAACAATGAACGGTTTATTGATAAATTGACAGCCTAGTCGGCAGAAAGTATATATATATATATATCGTATGTGTGTGTGTGTGTGTAATAAGTTTATGTATGTGTGATGACTATGTGTGAATAACTGGTGTGTGTGTGGCAAGGATGAGTGTGTATGTGCATGTATGTGTGTGTGTGTGTGTGTGTGTGTAATGTGTTTCAGATATTTGTAGGGCAAGCCAGGAAGGAGAGAAGGGGTCAGAGAAAATATATGGGCAGGAGAAGGACGAAAGGAAGAGGAGGAAGAACAAATAAAGAAGAACGAGGAGGACGAGGAGGAAGAACAAGTAAAGAAGAAGAACGAGGAGGAGGAAGAACAAGTAAAGAAGAAGAACGAGGAGGACGAGGAGGAAGAACAAGTAAAGAAGAAGGAAGAGGAGGAGGAAGAACAAGTAAATAAAAAGGAGGTGGAGGAGGAAGAACAAGTACAGAAGAAGAAGGAGGAGGAAGAGTAAGTAAAGAAGGAAGAGGAGGAAGAGTAAGTAAATAAGAAGGAGGAGGAGGAGGAAGAACAAGTAAAGAAGGAGGAGGAGGACTAAAGACAAACATGGGAATAATATCATAGACGGAAGAAGAGGGCGAAAACAAATCAAAACAAAGATAATAAACCGGAAATAAACAAGAACAGGAAAACAGGAAGAGAGAGAAACAGCAAACACACACTGAATAAAGGTACACAAAGGGTGGAAGACGGGAGGAAGGAAGGAAGACGATAAACAAAGACCAAGGTAAACAAAGAAAGGAGAAGAAAGAGATAATTACATAATAGTTACACGAACTAAATAAACCTTTTAGTTGCGTTAAGGGGGTAGTGCTTGGTTTTGGTATATTTGTATTAACATTATTAATTCCTGTTAGTTTATACATCCGTTAATTATGTAAAAACTAACATAAATAAATAATGTTAATAATAATTGAACTACCATACATAAATCTATGGACATAAGACTCCAACCTTCCCTCCAGTAGTTCCTAATACATTAACATGCTGTAACTATGAAACTAATCCGAAGTAGACATTTTGTTATAGACACGTTTTGCCTTGGAATTGTCTCAGGATATCACTTTCTGATATACGACATGCTTTAAAGAATCACCCTGTACAGTACCGGTATATATGTATATATATATATATATATATATATATATATATGTATATATATATATATATATTTATTTATTTATTTATTAGATCAGAGAGAAAGATAGAAATAAAAGGAGGAAGAATTGGAAGTATACCGCGAAATATATGAAGAACCGAGGAAAATGATATCACGGAAAGAAGGAAGGAAGGAAGGAAGGAAGGAAGGAAGGAAGAAAGGCGATAGAAAGAAGAGGAAATGATTAAACGAAACGAGAGCCGGGGGATGGAAGTAAAAAGGAGAGGAGAAAGGAAACAAAAAGTATGAGTAGGTAAAACACTTTGAGGAGCATGAAGAGGAGGAAGAAGACTTATAATAACAAGAACGTAAGGATGGGGAACCTGAAGAAGAAGAACGAAAGAAGAACGAACGAAGAAGGAAAGAAGAACGAACAAAGAAGAAAAACGAAAGAAGAACGAAAGAAGAAGAAGGAAAGAAGAACGAACGAAGAAGAAAAACGAAAGAACGAAATTAGAAGAAAAACGAAAGAACGAAGGAAGAAGAAGAACGAAAGGAAGAAGAAGGAGGAGGGGAAGTGGAAGAAGAAGAACGAAAGGAAGAAAAGGAAGACGAAAGGAGGAGGAGGGGAAAATAAGGACGAAGAAGCAAAAGCAGAATACAAGAGAAAGGAAAAACAAGTAGGGAACGAAAGGGGAGCAAAGGAAGGAAGAAGAATTAATAGCGGCGTGGCGGAAGATAATAAACCACGAGAGGAAGAGGAAGGAGAAGAGGAGGAGGAGGATGGGAATAAAGAGTAGGAGGAACAATACAGAAATAAGAGGGAGCAGAAGAGGAGGGAAGGAGGGAGAAGAGGTTGAGGGAGAGAGAGGAGGAGGAGGAGGGAGAAGAAGAGGAGGAAGGGAGGGAGGGAGAAGAAGAGGAGGGAAGGAGGGAGAGAGAAGAAGAGGAGGGAGGGAGAAGAAGAGGAGGAGAGAGAAGAAACGGAGGAGGGAGAAGAAGAGGAGGAGGGAGAAGAAGAGGAGGGAAGGAGGGAGAAGAGGTTGAGGGAGGGAGGAGGAGGGAGAAGAAGAGGTGGGGAGAAGATGGAGGGAGAAGAGAGAGGTGGGAGACAAGAGTGGTGGATGAGAAGAAGGGGTGGAGGAGGGAGAAAGAGGTGAGGGACGGTTATGTGAAGAAGGAGGGGGGGGGAGCGTGGTGAAGAGGAGGGAGGGAGGAGGAGGAGGGAGGGATAAGAAGAGGAGGGAGGGAGAGAAAAAGGGGGAGGACAGAAGAAAAGGGAGGGAGAAGAAGAGGAGGAGAAGAATAGGAGGAGGGAGGGAGGAAGAAGAAAGGAGGATTATGAGAATAAGAAAGGGAGGGAGAAGAAGAGGAGGAGGGAGGGAGAAGAAAAGGGGGAGGGAGGGAGAAGAAGGAAGAGGAGGGAGGGTGGTAAACAAGAGGAGGGAGGGAGAAGAAGAGGAGGAGGGAGGGAGAAGAGGTGGAGGGAGGGAGGGAGGAGGAGGAGGGAGGGAGAAGAAGGAGGAGGAGGAGGAAGGGAGAAGAAGAGAAGGAGGAGGAAGAGGAGAAGAAGGGAGGTTGAAGAATGGGGAGAGTGTTCAGGTGTGATTTCACAGAATATTTTCTATCTTGTTAGAAACTAATCAGATTGTTGCATTATTTGTTTATTATTTTAACCCACATCTATCACATTATCTATCACATCTATCACATTATTTGTTTATAGTAAATCGTAAGGTATTTGGACTGCAGTTTCCTTTTAACCTCTTTCTGTACAGGTGCCGTTCCTTTAACTTTATTCTGGCTATTATAATGTAAAACTTGCAAAATAAACAAACCAAAACGACAAAATAACTAATCAAAATCGCTATGTGGAAACAACGCTTAGACGATTTTATTCAGTTTAAAAAGGGCCTTCAGCAATTAATAGGCTTCGAACTATCACACTTAACTCTTTTGACTAACACAGAACCTTCTAAAACTACATAAAACTGTCTACATATACCTAAAATAATATTATAAAGGCGTCGCCGGAACTGAAGGGGTTAAATTCAATTATTGTATCCTGTTCAAAATTAGTGGTCCAGAAATCGTGAACTCAAACCTCTATAACTAAAAAAGGGCTGGGGTAAATGGGCCGTACATGTCCACACCTATTCCCTAGCTGACCCTTCCCAAATGGTAGAAATATTAGCTCGATTACTCTAGTCGTTTGTGAGTTATAGAGGTAAATATTCAAAGGTTTTGGACTACTTACTTGGTACAGGGTATAGTTGCTCCATTCCTTTAAAGTTGCTAAAATTTACTCCCAAGTATTAAGGGAGCCGCCCTCGCTTTTTTTCTCTTTCTCTCCCTCTCTCTTTGGCTTGTATCCATTCGGCCCCATTCAATCTACTGTTTTAAAAAGTTTACCCCCATCCGGGTGTCAATATTATCCTGGCGAGCGGCAGCGAGCCAGCATATATATATTTTTGTTTTACAGTAAGCTAAATTTGTACATTTCGATAGAAAAATTTCTCCGCCGAAGCCGGATTTCTCCACACAATGCTGGCTCGCTATCGCTCGCCAGGAAAAAATCGACACCTGGATGGGGATAAACGTCTTAAAACAGTTAGCTGAATGGGGCCGAATGGATACAAGCCAGGGAAAAGAGAAAAGGAGAGAAAGATAAAACAAAATCGGTGACCCCCCTTAATGTCATCAACATGGAGATCACACTCAGCAGGTTAACATCGATGTTGTTGACAAAAGATAATTATATGATTGTACAGTAGAGCGTCCAAACCTTATTTCTGTGAAACACCAGAAACGGCAAGAGTCCATTCCAGAAAACAAAATATTGATTACAATTCCTTGTTGTTTATCAGAAAACATTCTATCCAATTAGTTATCTCTGCAATGATGCCGAGGGGGGGGGGGGAGAGGGAGAGAGAGTACAAAGGAAATCAAGCAACAACAGGTCTAGTGACCCTTCTAGGTTGCTTGTCCTCCAAAACACTGAGGATCAAGTGTCCAAACAGTAGTTTAGAGTGGGTAAGGGAACATTGGAAAGGGAACTACTGCCCTGGAACTAATGTCCGTGGCAGGATTAGGAAGTTAGTAGGGGACAGATGGGTTAGTAACTGAGGGGGGGATAAAATAAAGTTATTCATTTACAATCGCAGTCAGTCGCGGGTTTGATGCGAGATATTTGTCTAAGCGGAGTTTAAATGAATCAACGGTGCTGCAGTCTATAACGTCTCGGGGAAGCCCATTCCACAAGTTGACAACTCGATTGAAGAAGAAATTCTTAGATTCGTGTGAGTTAAAAGATTTACCAATAATTTTGCAACCGTTTCCCCGCGTGTAATTGATTGGTCGATAGTGAAGTACTTACTACAGTTCATATTGTCGATGCCTTTGATGATTTTGAACACTTGAATTAAGTCACCTCTTAATCTGCGCTGGGTTAAAGGAAATAGATTTAATTCTCTAAGACGCTCTTCGTATGGTTTGTTCTTTAGGCTAGGTATCATTTTGGTAACTCTACGTTGAACTCGTTCTAGCTTGTTTATATCTTTTTGGTAATAATGGCACCAGGATTGAACGCAGTATTCCAGAAGAGGGCGGACTAAGGAATTGTAAAGGGTTAGGATAACTTCTTTGGATTTATGCTCAAATGACCTGCCTATAAAGCCAATTATTTTGTTTGCCTTCTTAACAACTTCTGAACATTGTTGACTCGGTTTTAGGTTACCGGTACTCGATATTGTTACTCCCAGATCGGTTTCGCTGTTCACATTCTTAAGCTGAGTGCCATTCATCGAATAGTTTGCTTTCTCATTTAGGTATCCGATATGTAGTACTTTACATTTATCCGCATTGAAACTCATTTGCCAAATTTGGGCCCAACATGACAATTTATCTAGATTGTGTTGTATATCGTCAACTTGTTCTTTTGAGAGTACGCTATTTGCAATTTTTGTATCGTCAGCAAATTTTGAGATTGTACAGGTGAGACCCTCATCTATGTCGTTGATGTAAATTAGAAAGAGAATTGGTCCTAGTACCGATCACTGGGGTACCCCGCTACTTACATTGGTCCATTTAGATGCTTTACCGTTTATGACTACTCTTTGCTTTCTGTCGCCGAGCCAATTTTCTATCCATTTCAACACACCGTCTTGTATTCCATGCGCTTTTAGTTTTAGCAGTAAACGTTTGTGGGGAACTTTGTCAAAGGCCTTTTGAAAATCAAGGTATATAATATCTACAGCTTTACTCTCATCGTAGAGGTTGAGGATATCGTGGAAGAAGTCTAAGAGGTTTGCTAAACAGGAACGTTTTTTACGAAAGCCGTGTTGAGTATCTTTAAGCAAGTTATTTGCCTCTAAGTGATTTACGAGTCGGTCTCTTATGACCGTTTCTAGCATTTTACATACAATTGAGGTTAAGCTAATTGGACGATAGTTACTGGGTAGGGATTTGCTGCCTTTTTTGAATATCTGTGTTACGTTGGCTAGCTTCCACTGATCAGGCATAGTCCCAGACTGCAAGGATTCATTGAATAGCAATGTCAGTGGTTTGGAGAGCTCATCCTTAGCTTCCTTTAGAACTCTAGGCGACATTGTATCAGGTCCAGGCGTTTTATTTACCTTGAGTTTATCTAAACAATTCAATACTTCTCTCTCTGTAACGGTGATATTGCTTAGAACATCTGAATTATCAATCTGAATCGGCGATGGTGTAGGGATATCACGGAGGTCTTCGGTTGAAAAAACTGATGCAAAGAAGGTATTGAGGGCATTACTCATTTGTACTTAGTCTTTGGTGTATTCTCCATTTTCATCGACTAACGGTCCAACAGTTGAAGTAACTACTTTTTTCTTTCTGATACAACTATTTGAATTCTTTCGGGTTTGTTTTATTTTGATTCTCAACATGTAACTCCAGGGTCTTTTTACTTTGCTTAATTAACTTTTTGGCTTTGCGTCGTAGCTCTACATATTTCACCCGTTCTTCGTCATTTTGTGAGGATTTTAATCTATCATTAGCAAATTTTTTAGCAAGCAGACAGTCTGAAATATCTTTATTCCACCATTTGGGCTTATCATTATGGCCTGGATGCCGTATTTTCGATGGTATGCAGTCTTGCACTGCCTTAAGGTAAGTGGTTGTGAAACACTCCCAAGATGTATTTATGTCGTTATTGTTAGTCAGAAAGCTCCAGTCAGTTTCTTTAAGCTTTGATTTAAGTTTATGAAAATTTGCTTTCTTGAAATTAGGGAATTTCTCAATGCTGCTATCTGATTTGTTACTAGTAAACTTTAAAGTGAAAGTTATCGTACGATGGTCGCTGTTACTGAATTCATCACCAACATTCAAAATTCTCTATTAATTCTTCTTTTGTTGCGAGAACAAGGTCAAGCACATTATTACCACGGGTCGGAGATTGTACAAATTGAAAAAGTGAACTCTCATGCAAGTTAGCATAGAGGTCGTGTCCAGAGTGTGAAGTTAGAATATCGCCCCATTTAGTCACGGGTAAGTTGAAATCGCCAAGAATTACTGTATCTTGTATGTTAGTTATTTCTGTAATTTGTTCATAAATTTCACTGTCAGTTTGCACTGATTGAGCTGGGGGTCTGTATAATAAAGCTAGTGTTATTTTAGTTCCTCGTTTATTATTTAATAGTACGTAAGATATGTCTATATTCGCAATTTGAGGTTTTGACATTAAGACGGGATTAAGACTTTCCTTTATAAAAAACAGAACTCCTCCTCCATTTCTATTGATCCGACTTTTCTCAAACATTGTATAACCAGGAAGCGTATATTCGGCTAAAAAATCTCTGTCTTCCGTATTTAACCAAGATTCTGTAATGCCGATTATATCATAATGTTCTGTAAACACGATTTCCTCTAGATCTGAACATTTATTGCGTATGCTACGAGCATTTACTGATTATGTTACTGATTGTGCATGGTCTGAATTTTCAGTTCGTATTTGACTTACACTACCCCCGGATACCCCCGGTTGACCCCGTTTTTTGAACGGAAATCCTTGACTGCATCGTTCAGCAGACGACCAAGACGTGCAGCTCCAACTTCATTGAGATGTACACCATCTCCTGAAAACAAAGATTTATCATAGTAAAAATTATCCCACGTGTCGACAAAGCCGATGTCCTCCTCCCTGCAGAGTTTGGCTAGTCCGGCGATTTGTATGGTAGCTATGTTGTAGAATCGGTTTTCTACATCAATCCGGGGAACAATTCCTGAAATTAAGATTCTATTAGATTTTTCCTTGAAGGACCTGATCAGCCGCCGGTACTTGCAAAGTAGTTCCTCTGAACGCGTCCGTTGGACATCGTTAGATCCAACGTGGATGACGTACGTAGTGCTTGCGGGGGCGAGCCTGGAAACCTCTTCCACAGCCGCAACAATGTCGTCCACGCCGCCACCTGGGAAAAAGAATCGCTTTCTGGTCCTGGGTGCCCTGGCGCAGAACTCGGTTAGTTGGCCACGGACCATGGAGTCGCCCACAAGCCGAAATTCTTCCGTTTCCTCTCCCTCGTCAATAGCAAGAATTTTGAATCGGTTTTGGCATGTTGTCGGGATGACCATCCTGATACTGGTACTGGGATGCACTCACTAACTGAAAGTTGTCCTGGGGAGGAGTGAGAGTAGTCATTATTATTTTTGGCAACATCTAAGGTAGCTGCTGGTGTGGGTACCGGTACTGTATGCACTGGAATGGCGGTTGACATCGTAGTGGTTTCTTGGGCCGAGGGCACTCCTACATTGAGTGTGGCAAATTCTTGAAGGGATTCAAGCTTCGTAGTCAGGGCATCGATCTTGCGGTGAGCTGCATTCAATTCATCCGCAATCTTCTCTCGGAGCTGGCAAAAAAAACTCTAACAAATTTTGGACATCATTACTCAACAAACATGGTAGGGCCAAATTTACCGGAAACAAACTTCGTGCTTGCAGGTTCGTTGCGGCGCCCATGGACGATTATAATCACCAATATGCCTGAAAATCACCACAAATTTATGTTAGCAAAATGGTACAATTTTTTTAAAAGCCTGAAAATCCCAAAAAAAAAATGATATGTTAGCAATGTGATACCAAATTAATTCCTGCAAAATCATACACAACATTTTGTTAGCAATATGATAAAATTAATTATGCCTGCTAAATCACAAAAAATAATATGTTAGCAAATTAAGAAACACAATTTATGCCTGAAAAATAAAACAAAAACTTGATGTTAGCAGTATGACACAGTTAAAGCCCTGAAAATCACAAAATTTAATGGGACTAGAAATTTGTTACAAAATTTACTGGGAAAAAACAAAACAGTGGGAGAGGGTTAATGTAGAAAAAAGCCTAGTGGGGGGGAGAAAAAACTGGGGTTCGGGGGGCAACACAGGTATACAGTAACAGTAACAACCAAGTATTTGTTGTAGCAATATGGTACAATTAATGCCTGTAAATCAACAAAAAGACATATTGTTAATCACAAAAGAATAATTATGCCTGTACAATCACAAAAACAAATGTTAGCAATAGAACACAATTTATGCCTTGAATATAAAAAAAAAAAATTGATGTTAGCAGTATGACACAGTTAAAGCCTGAAAATTGCAACAATGGGAACGAGTAATTTGTTACAACATTTACTGGAAAAAAAGTGGGAGAGGGTTAATTTAGCCTAGTGAGAAAACTGGAACAGCAGTATGCAGTACCAGTAACAACAAAATATTTGGTTAGCAATATGGTTACACATTAATGCCTGTAAATCACAAAAGAATATGTTAATCACAAAAAGAATATGTTAGCAATAGAAACACAAATTTTAATGCCTGAAAATAAAAATAAAATTATTTTAGCAGTATGACCCCAGTATAGGCTAAAGCCTGTATATTAATTTATACAGTGGTCTACACAATAATAATACCATAGTTGAGTTAGTAATTAGTTCCCTGGCAAAGAGTGTGAGAGGCCTATTAACACCTTATTTAGCGGCGACGCAAATAGTTCGAGGTAAATTTTTTTTTTTTTTTTTTTTTTAAAAACAAAAAAAAGCTGGACTATGTGCCGGAGCCTCGAATACAAATCGAGTGGCAATTTCAGCAAGTAATGTGGTGAGGACGAGAGAGGACAAGTGGTGGCAGGAGACTAGCGAGCGTATGAATGCTCCAGACACCGCGGCGAACCCTACTGACACAAATATCAGCTCCCTCTTCCCTCTCTCACTCGCTAAATACTCAATTATGTAACGAGTACCGAATTACTGCTTTTTGCACTCCGCGTTGCACGGTTATTGGCAAGGGAAAACTATCCATCATACAAGGAAGTTATGGTGTCATTCGAAAGCTCTGTTTATGCCCTTTCAGGGATAGGTACTTGTTTTACGTTCTGGGTCTTATTTAGGCATGAAAATGATCACGTAAACAGCCCTATTTTGGCTAAAAACACCCCGCTGGCATGTACACATAAATAACACCGCATAGGCCGCGGTTAAGGGTAATATGGTGACAAGTATCTGAATGCGATTAATACAATAGGCTAATCAAAAAGTATTACAGTAACTAAATTATTCTAACCCAATATTAAAACTATCTTGACAAATGTTAGTGTGTGCGATTTTATATAGATAATCAAGATAAAAAGTGTCAACCAAGTACCAGTATTGGCTAGACTGTGATATATAAAATACAAGAAGAGGGTTTGTTTATGTCGTACACAGGTGGCGCTGGGAATCAGGGCCCCGGCATCTCTACTAAACTTGACAAATAGAATTTTTGAAAAAAACAAACGTTTATTCGGGAAGATAACAGGGGGGTGGCGGGAGAGAGAAGAAGGGGGGGAGAGAGGAACGGAGAGGAAGAGGGAGGATAAAAGGGGGAGAGGAGGAGCTTAGAACAGGGAAGAGGGGAAGAGGAGGAGAGGGAAGGAGTCAAGAGGAAGGGAGAGAGGATGGTGCAGGAAGAGGACGGGGGGGGAGGGAAGATAACAGAGGGGGGAGGGGGCAGGAGAGAGAAGAAGAAGGGGGGGATGAGGACGGGGGGTAGAAAGAGAAAAGGGAAGGAAAAAACGAGGGGGGGGGTTGGGGGGGGAGAGAAGGAAAGGGATAAAAAGAGGAGAGAGGAATGAGGGAAAGAGGGGGGACGATACCCTTTTTCTCTCTTCTCTCCCTCCCTCCCCCTTGTCTCTCTTCCTTTTTCCTCTTCCCTCTCCTCTTTTTTTTTCTCTATTCTTTTTTCCTGTTTTTTTCTTTAATGTTTCTCTTTTCTTTTAGTTTTCTCTTCTTCTCTCTTATTAAGGCTTCATCTGCTCTTTTCTTTCCTCTTTTTTGCGAAAGGAGGGAGGACGCAGAGGATGGGGAGAAGGAGGCGAGAAGGGAGGAGAGAGGATGGAGGGAGACGAGGAGACAGGGGAAGAGGGAAGATACCCGGGGAAGAGGAGGATGAGGAGACAGAGGACGATGAAGGAGAGGGAAATCCTGAAAAGTGTATGAGTACTTCCATCATTATAGTGACGCCAGCAGTACCCGCCGGTAATTGACGAGGTGATTTGAATATATTACTGGTTACTGTTGGCTAGTTGAGTACAGGACCACAGGGGAGAAGTGTTAATGGGGGGGGGGGGGCGTGGGAGGGGAGAGAGGGGGAGAGGGTTTGACCCGGGGAGAGGTTAAGAGAGGTTTAGCGGTGTGGTGGAAGAGCGAAGAGAGGAAGGGTTTGGTTGGGAGAGGAGGAAAGATAACAGATTAAGAGTAAGACGGAGAGAAGAGATGGAAAGATAACAGGGAAGAGTAAGAGAGAGAAGAAAGGAGGGGGTCCGACCAGGGGGGTGTGAGAGGGAAGAAAAACAGATAAGAGGAACAGCGAGAAGAGGGAGGGGGGAGGGTTGGAGAGCGGAAAGATTACCCAAGGGAAGAGTAAGAGAGAGAGACCGAGAGGAGGGGGGGAGAGGGAAGATAACGTGGAAGAGTAAGAGAGATATAAGAGGAGGGGGTTGGCGGAGGGAAGAGATAACAGATAAAAGGAGGCGGAGAGAGGGAGGGAGAGAGAGGGAAGATAACAGGGACGAGTAAGAGAAGTAGGGGGGAGAGGAGCAGGAGTTTCATTGTATATTATTGAGGTTAGCATAGGTACCATACAATTATAGATACCATTTTCTATAAATTAACTATGGGGGGACGCGGCGTGGGAACGAAGCCAACCAACCCAGAAATTAGTGTGTCATCCATCAAATTAAGCCTCCAACGATCCTGCTGAGCTGGAGTGGTGAAATACTAGGGGCATGGAGGCTCGATGCTGGCTTGCTCGTAGGCTAGTCGGGCCACAGGGCTATGGGGGAGGAGGGGGGGGGAGGGAGGGGGAGACTGGACGAGCAGAAGGGAGAGAGAGAGAGTGCGAGAGACGAGGAGAAGGTGGGCGAAGGGAAGAGATAAACGAGGAGAAGCGGGAAGGGGGTGGGGATAGGGGGAGCGAAGAGGGAAGATAAAGAGGAGGGAGAGGAGAGAGGGAGGGGGGAGGTGTTTGAAGAGGGAAGATTAAAACAGAGGAGAAGGGGAGGAGAGAAAGTGTTGGGGGGGGGTTGCGAAGTGGGGAAGATAAAAGGGAAGATAAAAGAGGGGACAGTGGGGAGGGGGTGAAGAGGGAAGATGGGGGGGAGTGTGTGAAGAGGGAAGATAGAAGATAAAAGAGGAGAGAAAAGGGGGGAGAGAAGAAGGGGGAAAGGAAATCAAAGAAGGAAGATAAAAGAGTCAAAAGGGAGGGAAGTCAGTAGCAAGTGGAAAGAGCTAGGGGGAAGGGAAAAAAGAGAGGAGGCGGGTGGGAAAGTGGTGAACATTGAGTAAAGACAATAAGTTAAGAAGTGATACTGGCAAGCGTGTTTTACCACTGCTCCAGGTAATGTTCCAGCTATGTAACCAAATTCAGCAATGTGGCCCCATATGGGGACCGGCACTTTAAACAGATATCACACGAAAACTGATTGATGGATTTTAAATTTCGTGTTTACCAATAGAAACTATCATTAATACTTAATAGTATGTTTAAGAGCCAAATTAAACTACTGTAAATAATATTAACGTCATATATTAAAACTATATTTTTTTTGGAAAAAAAGGCGGGTCAACAAAAGTGAGGCATAATCTCATACATTACATAAGCTGGATTATTAATTTGGGTTTTGAAGGGGTGTGGAGGGTATGGGCGCTGGGCCTTGGGTTGACAACAAGCAGAACTCTGGGGCCTCTTTAAAACAAAGTTCGATGAGGGAAGAGGCGGCATTTGTAGTACACATTTGGGGATTATGGAACCCTATTGTGACCGGACAGGTTGGTACAGGAAAGTTTGGAGGGAGGAGGGGAGAGAGGCGGATCACACACTCTCCCAGTTGTAGGACGATGCGTGACTGACTGCTCGTCTTCAAACCTTCTTTGCCATCGGCCCTCCAGGCCGTTGAAATATTAGCGAAAAAGCTGTTTTACGCATATTTTTTGGCCCATATGGTTGGGCCAATATGCTGCTTGAGCAGGGTTAATGTTTAAGGGGAGATATTTAATTGTTTGTTTATGTATTACTGATAGGTTTTATTATAATTGTGAGTTTCCTCCTTGGGTATCCATCAAGCATTTTTTAAAAACAATACCCACAACAAAAAGAAACCCACATTTCAATAAAAAACCAAAATTGTTTTGTATTATTCGGTAGAAAAAATGCCCCCCCACGAAGACCCGAAAGGTCTGATTTACCAACAATTGCATAGGCTCGTTTATAGCTTAGCACTTTTGGAAATAATAGACACGTTAAATGGCTACAACGACAGAATCTTAACTTAAAAATGCACAAACCAAAAACTAATGGGACGAAATGTCTTTAACATTCTCACAACTAAAGGGATTATTAAAACTGGAAAGGAGAAGGGGGGTTAGCCACCCCCCCCACCCCCGCCCCCCCCCCCCCCCCCCCCCCCCCCCACCCCCCCCTTAAACCCACTTCAGCACGATAACGCTAACTTTGTCCATCAGTCATATTCTGGCTATCCTTAGACGGTTTTATTTAGCTTATAATCTGCCTCTAAAACCTCAACGGGGTAAATACGAATTCCATAAAGAAAAAAAAAGGAAAAAAAAAAAAAAAAAAAAAAAAAAAAAAAAAAAATCAAAAAAAAATCAATACACTTCTGAAGAAACATAGGTTCCTTCTTTAGCTGCATTAAAATCTTTTCTCAGTTTAGCCAGCAGACGCAGGTGGGTAACGTAAAAAAAGCCCATGATCGTAGGTTGACAGGGGGGTCAATAAGAGCACAAATGACGCTCTGTTTTGATTATAAACTTTGGTTGACCCCCCCAAACTTAGCCGCTTTCTACTTCGAGACATTAAAAGCCTTGTGTAGCCGATGAGGGTAAGACAATAATACCCAGGCATCCATGTAACTCAAGTGGGAATGCTTTCGTATACTTCACGTCATCTACAGTAAAAGTCAGACCGTTTTGTTTAGCATATGAACACTGTATAAATAGATAGGTATGATAAAGGTGGTATAAGGTAATTGGATATATTGATAGTAATCTACCTTTCCATCCTTATATTAAGGGGCTAGTGGCTGTGTGGTTGGTCTGTTTAAACATCGCCAAAATAATGGGCCGAGCGTCTAAAAATCTCAACAACTAATGGGTCTAAACCACGAGGGAGAAAGGGGACCAGCAAAAACTTACCAATCTCGCCCCTAAATGGCTAGCTTACTAGTAGCAGTTTAAAGCTAACTGCCTAAGGGGTTATTGTTACGGACATAATAGGGGAGTATTGTAATTAATTGGGAGGGGAGACAGGAATTAGATTAGACGAAGAAAGGAAGGGCTAAAATACAGGAAGGATGTAAATAAATGGGAGAGAAAATTTTGAAGAACGAAGACAAGAATAGGAGGAAACAAGAAGAGTTGGCGAAGAAGAAGAAGCACCGGAATTATCCAAGGTGGAGTTTCTAGCAAAAGTTTGAGCGAAGAGTTTAGCTTTGTCAGAGGAAGAAGTGATGGTTGTGCCATCAGAATGGGAAAGGGGAGGGAATTACGAGGAAGAGAAATTGTTGGAGAGGTTTTTGGCTAGATGCCAGAAAGCTTGGGAAGAGCTAGAGTTGGATAGTTCAGTGCATTAATTATTGATGAAAGAGTGTTTTGTAAGTCGAAGAACAGATTTGGCCTGATTCCGGGCAGAAACATAGGAAGAATGAGAGTCTTGAGTTTTAAGGCGTCGGTTCCGATTGACTGCAATTCCTCCCTATTGCGGACAGCAGTAGAACAGGCGTGAGTAAACCAAGATTTTTAGCATTAGTCTGAGAGAAAGAGAATGGAATGTATGATTCCATGCCCAATAGGATTACCTAGGTAATGGTTCAGCACTCTCTGAGGGTCCCCGGCCACGGAAGCAGAAATCATTCCATGGGAAATCAAAGATGTACTGCCGGAGAGCCTCCCAGTCGGCAGCGCCAAAGTGCCATAAGCGCCGCCGGCTAGGAGGATCGGGTGGCCGTACTGGAGAGATAGGACAGGTGACAGAGATAAGTTTATGGTCGGAGGAGCGCAAAGGAGAGAAAAGATCGACAGTATAAGAAAAAGGGTTAGAAGTTAGAAACAAGTCAAGAATGTTGGGCCGATCTCCGAAGCGATCCGGGATTCGGGTGGGTTGCTGAACTAACTGCTCTAGGTCATTTTGGATAGAAAAGACGTAGGCTAATTGTTCACCAGGTTGGTCAGTAGTGTGAGAGGAGAGCAATTGGCGGTGGTGAACATTGAAATCTCCTAAGATGGAGATATCTGAGAAAGGAGAAATGGATAGAATGTGTTCCACTGTAGAGTTTAGATAGTCAAAGAATTTGGGAAAGTTGGTAGAGTTAGGGGAAAGATAGACAGCACAGAAATATTTAGTAAGAGAATGACAGGAAAATTTGAGCCATAAAGTTGAGAATTCAGAGGAGTCGAAATCGGGAACACAAAAGCAAGTGAGTTTGTTGTGCACATATGCACAACATCCGCCTTTGGCTTTGAAACTAGGATAGAGGAAGTAGGAGGATACAGGCTGCTGGATGTTGCTACAGACACCTGAAGTTCGGTGAGGAAAAGAAGATTAGGTTTGTAGGAGGAGAGATGGTGTACAACAGAGTGAAAATTAGAGGAAAGAATGCGAATGTTACAGAAATTAATAGAAAGAGTAACAGGTCGAGGTCCAGGTAATTGTGTGGGGTCGTCTGGGGAAGGTCGGGCGGGTGTGGGGGCATTTATGTCCCTGTCCCTGTCCCTGTCCCCCCCCCCCCCCGAGGCGGGGCTAAAATTCATAATTATGATTCAATTTTGGTGTGGAGGAATGAAGTGTAGTGTGCATGTTTAGTGTAGTGAAGTGGACAGGAGGAGGAAGTGTTTGTGAGAGCTAGCTGGATTGCTCTCAGTGTAAATGAGGCACAAAGAAAATCAGTACGAGAATATGTTTGTAAATGCACACACTTGCATACTTACACACTTTAGCATAGTAAGTAGATGCATAGTACATACACACTAACTTATGAAAAGGGACACGCACGTAAACACATAAACAACAACACACACACATTGTACACGCACACTTATCTCAGTTTATATCACACACACACACTCACTTATCTCGGTTTATATCACAATCACACACACATACAAAGGAGTACAAAGGAAATCAAGCAACAACAGGTCTAGTGACCCTTCTAGGCTGCTTGTCCTCCAAAACAATGAGGATCAAGTGTCCAAACAGTGGTTTAGAGTGGGTAAGGGAACATTGGAAAGGGAACTACTGCCCTGGAACTAATGTCTGTGGCAGGATTAGGAAGTTAGTAGGGGACAGAGGGGTTAGTAACTGAGAGAGGGATAAAATAAAGTTATTCATTTACAAATGCAGTCAGTCGCGGGTTTGATGCGAGATATTTGTCTAAGCGGAGTTTAAATGAATCAACGGTGCTGCAGTCTATAAAATCTCGGGGAAGCCCAGTCCACAAGTTGACAACTCGATTGAAGAAGAAATTCTTAGATTCGTGTGAGTTAAAAGATTTACCAATAATTTTGCAACCGTTTCCCCGCGTGTAATTAGATTGGTCGATAGTGAAGTACTTACTACAGTTCATATTGTCGATGCCTTTGATGATTTTGAACACTTGAATTAAGTCACCTCTTAATCTGCACTGGGTTAAAGGAAATAGATTTAATTCTCTAAGACGCTCTTCGTATGGTTTGTTCTTTAGGCTAGGTATCATTTTGGTAACTCTACGTTGAACTCGTTCTAGCTTGTTTATATCTTTTTGGTAATAAGGGCACCAGGATTGAACGCAGTATTCCAGAAGAGGGCGGACTAAGGAATTGGGTTAGGATAACTTCTTTGGATTTATGCTCAAATGACCTGCCTATAAAGCCAATTATTTTGTTTGCCTTCTTAACAACTTCTGCACATTGTTGACTCGGTTTTAGGCTACTCAATATTGTTACTCCCAAATCGGTTTCTCTGTTTACATTCTTAAGCTGAGCTGAGTGCCATTCATCGAATAGTTTGCTTTCTCATTTAGGTATCTGATATGTAGTACTTTACATTTATCTGCATTGAAACTCATTTGCCAAATTGGGCCCAATATGACAATTTATCTAGATTGTGTTGCATATCGTCAACTTGGTCTTTTGAGAGTACGCTATTTGCAATTTTTGTATCGTCAGCAAATTTTGAGATTGTACAGGTGAGACCCTCATCTATGTCGTTGATGTAAATTAGAAAGAGAATTGGTCCTAGTACCGATCCCTGGGGTACCCCGCTACTTACATTGGTCCATTTAGATGCCTTACCGTTTATGACTACTCTTTGCTTTCTGTCGCTGAGCCAGTTTTCTATCCATTTTAACACACAGTCTTGTATTCCATGCGGTTTTAGTTTTAGCAGTAAACGTTTGTGGGGAACTTTGTCAAAGGCCTTTTGAAAATCAGGGTATATAATATCTACAGCTTTACTCTCATCGTAGAGGTTGAGGATATCGTGGAAGAAGTCTAAGAGGTTTATTAAACAGGAACGTTTTTTACGAAAGCAGTGTTGAGTATCTTTAAGCAAGTTATTTGCCTCTAAGTGATTTA
Organism: Paralithodes platypus; assembly: GCA_032716605.1. Classification (NCBI taxonomy): domain Eukaryota; kingdom Metazoa; phylum Arthropoda; class Malacostraca; order Decapoda; family Lithodidae; genus Paralithodes; species Paralithodes platypus. The sequence continues at coordinate 9,044,648 of CM064573.1, forward strand.
CGAGTCTGTCTCTTATGACCGTTTCTAGCATTTTACATACAATTGAGGTTAAGCTAATTGGACGATAGTTACTGGGTAGGGATTTGCTGCCTTTTTTTAATATCGGTGTTACGTTGGCTAGCTTCCACTGATCAGGCATAGTCCCAGACTGCAAGGATTCATTGAATAGCAATGTCAGTGGTTTGGAGAGCTCATCCTTAGCTTCCTTTAGAACTCTAGGCGAGATTGTATCGGGTACAGGCGTTTTATTTACCTTGAGGTTATCTAAACAATTCAATACTCTCTGTAACGGTGATATTGCTTAGAACATCTGAATTATCAATCTGAATCGGCGATGGTGTAGGGATATCACTGAGGTCTTCTGTTGTAAAAACTGATGCAAAGAAGGTATTGAAGGCATTACTCATTTGTACTTCGTCTTTGGTGTATTCTCCATTTTCATCGACTAACGGTCCAACAGTTGAAGTAACTACTTTTTTCTTTCTGATATAACTATAAAATTCTTTCGAGTTTGTTTTACTTTGATTCGCAACATGTAACTCCAGGGTCTTTTTACTTTGCTTAATTAACTTTTTGGCTTTGCATCGTAGTTCTACAAATTTCACCCGTTCTTCGTCATTTTGTGAGGATTTTAATCTATCATTAGTAAATTTTTTAGCAAGCAGACAGTCTGAAATATCTTTATTCCACCATTTGGGCTTATCATTATGGCCTGGACGCCGTATTTTCGATGGTATGCAGTCTTGCACTGCCTTAAAGTAAGTGGTTGTGAAACACTCCCAAGATGTATTTATGTCGTTATTGTTAGTCAGAAAGCTCCAGTCAGTTTCTTTAACCCTTCCTCCCCGGGTGTCATTTTAATATGACACCACGAAATAAGGGCAGGTGCCCGGGTGTCCTTTCAGGAAATAGTAAGCTTGAAAGCCTATTCAGCTTGGTCTGAACACCGTGCGTCCGACGCATGTAAACAAAGCCGATCGTTGCGTCACCGCACCTCCGTAAACAAGAAGAAGACTCGTTTGTTATTGTATGTCTGTATGTCGTTGTTTCAGTAGTGAAAAGATCGTCGTATTGCTAACATCGCCTGAAAATACTCTCCACTAAAATCGTCATCACAACTGAACCAGTTGACTTAGAGAGCTCTACTCAATGCCAGTCTACAGATTGGAAACCGCACTACAATTATAGATGAGTGGGAAATTTCTAGCAGTTAAAATTAACCAAAATACGGTAGCCTAGACCTAGACGTTTTTCGGCCAGATCGCCCGGGTAGCCCACCCTGTCCTTTGGAGATACAGCCCGGGCCAGGAAGGTTAAGCTTTGATTTAAGTTTATGGAAATTTGCTTTCTTGAAATTAGGGACTTTCTCAATGCTGATATTTGATTTGTTACTAGTAAACTTTAAAGTGAAAGTTATCGTACGATGGTCGCTGTTACTGAATTCATCACCAACATTCAAATTCTCTATTAATTCTTCTTTGTTGCGAGTACAAGGTCAAGCATATTATTACCACGGGTCGGAGATTGTACAAATTGAAAAAGTGAACTCTCTTGCAAGTTAGCATAGAGGTCGTGTCCAGAGTGTGAAGTAAGAATATCGCCCCATTTAGTCACGAGTAAGTTTAAATCGCCAAGAATTACCGAATCTTGTATGTTAGTTATTTCTGCAATTTTTTCATAAATTTCACTGTCAGTTTGCACTGATTGAGCTGGGGGTCTGTATACTAAAGCTAGTGTTATTTTAGTTCCTCGTTTATTATTTAATAGTACGTAAGATATGTCTATATTCGCAATTTGAGGTTTTGACATTAAGACGGGATTAAGACTTTCCTTTATAAAAAACAGAACTCCTCCTCCATTTCTATTGATCCGACTTTTCTTTAACATTGTATAACCAGGAAGCGTATATTCGGCTAAACAGTCTGTCTTCCGTATTTAACCAAGATTCTGTAATGCCGATTATATCATAATGTTCTGTAAACACGATTTCCTCTAGATCTGAAAATGTATTGTGTATGCTACGAGCATTTACATAAAACACCTTAAGAGTATTAGAGTTGGATGTTACCGATTGTGCATTGTCTGAATTTTCAGTTCGTATTTGACTTACACTACCCTGCCTGGGTACCCCCGGTTGACCCCGTTTTTTGAACGGAAATCCTTGACTGCATCGTTCAGCAGACGACCAAGACGTGCAGCTCCTACTTCATTGAGATGTACACCATCTCCTGAAAACAAAGATTTATCATCGTAAAAATGATCCCACGTGTCGACAAAGCCGATGTCCTCCTCCCTGCAGAGTTTGGCTAGTCGGCGATTTGTACTGGTAGCTATGTTGTAGAATCGGTTTTCTACATCAATCCGGGGAACAATTCCTGAAATTAAGATTCTATTAGATTTTTCCTTGAAGGACCTGATCAGCCGCCGGTACTTGCAAAGTAGTTCCTCTGACCACGTCCGTTGGACATCGTTAGATCCAACGTGGATGACGTATGTAGTGCTTGCGGGGGCGAGCTTGGAAACCTCTTTCACAGCCGCAACAATGTCGTCCACGCCGCCACCTGGGATACAGAATCGCTTTCTGGTCCTGGGTGCCCTGGCGCAGAACTCGGTTAATTGGCCACGGACCATGGAATCGCCCACAAGTCGAACTTCTTCCGTTTCCTCTTCCTCGTCAATAGCAAGAACTTTGAAGCGGTTTTGGCATGTTGTCGGGATGACCTTCCTGGTACTGGTACTGGGATGCACATTGTTTCTCACTAACTGAAAGTTGTCCTGGGGGGGAGTGAGAGTAGAGTCATTATTATTTTCTGCAACATCTAAGGTAGCTGCTGGTGTGGGTACCGGTACCGGTACTGTATGCACTGGAATGGCGGTTGACATCGTAGTGGTTTCTTGGGCCGAGGGCACTCCTACGTTGAGTGTGGCAAATTCTCGAAGGGATTCAAGCTTCGTAGTCAGGGCATCGATCTTGTGGTGAGCTGCATTTAATTCATCCGCAATCTTCTCTCGGAGCTGGCAAAATCTACAAATTTGGACATCAGTATCAACAAACATGGTAGGGCCAAATTTACAGGAACAACTCGTGCAGGTTCGTTGCGGCGCCATGACGATATAATCACAATATGCCTGAAAATCACACAAATTTATGTTAGCAAAATGGTACAATTAAAGCCTGAAAATCACAAAAAATTTATGTTAGCAATGTGATTCAATTAATTCCTGAAAATCACACAAAATTTGGTTAGCAATGTGATAAAATTAATATGCCTGTAAATCACAATTTTTGTTTAGCAATATAACACAATTTATGCCTGAAAATAAAAATAAAAATTTATGTTAGCAGTATGACACAGTTAAAGCCTGAAAATCACAAATGGACTAGAAATTTGTTACAAAATTTACTGGAAAAAAACAAACAGTTGGAGAGGGTTAATGTAGCCTAGTGAGAAAGCTGGAAAACAGTATACAGTACAGTAACAACAAATATTTGTTAGCAATATGGTACAATTAATGCCTGATAATGGTCAAAATTAATTCACACACACACACACACACAAACAGACACACGCACACGCACACATACACACACACACACACACACATTTTCTCTTACTCCACCTATTCCCATCCCCTGTCTCTCATGCTCACTAACTCTAACTCTCTCTCTCTCTCTCTCTCTCTCTCTCTCTCTCTCTCTCTCTCTCTCTCTCTCTCTCTCTCTCTCTCTCTCTCTCCAAGACCCCCTTACGAGAAATAATTTTATATTTTTCGGTAGAGAAATATGCATATGTACTGTATTCATATTTGTTCACAAACCAAATTTACTTCTAAACTCAATTAATGAAATCAACAAATACATGTGGCACTCCAAGGACTCGAACCTAAGATACTCACACCGAAATTCCGCTCATTTATGCATTACGCAAGATAGTAAAGACACATCCTCACCCTATAAACTCCGGTGTTCCTCAGGGCTCTGTCCTATCTCCTATTCTCTTTCTAATTTTTATAAATGATCTCCTTAACTGTACCTTAATTCCCATCCATTCATACGCAGACGACTCAACCTTACACTACTCCATTAGTTTTTCAGAACGCCCCAGCCAGCAATCCCTCAACGACAAACGTAATGAAGCCATAGAACTCTTAAATTCTGATCTAAATACTATTTCCAATTGGGGCAGAGAAACCTTGTTAACTTTAATGCTTCAAAACCCAAATCTACCCGTCAGGAACTCCCTGGGGACTATTCCTTATTCTTCAACAATACAAAATTCAACCCCTCATCTTCTCTCAATATTCTTGGTGTCTCTTTTCTTCTGCTCTCATTTGGAAGGACCATATTACCAGTCTTGCTAAGGCAGCCTCCCAGAAGCTGGGTGTGCTCAACGCCTTAGGGGGTTCTTTTCCCCTGCACAGCTTCTTGCTCTGTACAGGGGCATAGTGCGCCCTTGTATTGAGTATTGTTCACAGTGGGGAGGTTCCTCTCACACCGCTCTCCTAGACAAAGTTGAAAGGAAGGCTTTCGTATCATTAACTCCCGTCCACTCACCAACTCTCTGCAATCTCTCTCTCTCCGCCGCAATGTTGCATCTCTCTCGCTATTCTATCGCTACTATAATAATCAGTGTTCCTCAGAGCTATCCCAGTGCATACCACCTCCTTTACGTAGGGCACGTGGTACCCGTCTTGCAACTCAATCCCACCCCTACTCTGTGCAACTCTCCAACCCAAGAGTGAAACGTTACTCTCAAACTTTCTTCTACTCCAACAGCTGAGCTCTGGAACTCTCTCCCAGAATCAGTCTTTCCCTCTTCCTATGACTTAATTGCTTCAAACTGTGTCCAGGCATTTTGGCTCGAACGTCCCTTGAATTTGGCCCTGTCACTCTTTCAACTATGGGGGAGGCACTCGCTATAGGCAGTTATGCCTTTTGCCTCCCTCAATCACATAGAAAAAAAAAAAAAAAAAAACATAAACACACACACACACACACACTCAAACAAAAAACAAAAAACAAACACACACACACACACACAAACAAACACACACACAAACACACAATCAGCCACACACAAACAAACAAACACACTCAATCAAACAAACACATAAACACAAACAAACAAGCACACACACACACATAATAACCCCGCAAACACGAATGAGAACAAAATATAGCATTACTGGTGTGTTTATTCCCGGTTAATCCCCGAAGGTACCCCTGTAATGCCGTTTTGAGGTAAATCCCCCATCCTAAGCCACCAACACGGATATTACCATGGTTTAGGCCGGATTTTGTATGTATTGATGTAGACTGCGGTGTGTGTGGGTGTTTGTGTGTGTGTGGGTGTGTGTATGTGTGTGTGTGGGTGTGGGTGTGAGAGAGAGAGAGAGAGATATAATGAAAGTTAGTAAGAGTGAGAGAGAGAGGGGATGGGAATAGCTGGAGTAAGACAAAATGTGTGTGTGTGAGTGTGTGTGGGTGTACATAGATACATACATACAAGTTTTAAGACCGCTTTGTCCACACACAATGTGGTTAGACTCTCACGTCCTAAATGGCGGCTTTCCAGGCGGCCCTGTCAAGGGCCGCCTCTGTTGTCAAGTTCTTTATTTTTTAAACGGACCAGAGTACCCGACCCACGTCATTCTAGGTCCAACCCTACGCGCAGCTCCCCCCACGTTTACAGTGCGGCATGTGGGTATGAGTGTGTGTGTGTGTGGGTTTGGGTGTGTGTGAATAGGTGTGTGTGTGTGTGTGTGTGTAGGTGTATGTGTGTCTGTATGTAGTGTCTGTGTGTAGTGTATGTGTGTGTGTGTGTGTGTACATTACCATAAATGTATGTTTACTGTATGTGTCTTATATACATACGCATATTTCTCATAAGGGGGTCTTGGGTTTTTTTTGTTTAAGATTGATGGAGGTCTAGGGAGCAAACTACCCCTCCCCTTCAAAGTAAGTAATATAACAAAGCCTAAGTCTATTTATTAAGTATTACTTGTTTGCAATTACCAACATCCAATAAAATAAATCTGTATCGATACAAAAATAACCCAGTATATACAGTATCTAACAATAACCCAGTATATACAGTATCTAACAATAACCCAGTATATACAGTATCTAACAATAACCCAGTATATACAGTATCTAACAATAACCCAGTATATACAGTATCTAACAATACCCAGTATATACAGTATCTAACAATAACCCAGTATATACAGTATCTAACAATAACCCAGTATATACAGTATCTAACAATAACCCAGTATATACAGTATCTAACAATAACCCAGTATATACAGTATCTAACAATAACCCAGTATATACAGTATCTAACAATAACCCAGTATATACAGTATCTAACAATAACCCAGTATATACAGTATCTAACAATAACCCAGTATATACAGTATCTAACAATAACCCAGTATATACAGTATCTAACAATAACCCAGTATATACAGTATCTAACAATAGGATTAAGTAACACCCCGTTCTTAACCCATACAGTACCGGGGACGTCTTTTTATCATATTCTGGCAACTATAAGATGATTGCATTCAGCTTAGGAAGGATGTACACCCATTAAAAGGCTACCTTCTATCTCAATTCATCCAATTTAGCTACCATATTATATTTCCTATGCTTCATAAAATCGTCTAAATGTAGTTGAAATCAAACAAGAAGGACGTCGCTGGTACAGAAGGGGTTAACATTAATCATTCATTACAAACCCCAATATACTTAAATAAACTAATGAAAGCATATGGTCCTCCCGGGATTCGAACTCCATTTTTGTTTTCCGCCAGCAAGAGTCAATAAAAAAGAGCATTACAAAGGGATTAGACTGCCGGGAAAGAAAACGGTTCGTGGTTTTGGGATCATAAATAATAGACCGGTGTATAAAATCTAGCTCGGCGGCGGGAAAAAAAAAATAGCCAGCCTTACACAAAAGACCGTAATAATATTCATTCTATATATCTATCTATTAAATCTGGCACATACTTTTTTTTTTGTTTTTTTTTTAATTGAGGATGGCCGACTTGAGACAGAGCCCAAATAGGGACAACACAACACAACCCAACACAAAAACAAAACAAAAACAAAACACAAAATACTCTTTCGGGAACTAAATCCATATTGATACACATTTTATCTTTTTATACATTGTCATACATGTCATAAATATTTCTATATATTCCATCGCAATTACCAGAGTTAGCCACATCATATATATATATATATATATATATATATATATATATATATATATATACAGTATACTGTATATACAGTATATATATATACCGGTATACTGTATATATATATAGTTTTGTTCATTGTAGTCATGTAAATATCCAACAAAGAATTCTTTATAGGCAATCACACACACACACACACACACACATACGCATACACACACTGCCTTCTGTACATGAGCTGTAATTTCTGGACCTCCTTCTCCCTCGTGTTTAGCATATTAGTTTTGAGAGTTTAAGGCGTTCCTTCCATTAGTTTGTCGTTTTTAATACCTTTCGCCCCATTTATTTGTCAATATTAAGACCTTTCGTGACATTTAAGTGTCGATTTTTCATGGCGAGCGACAGCGAGCCTGTAATTTAAGAGAAACCGGCCTTGTACCAGGAAATGTTTCTACCGAAAAATGTACCAATTTATCCTAAAGGGGGGTCTACGGGTTGTATTTCTAAGCTTGATGGAGGTCTAGCGAGGAAACTAAGAAATAAATGAATAAATTAATTAATAGCCCAAAAAACCGACCCTTGCCCCCTTAACCCGGTGATTCTGCGCTTTAGTCATATTTGGACTGGAGAACTTTACTTGTAGCTAATTGGCTAAGGGTGCAGTAGCATCAACCAATCAGCTCGAAAGGAGAGTTACCTAGCCCAAAGTGGATATTCGCCAAGTTATGATAAGTCTTTTTGCCCCATTTTTATGTCAATTTTGAGACCTTTCTGTTTGTAAAGGGGCATTCAATTTATTCACAATATTGATAATAACATATGATCACCCACACAGCATGCAATGAGACTGACATTAAATCAATTTGACAACACAAAATATGACTGGCATTAATTGCAGAATATGACTGGCATTAATTGCAGAATATGACTGGCATTAATTGCAGAATATGACTGGCATTAATTGCAAAACACACCCAGTTACCCATCCAAAATGCATGTATTTGTTATCGGTTTATCCATTGAAGCGGCACATACTGTATATTATCTTTTCTTCGTTCATACTTGCCTTCGTGTATTTTTTTTCAGACACCTCCCAAAGAAAAGATGGTGTTATAATTGGTCCACTGGCTCCCCAAACTAAGCCAATTTGGATGCCCCCAGATCGTTAACGCTATTTGGTCCATAGGGTGGCTTTTTGGACCTTCCCTGTTTTACAGTTCCATTGCTTTAGAGATTAAAAGACATTTCAACCCATTAGTTTGGCGATAATAACACGCTTCACCCAATTCAGGTGTCGATTTTTTTGTTATCTGCTCCAGCGATAACGAGCCTGTAAATTAGAAGGAATCAGCCTTCGACCGGAACATTTTTCTTTGGACAAATGTACAAATTTAGCTTGAAGGGGTCAGGGTGGACATTATTTAGTTTGAAGGAAGATTGGGAAGGCGGTTTTGTTAGCCTTGGGGACAAACTAAAATACACAGCTCAGAAATGGCAAACGTAGCCAAAATCCCCAATATTATTATACAACCAAATATCAAACAAACCCCCAAGACGTCGGCTCAGATAGTGTTCATTAAGAAGACTAGTAAATAGAGGTGTGAATAGAGTGGTGTCCGATCAATAATGAAGGCTATTGTGCGGGTACAGTGGATGGATAGATTGGGCTCGGTAACTAGGGACACTTGTTACAGGATGCTTTATTCTTTTGTCTCCTTCAGGCTCATAGCAAACAAACCAATATATATATATATACTGGGACATCAACGTTGTAAACTTCCTGTGTGAAATATAAAACACAATTGATGTAGCAAGACTGTTACGCAAATTAGTGTGGGTATAAACACCATATGAGGAGGAGCAATTTATTGACAACGTCTCGCATATAGCTTTATCAGGCTTCATTGGCCTGATAAAACTGCATGCGAAACGTTGTCAATAAAGTGTTCCAACTTTATATTTATATTCATTACGTTAACTTTTCTGATATTATAATCAAATTAGTGTGTATAATCAAATTAGTGTGTATACTAATAGTTTTTGCCGACCAATATGCATACTTCTCCTAGGGTTTTTGGACCAAATTTATTTTCCATATTATAAGTTTGTTTGGCAATTAATGCTGAATACGTGAAGCTGTCTATGATCATTCTTATTCAATTCCTGGATATCGTGCGAGTTTTTTTTAACCCTTAGAAGATACGATTACGCTTTTTTTTTCTCTATTTCTTGGCTATTATTAGATAATTTTACTCAGATTGTGAAGTGTATGTGGAAGTCAGCGTTAATTGAGATAGTCTTTATCCTTTTAATTCCTACAAATCCTTCCAAAATTGCATATAATCGTCAAATGAAAACCAGAATGTGCTGTCAAAATGCGTCATAATGTTTCAAAGGGTTAAGCTTCTTAAAATACCCCCCCCCCCCCTCCCCCTCCCACACACACACTTATTTAATATTGAACACGATGATGAAAGTGGTTAAAGAGCGAGGTATTAGGTGGCCAATACAGAGTGAGCTTTGGTGGATGTTTGAGGATTTGTGAATACTTGCATATAGTATTAATCCCTTCTATGCCAGCGATGTCTTTTCATTTTATTCTAGCTATATTTAGACGATTTTGTGCAGTCTAAAAAGCATCTGTGGTAGTAAAAAGGGTTAAGTGAGTTAGTTTGAAGCTGGTTAATTGCTGAAGGCCCTTTTGAAACTAAACTAAATCGTCTAATAACAGCCTAAAAAAAGTTAAAGGGACGTCGCCGGTACAGAAGGGGTTAATGCTTTCAGTATAAGATAGCAAACATCTTTATTGTATGTTGGCTATCGTCTTTTGAAAATGAAACTGAAACGAAATTGTTTTATATTTGGTCTGCAAAAATTACAGTGTATAGGCCTACATATTTATAATTTACATATATATTTAGACCAGGCTCTGATACATATTTTCATCTCAAAGAAACATCATATCCAATGTACATTATTTATGCAAAAATATAAGTAAATAAATACATAAATAAATACATAAATAAATAAATATATATACACAATTACATAATTATTATTGATGTTGTAACACCATAGAGCCATGGTACATCACTAAATGGACATTCAACACATATAGCAGCCGTAATCACAAACTGTTGTATAATAAATATAGATACAACAATGCAAGACATTATATTTTACAACTTCATTTATTGAAAATGCTTTGTTGTGTATATAGTTAGCTGATTTTATTCAACTCACGAAGGATATGAAGGTATCACGAAATTAATTGATATAGTTCGTGGATTTTTCATGTATAAAAGTCCTTCCTAAAATAAGTCAATTCGTCTAATGATAGTCTGAATATAATGAAGAATGCTTGAGAGTACTGAGAAAAACGTGGTTATTAAAAAACAATAAATATATATTTGGAAAACATGATATGCAGTAGCATAATTGCATAATTTATGGCTGCATATACAATTATCAAACAAGGACAGCAACTTTCCATTGATCGTAAAAACGTTATTGTGTATATAGCTAAAGGAGGTGGCTTCATGGGATATAGTTTCTAATATGAGTATAGATAACTATGGAAACGAAGTATATGCAACTTATACCTTGTGTTTGTGTCTCACTCTTTCTCTGCTATCACTTTTTCTCTGCTATCACTCTTTCTCTATCACTCAATTTCTGCTATCACTCTTTCTCTGCTATCTCTCTTTCTCTGCTATCACTCTTTCTATGCTATCACTCTTTCTCTGCTATCACTCTTTCCCTGCTATCACTCTTTCTCTGCTATCACTCTTTCTCTGCTATCACTATTTCTCTGCTATCACTATTTCTCTGCTATCACTATTTCTCTGATATCAGTATTTCTCTGAAATCACCCTTTCTCTGCTATCACTCTTTATCTGCTCTCACTTTCTCTGCTATCACTATTTCTCTGCTATCACTATTTCTCTGCTATCACTATTTCTCTGCTATCACTATTTCTCTGCTATCACTATTTCTCTGCTATCACTCTTTGTCTGCTATCACATTATCTGCTATCACTTTTTCTGCTATCACTTTCTCTGCTATCACTATTTTTCTGCTATCACTATTTATCTGCTATCACTCTTTCTCTGCTATCACTATTTCTCTGCTATCATTCTTTCTCTGCTATCACTTTTTCTGCTATCACTGTCTCTGCTATCACTCTTTCTCTGCTATCACTCTTTCTCTGCTATCACTCTTTCTCTGCTATCACTCTTTCTCTGCTATCACTCTTTCTCTGCTAACACTCTTTTTCTGCTATCACTCTTTCTCTGCTAACACTCTTTCTCTGCTATCACTCTTTCTCTGCTAACACTCTTTCTCTGCTATCACTCTTTCTCTGTTATCACTCTTGCTCTGCTAACACTCTTTCTCTGCTATCACTCTTTCTCTGCTATCACTCTTTTTCTGCTATCACTCTTTCTCTGCTATCACTCTTTCTCTGCTATCACTCTTTCTCTGCTAACACTCTTTCTCTGCTATCACTCTTTCTCTGCTATCACTCTTTCTCTGGTATCACTCTTTCTCTGCTAACACTCTTTCTCTGCTATCACTCTTTCTCTGTTATCACTCTTTCTCTGATAACACTCTTTGTCTGCTATCACTCTTTCTCTGCTATCACTCTTTCTCTGCTATCACTCTTTCTCTGCTATCACTCTTTCTCTGCTACCACTCTTTCTCTGTTATCACTCTTTCACTGCTAACACTCTTTCTCTGCTATCACTCTTTCTCTGCTATCCCTCTTTCTCTGCTATCACTCTTTCTCTGCTATCCCTCTTTCTCTGCTATCACTCATTCTCTGCTATGACTCTTTCTCTGCTAACCCTCTTTCTCTGCTATCCCTCTTTCTCTGCTATCACTCTTTCTCTGCTATCACTCTTTCTCTGCTAACACTCTTTCTCTGCTATCACTATTTATCTGCTATCACTCTTTCTCTGCTAACACTCTTTCTCTGCTATCACTCTTTCTCTGCTATCACTCTTTCTCTTGTATCACTCTTTCTCTGCTAACACTCTTTCTCTGCTATCACTCTTTCTCTGTTATCACTCTTTCTCTGCTAACACTCTTTTTCTGCTATCACTCTTTCTCTGCTCTCACTCTTTCTCTGCTATCACTCTTTCTCTGCTATCACTCTTTCTCTGCTAACACTCTTTCTCTGCTATCACTCTTTCTCTGCTATCACTCTTTCTCTGCTATCACTCTTTCTCTGCTATCACTCATTTTCTGCTATCACTCTTTCTCTGCTATCACTCTTTCTCTGCTATCACTCTTTCTCTGCTATCATTCTTACTCTGCTATCACTCTTTCTCTGCTATCACTCTTTCTCTGCTATCCCTCTTTCTCTGCTATCACTCTTTCTCTGCTATCCCTCTTTCTCTGCTATCACTCTTTCTCTGGTATCACTCTTTCTCTGCTATTACTCTTTCTCTATCACTCTTTCTCTGCTATCACTCTTTCTCTGCTATCTCTCTTTCTCTCTCTTGTAGTCCCACTCGCTCTATCCTGTCATCAGTTAATGTTCTCACTCACTTAGTCAATCACTCTCTCTTCACACTCTTTCTCTCTCTCTCTCCTACTCTCCCTGTCACTGTCATTGCTGTCACCGCGTACATTTGGCCCCTCCCGCATGTTGTCCCGCCCAGTGACAGCTTTGGGTCAGGGCTGTCAGAAAGGGGGGAAGGGGGGCTCTTTTTGTGTCCTCCCTCTGTCTACCACTGTCTGTCTGTCT